>JAUMHE010000072.1:8333843-8359186 GCA_032359235.1 Enteromius mattozi
GACGGTATCTCTCAACGTCCCGCACTAACTCAGGCTCCTTACCCCCCAGCGAGGTGACATTCCATGTTCCAAGAGCCAGATTCTGTGTCCGAGGATTGGGTCATTGAGGTCCCCGTCTTTGACCGCCGCCCAACCCACAAAGCACCGGCCCCTTACGGTCCCTCCTGCAGGTGGTGGGCCCACGGGAGGACGGCCCCACGTCGTTCGTGGGGTAAGACCCGGCCACCAGGTGCTCACATACAAGCCCAAACCGGGCGACGTCACGATTTTATTATTTGTGACTCTTTCCATAAGGGGGTTTTTGGACTGCTCTTTGTCTGACCTGTCACCTAGGACCTGTTTGCCTTGGGAGAGCCTACCAGGGACATATAGCCCCTGACAACATAGCTTCTTGGATCATTCAAGCACTCAAACCCCTCCACCACGGTAAGGTGGCGATCCAAAAAGAGGACATTATAGCATGATTTTGGAAAAAAAAGTTGCTAATTCAAACAACTAATTAAATAATTAAACTCCTCAAATAATAAATATTTACTCTGGAATACTCTACATAATTCTTGCCCTAATTTTCCACTAATTTACAGTTTGGTCAATTTGACGTCTGTTGCTGAAAGTCAAAGCCATTCTGAAGATTTGAGATGACAGATTTCATAAAAAATAGAGTAGTGATGGTCACAGACTCTGATTTTTTTATCTTCAGACTTTGATTCCATCCAGTCAGAGGATTGCATATAAACTGTAAATGTCTGGAAGCTGCAGATAAGAGCTGCACTTTCACTGATTGTTATCAGAGCATTGAATGTTTCAGCTTCTTTTAGCCCTCAAATGTTTATTCATGTGCGACACAGGATGAGAATGGCAGACGTAAGAGATAATTGGGATTAAAAGGGTTCAACAACTGAAAAAAAAATCATAGTTGTACTTTGTTTTTCTTTCAAAAAATAAAATTCTATTTCCAAACCAGCAGGCGAGAGAGCAATTTCCTCCACGGCAGGGGCAATGAAATCCAAAAACCCAAACAATCATGTTAGAATAAATAAGGTAAACTCCCTGAGTTAAAAATCCCAGGCATAAGTCCAAATTCCTTACATGGATGGATTTTAAGGGCCACAGCTTTTATTTTAATGCTTACGTTCAAACTTCCAAGTGTGGAAAAGACAGAAGAAAAGCACATTGCAGGCACCAGCACTGTGGTTTGAACTCTGCACACAAGGGGGCAACATTTTTGAAAAACATTCAACAATAATGCAAGCAATTCTGATGCCCAGACAAACCTTCCTGACTAGACAACAAAAATGACCAAAACAAAATGGGAAATTATCTACAGAACAAATCAGTGCAACAAAACCAGCAACAGATGTTAAGAAAAAGCAAGCGCTTACAGTCCATTCTTCTTGTCATCAATTTCCACTGAGCTGCTTTGTTTGACCAGCAAATAAAAGTATGACACGCACCCTCATCATACAACCCAATGCAGTTCACCCACTGGGACAAACACTGACCTCTGTGAAAGTCTGTGTTCTGATTTGGATCATACATGACCCTGTATCATCCTGTAGCCATCAACATCCATCCAACTACGGTGCCCTGTCTCACCTGATTTCCTGAGAGACTATGTCAACATGGCCTGGCCTCAATGACAACAGGAATCCCTCCCTAAACAGCTGCTTCCACTAACGTCAGTTTACCAAAACTGGATTTTTTTCATCTTCAGATTGTCTAGGTTAGAGAAACTCCAAAATAACTACTTTGTCATTTATGAAACTGTATCCTAACACAAACATTTAAAATGCTAAAAACATTATAATGTGCCATGGAAAATTAGAAAGGCAAAAAGAATTGGTTTGAAACACGTCCCAGAAAAACTGATTGAATTCTTTACAAACTAAACTTATATTTCAATCAAAAACAGAAGTGATACGAAGACAGAAATATATGTGTGCACTACTTGAAACAGGCTGTCACAAAAGTTAAATAAAATCTGTGCTGTCAACATACGTGTAAAGGCTATGCCAACACTGTGTTTTATGTGGGGAGAATGAGGCTGACATTATAAAGGAACATTTTTGAAAACAAAGATTTGTTCTTCAGAAAAAGGCTGTGCAAAAGAAAAGTCTACTCATTTCTGAGAGCTGTGAAAGACATGCCAGAATAACAAAGTGCTCCAACACTGCGCAAACACCAAACAGAAAAAATGAACTTTAGACCACCCATGGAGGTGGCAAACTTACAAATGAGCCCAAACAGACTTTCTGTGACCAGTACAAGGCTGAGAAGCTGGGTGAAATATCTGGAAATTTGCTGTGGTTTTCCAAATGAGCACATCATCTGTAGCGTACAGCAGTGATATCCATCTCAATTTGAGGGTTTGAGTTCATGATTGAATTAGGAGGGCCTGACTCATGGTACTTAGCGAATTAGTGCCCACTGGAATCAGAACAATAGCTTTAACCCTTGTTCAATGTGTCTCTATATTATGTGCTACAGAGAAATGAAGATTCAGAAAACAAACATAGGTGCTTTACAATGACATTTCAGGGGGGCAATGAATTCATGAGATGTGTCTCCATCAGTATCCTGCAATGAAAGAGAGATAATTACTGTTGAAGAAATATAAATTTTTTCCACTACTACCTTTAGGGGTGCATCAGTTTGCCACTTGGGCAATAAAGAGACAACCTTATACCTTATCTGTCCATAAATGGTGCATATTAGCACGTATATAAATTTCAGGAGTAAATAAGGTACAAAGTTGTCTCTTGAAGTGACAAGCTGTTGTGCTTGTTTCGTACGACAAAAGATGGTAAAGCACACTGTGCATCAGTTTATCATTATTTCACTTATTGTGGGTATTCTCGTTAAAATAAATACACAAACATAAATTAATCAAATCCTTTTTTTAGTCTTCATAAATTCTGCAGTTGTGAGCATGATTGAGAGCATCTTACACTGTAAAGCAATTCCATAAAAAGGCCTAGTCTATATGTTTTTATTTTATGACTGTCACAGAAAATTAAAATGTAGTCACAGGTCATATAATTCAACCACACAATGTTATGAAATCTATGACGCACAGAAATCACCAGATTTCTGCTGAATTTTTGTCTAGCCACAAACACAGTCATTTGTAGACCGTGTTTGTTTGTTTCAGGGTGGTTTTCTCTCCAAAAGTATTTGGCAGTGTTGCACTACAGCCACCACAAACGTAACAGGTTACAGGTTTGAAGTTTCTAAACAGTATGAAGAACCTTTAAGCTGAGAACTCTGAATTAATCCTCTCCTTTCTCCAGGAGTATTTAGCTAGACAATTGGTAAGTAGTAAAAACATTGCTATTAAAAGAAAGTTTTAATAGTGGTTGTCAAAACCAAAATTTGTAATGTTGGTGTCTTACTTTTTGTCAATGGGGAGGAAGACTAGAATAGTTACGATTCTGATTGATGGTTTTAGGATATCCTTGACTGTTAACCTGATCTTATCTGTGGTCAGTTCCTCTACTGATTATCTAGGCAGTATGCAGAACATTTGACATTCTTGGTGCCAGGAAACCAAAAGCATTTTGATTAGCTGAAGTCTCTACAAAAGGCTCAATGATGGATGAGATTACCCAAATGTTCCTAGATTTGTCCTAGTTTGGTATCAAGAAGATAATGATCTGCACACAAATAATATCACTGGGGCAGTACCCTTTCAAAAGGTTCTAATATGAGCCATTTAGGTACAGTACTATATACAAAGATGAACTTCTAACACTAGCTTATTTTGATGGGTCCACAACATACAACATACTGACTATGAGAAGCTTATATGTCAATTTATATGGCAAGTATATGTCAACTTATTCTACTAACCCTAAGCCTAACCTAACAGTCTACTCTGACAGTTAGTAAATATGTAGTTGTAGTAATTAATGAGAATTAACTGACATGTAGTTACAAAGTTAAAGTTAGTGGAATGTCTAAAGTACGCAATCAAAATAAAGCGTAACCCAAATTAATTCAAGTACTTTGCTGTACTGTAGTATGGCTCAAAAACACTATAGTACTTAATATAAATTTCTATAGTATGTTTTCTTGTGGCGGTGAACGAATGTCTTACTGAGTTTGGAACAGAATGCGGATGAGTAATTAATGACATATTTTTTATTTTTGAGTAAACTAACTCTTTAAATTAATGCAGAACTGGTTTACCATCAAATTCCACTCCATGAAATCTGATTAAACATTTTTATAAGATCAGTTCTGTAGGTGTACAGTAGATATCTGTATACATTGTATCTCAAAGGAGCTCATTAAAGCTTTGAAGATAAAGGACAGAAGACGATGGTCAATCCATATAGTATATTAAAATATTTATACTGCATGCAAATTGTTATGAAGGTCATTTTAAACTTGCCCACTACTTGGAACTGACTAACATTAAAAGTGCCAAGTCAAAACTGGTAACCTTTTGAGAAGTTTACAGTACGCACACGGGAGACTATGAAGGTTCTTGTAGCTCTAAATGAGTAAGAGCAATAACAAACACAGATATCTTCTTCTGAGATCTGAGCATAAGATACGCCATTGTCTACAAGGACAACATGAGGTTTCACAGAGACACTTTGATTAAAGGTGGGGCTAGGGTCAACTGAATAGGCAGCACAATCATGACCAGGCCAACCACAGTACAATCACTCTTATAATATCTTTTTGTTCAATAACAGAGCATCAGTGTTAACTGAGTGGACCTACATGGGCTCTCTGACAAACCTGAAAGGACCTCAGTTGGGAAATTAGATTGGTGAGTTCCCCTTTTGCTCAAATTCGATGATTGTTATGAAATGGATGAACTGGATACCGAGAGAATATTAGTCATTTTTATGGAAAGGTGGTCACTAACTTTTAAATAAACTGAAAAGGATAGTTCACACATAAATTTAAATTCTTTAAAGTCATCAATTACTCCTGTATGACATATTTTTTTGTGGAACATATATGAAAAAACTTTTCTTTTTTTAGTACAATGGTAATAAAAAGTCACCAAACTGCTCATCAATAAAAAAATATTTTCCCTTCCAGAGATAAAAGAAGCTTGGAGAAAAACTTTGCAGGTAGTTTCCATATGAAGGTAATGTGGGAGACAATGCCAATTTCCTGATTTTATTTAAGCATTTGTCCCTTTGGATTTACTGTATCAACACAAATCACAGAAGATGAACTGCAAGAGATGCAAAGAATGCAAGCTGCTCTCCAAAGTCAATTTATTTAGAGACAAGCAACTAAAGATACGCTTTATGCTGTAGTTAGTGTGACTGGAAGCATCCAAAGATACATATTTTGACATATCATGAATAGCGGTTCACTTTGGTAAATTATGATGGATTACTTTCTTATGAAAGTGTACCAAAGTTCATATGAACTATATTCCTGCCCATGCATGCTTTTAAGCAGTCTCAAGCTTCATTCTCAGGCTATTTCTATTATAGAGCTGGGTAGATTACTTACAAATTGTAATTTGTCACTGATTCCAAATTACATGACAAAAATGTAATTAATCCATTACATTACACAATTTAGGTAATATAATCAGATTATTTTTAGATTACTTTTAATTTATCTTGTTTTTCACATTGATTTAAATAGGATAATAATCTTGTACCATATTGATATAAACATACAAAGAGCGAGAAAATATATTCAGTTTGTTGTTATTAAAAGCATAAGGTGCGTTACATATTATATTGCTTCAAGGTTTCCCAAACTGAGTTTATGAAGGAATTGCAAGGGGTTTATGAGTTTAATAAAAGCTAATAATTAAGTAAATCATAAAAAAAATGTTTGATTTGTTTACCTGCATGTGCAAGGTTAGAGAACTGTGAACATGCTAATGTGATACTTTATCATTAAAACATCAAGGGTACTTAAGGGTAAATTATTGCTACAAATATACGTGTGCTACTTATGAATGATTTTGTGCTCCAGGGGTCACATATTGTAAAAGTGGATCAGATGACAAAAAAAGTTGATGAAGTTGTGCATTTTAATGTGCTTGAAAGACAAACGCCTTCCAAGGTAATGCATGATAAAACCACCTGACTGATAATTCAAGTAAAAATGAATGTGCTCATCAGTAGTTGATGCAATATTGAAACACTTCTTAAACCTGAATTGGTTGTTGTAAATCCAGTTGTCAAATGCTGTGTAGCCACCAGAATAATGACTGATCTCTGTGTGAATGTCCACAAAAGACTTTCTGAATGTATATAAAGTGTCATCAAACTGGGCAGAAAAAGCCCCTGTTAGCTAATGACCAATGTACTGTTGAACATCAAAGCAAAGTCAATACCATTCTGCCATTAAAAGGCTTTTCTCCAATAGTGCTTTCTAATGTGGCAAAATGTCCCTTTAGCAGTCCTAATTCTTTGTACGTATGTAAAAACATAATTAATTCTTTGCTTAATTTTCAGACTTTAGCTATTATCATACCTCCTGTGCAAGGCATGCAGTAGAGATACAGAAGATTGTGTTGTCTTTTTGATGTCAAGAGCCATAAAAACCAGGAATAGGAATTTATCACAGCCAAATGCCAGCACAAACAAACACTTTCATCTGCATCTATCTGTACTCTGTTCATCTGGAGTGTCTGTAAAGAACTTGTAAAGCAAGCAATATCCTTAACTTGAAAGAATGACTTTCATAAACCAGTTTGAAAGACATTTCATTGGCTAAACTCTACTAATGAACTTGAATGCCACTTCTAAGAAAGTATGAAAATATTATTTATTCAGTCTAAATAAATACAAATATATGGATAACATTTGACCTCAGATAAAACAGTATATCTGACCAGACTCTTGCACCAGTGACATTTCTATTTTATTATTATGTATATATAATTATATATATATATATATATTTTTTTTTTAAAGCTTAAATACTTTTAAATAAGACACAAACCTTAATGTTCTCACTCATTCTACATGCTTCTTTCCCAGTGATTTTAAAACCTAATCCATGGCCCAACCATTGGACTGCATTCCCCTCCAGACCATTCACATGGAACTGGTTAGAACAACATTCCTTCCATGGAGAAAATATTTGGCACACTTTTAATACAAAATCATAAACGGGAGGTCTTTTCTAATCACATCCTGTGTCATTTTCTCTCTTCTTAATCTCTTCCTAGAGTTTTCACATTCTGTAAGAAAAACAAGGAAGAGACTACTTTTTTGTTTTTGTTTTTTGCAGGAAAAAAGGACAGATGATTTTGCTTTTCAGCTGACACCGGGAGGATGGGAGTTTTCTAAAGGGTGGAAAATGTTCAACCTCTTGCTTTCTGTGTATACAGCTAAAGAGACTGAACGCAGCGTAATTGTCTTGTGTACTTTGGCCTGCTAATGTTCGGATGGAAAATGTTCATGCGCTCATAGCCGCAGCAAAGCAATATGTTACATGAGTAAGTTGGCTTTGTGAAAATATACAGGGCTGCTAAAAATTACCCTTCACATTCAGAGGGCATTTCTTTCTCTGTTCACATTTTCTTGTTCTGTTTGACAACCGCAATTACATATTTTCCAGCAGTAGGAGCTTCCTAGAAATGCAAAGACTAGGATAGGCCTACTTCGATCTATGTTTTTAATATAGCTGCAACAACTATTCTATAAAATTGGTGATAACAATAAATATATATGAAACAAATATCATTATCAATTAGTTGGGAATTTGTCGAGCTACATGTTACATTTCCATCAGTCAAGTCACTTTACAAACCCAGGTTCATTGGAAATACGCGCCTTTGGCCACATGTTTGTAAAATGGTATGTTGCTTCTTACACGTTTCAATGTGAAATATCTTGCGTGTGGCAGTAAAACCATTGTTTTATTTGAAACACACGAATGTGAATCAGTAATATGTTATTACATTAGTTCTTGTACCATCATGGTACTTGGAAAATGTAATGTCCAATGAGTCGTTTCAAAAGGTTAATACTCTACACTCTTAAAAATAAAGCTGCTTCAAATGGTTCTTAACAGCGATGCCATAGAAGAACCATTTTTGGTTCCACAAAGAACCATTCAGTCAAAGGTTCTTTAAAGAACCATCTCTTTCATACCTTTTTATAATCTGAAGAACCGTATTTCGCCATGAAGAAACTTTTGTGAAACAGAAAAGTTCTTCAAATGTTATAGGATCCTTATGGAACCATTTAGACAAAAAGGTTATTCTATGGCATCGCATTTATTTTAAGAGTGTATCATCTTTGAAAATAACATAGCACCTAAACTAAACCAAAACCTAACCAATAGTAAAAAAAAAAAAGCAACCAATTTGCTTTTACAAATGTTTGAGCTTTTTTATGATGTCTCATGTTTCATGGGACTTGCTTTGTATAAGTGCAATACTGTACCAGGTGAGCTGCTGAGCAAGTTTACATCAGAAAAGCTATATATATGGAGCAGAATATGTGACAAATCATCCACTATCCCACAAATCATTCACTATGAGTCAAGTTTTCACCTGCACATAACTGGCATATTAAATTTTAGGAATTTATGTATTTAAATTTATGCATAAAGTCTTAAGACAGTAAACTTCACTGAGCCAGTGTCATCATGCACATGCACATCAATGAGATGGAGACCAAAGGAAAGATGCCCTAAAGTTTCCATAAACAAGCTTCAGTTAGTTCAAAATACAGAAGCTGGAGTTCTTACCAAATTTGGAAAATCTGAGCATGTCAAGAAAATTTCATCACTTTACCATTAGTTTTTTGTTTTTTTTAAATCTATTATAAAACACTATTCCTCAAATATAACGTCACAAAGCTCATGTCTGCTATTAAAGTCATCTGACAAACATTCAGCTGCCTCAACTGTTAGACTCTAAACCAACAGTTGTCATATTTATTTAATAATAATTTTAACACATTATTGTAAATATTCCACAGCCAGATCATATCTGGCCTTTAAACAATTTGTTTAAATATGTGCAAACACCTTTGAAATTTGGGTCCTCTCCAGGTTTCTTCCTGATCGGACTAAACCATTTTAAAGTTTTCACTTGCAACTGTTGCCTTTGGCTTGACTTTATTCTCCTTCATGCCATGTGAAAGTGTATTGTGAAAGTGCTATATAAATAAACTGAGTTGAATGGCTCTGGGTAAATGTACACCGGCAAGAACTGGTGGGCAAAAATACAGAAACTGTACAATAACCAAGCTTTATATTAACAGTCCTTGTCTTGGATGACAGACCCATTAGCTGTAATTACTGAGGTAGGCATGCATGTAAGCAGAAGGTCAGCCAACCCTAATCTTCCTCTAAAGCAATTTTTATCCCCTTAAACAAGGACAGAGAGAATGCAGCTGTTCATTACAGGATATCTTCTGTGAAATCATCAATCCATTCAACATAGAGCTAACTAATCTTCTCTGTTTAATAATTTGTATAAAATCAATAATAATCTTAATATTCATCATCTGACATGTTAATTATACAATATTTGCTGTTAAGTTAAAATACAATATATCCTAATTGGTAATAATGTCAAGTCATATTGTAACATTTAAGTGTTTGTGTACTAGTTTGATATACTTTTGTTTGGAAAACATACCTGCAATACAGGTGTTCAGATGAAGCATGTGCAGGAAAATCATAAAGGTCGTCTTTTGATAGGGTTTATTTACAAAGGTATCAGTTCGTACTGAAAAAAAGCCATTTCAAACTATCCAGTGAGTGAGATCAAACTGCGTTGCTATACTGATTTTATTAGAAATCTCCAGGCCACAGATAGCTACTAAAAATTCATCTAAAAGAATCAACTTGCCATTTATTAAGCATTGTATTGGGCATTTCTGTCCTAATAATTCAAACTAGCAAACCTTTTAGACAATTTTGCCTACCTATTTGACATACCCTGCATTCCATTGAAGAGTATACTCTCTGGAGTGAGAGCTTTGAAGGGTTGAAGGGTGCAGGGGACCAAACAACTGTTTCTTAAAGTGCCCTTTTGCAACATCATTCTGTGCGCCAACATCATGCAAAGAATCTGTGCAAAGATGGGGTGTCAATTGTATGGGGTGTCCATCAGTCGTACCCTGCAAAATTCTTTATTCCGAAGGGCCCTTTGAAGTGACACTTCTTTTTGGAAAGAACCCTCAATATCGCGGCCATGATTGTTTTAATTATTTATTTTTATTTTCACTCTGAAGTGCCCTTCAGAGGGTGATATATCCTGTTTGGAAGACACCGTAATTAACTGAAATGAAACAACTCCAACAGTGATTTATTCGAGATTCATCTATGATTTGAACGCTCAGAATTACGACTTTGAAACAAAATCACAGACTGATCGGGATCATTTTGTTGAAGAGTTTGAATTTCTATCTTGAAAGGAATTAACCGACTCAGAAAAGTGCTTTGGTTACAATTTTCAAATTTGCTGGAAATTCAATTAAAACTACAAATTAAAACATGATGGCTGGGATAGTTCACCCAAAAATGAAAATTATGTCATTATTATTTACCCTCATATCGTTCCAAGATCGTAAGACCTTCGTTCCTCTTTGGAACACAAATTAAGATATTTTTGATGAGATCAGAGAGCCATCTGTCCCTTCATAGACAGCAATACAACTGAAATGATCCCAGATCCAGAAATGTAGTAAAACATCAGTAAAACAGGCACAACGACTTAAGCGTAAGTAATTAAAGTTAGAACCCTTTCAAGGGATAGTTCACCAAAAAATGTAATTGTTGTCATTTACTCAACCTTGTTTCATTTCAAACATATATGACCTTATTTCTTGTGGAAAGTCAACAAAGATATTGGTCAACGAAGAATGGTGACAAACCAAAAATGGACCTACAAATAATACAAAAGAAAACACATATATCATGTTTCACAAAAGAAAAAAGCCATACAGTTTGCAAAACATATGCAGGTGAGTAAATGATGACAGCATTTTTATTTTAGTGAACTATCCTATCTGTTAATTTATTTTTATTTGTATTGCTTGTTTTTATTTTTTGCAAACTGGTTTTACTTTTGAATAAATAAATAAATACATTTTTAAGGTGAGTGAGACTGAAATTATGTGTGATTCCTCATTGTGAAAGCTGTAAAATAAGGAATGTAAGCACACGGAAAATAAGGATAGATGATTTTCCAGAAGGCCTGCAAACATTAGCAGAGATTCATGCTGTATATTTCTGTTGCAAAATGAAAATAAGTATAAATTTGGACCCAAGGCCTTTTGGCAGATGAAGCTGTCTGACTCTCTGTCTGCCTATCTTTCAAAACAGTCTAAATATATACAACATTGTCTAATATGGGGTGAAACACGTCCTTGACTTGTTCATTCATTGGTGAAAACCACATCTCAATTTTAAGACCCAGTGAGTGAATTAAGACACTGATGTAGCCATGTACAAATTATGTAAATAGTCTTTGTGGTGGTTTGTATTCTGATACATTTCTAATTCTTTATTATGCATCATTATGTGTAATTATTCTCTGTGAAACTCACAAACAAAAATAAACACAAATGTTCGAAGATTATGTCCATGACGTCTTACATTTTATAGCATATTTTTCCTCACATAGCCAATGCAAGTAGGCATTTAGTTTAGGAGTATCTTTTATCAGTCTTGTGAATACGAAAATGGATCACATTTAAAATCCAAACAAACGAGATGATTACCTAAATGTGCTTCCAACAGCAGACCTCAGAATCAACAAGCATAAATAAAAATGAAAATTTGAAGCAGACGCAGTTTCCAGCAAAGTCAAACAAATGTTAATGAAACCACAGCAAGAGATCTTATTATTTATCTCTGATTCTCAGCTGATAGGAGTCGTTTGACATGCTCTCAATCTCCTCGTACAGTTGCTAAGACGCCAGGCTGTGTGTGAACGCTCTGGAGGGGGTGTGAAATCCTGCACTAGGGTCACAGACTCCATTCGGGGCTGTAACGCCCTCTGCAACAATGGCCATATTGATACAACCCTTCAGTTTGTACCCACTTCGGTTTGAGTCATCGCTATAGGCCTCTAATGAAACATCTCTTTTCCGGTTTTCCAGTGGCTTAACCTGAACCCCCACCTGGTGGAAATGACTCTGTTCTTCCTCACCAATTAAAAAGTAGAGGGACGCTTGGTATTCACAGCAAGAAATTTAATTAACCTCATTCAAATACAGATCAGAGAGAATAAGGTTAGTAACAGGAATCTGTAGTTCGTCTGGGTCAGAGTGTATTTGCATTTGAGCCAAATATCAGAGCGCATTAGGAAGAGGAAAAAATGCTTTAATCATAAAATCTTCGCATAACGTGTGAACCACGTTTTTAGTTCTCACTATAATGTAATCTTATTACTAAATTACCAAGATACGCATGGCTAAATGGTTCACATGCAAAGCTAAACACTGCTGATACTAGCAGTGATAGACTGTTAGAATAACAGCTGAAAGCCCACCAGATCAGACCTCTGATAATAAATGGTTTTAGCAACATAAGGAGGATGCTATTCCAACAGCTTACCACTATTAATTTACAGTAGAATTAAATGGTGAAAATGTATCCTTTTTTTAAACACAAATAATACATCAAGTCTTCAATGGTCCATTTATCCAGAGAAGGAAATTCTCCCAAGCTTTATTTTCTTAGTGAAAGCAGGTGGGTTGAGCTAAATACTTCAGAATGTAAAGTATCTGTCTCCATTAATGGTGGCAGAATCTTCCATGTCAAAGCATTCTGGGTGGGCGCCGTTTGCTTGGAGAAAAGGTAGCATCTCCACATGCCTCTGACTCTGCTGTTGTGTTTTTCTAAAAGAAAAAGTTCTTTACTGCAAGAGAGAAAAAAAGAAGAAAGATGGAGCGTGAAACAATAGTGCCTTTGAATTTCTCCTGCTCATTTGAATGTTAATATTGGCAAAAGTCAGGCAGTCAGTGTTTCTATTTGTATTGGAGGTATACTACTCTTGGAAAATTTGTTTGAAATATCCCTAGAAAATTAAACTTCCTTAGAAAATTAAGGAAAATTAATTAAGGGAATAGCTGCCCCAAAATGAAAATTCTGTCATTATTTTCTCACCTTTATGTTTTTCCAAACTTGTATGATTTGTAATTTATTCTGCAATTTTCAAAGAATTCCACTCTTTAATGAAAATAAATGAACAGAAATGACCAAAAAGCACCATTAAAGTTCATTAAACAAGTAATAATGAATGATTTCTTCAAATATTTGCAAATTACTTACAGTTCTATCATGAGAACTCTCTGAGGTTTTAGCAAGGTAACATACATGACAATGTTAATGTGTTTGGTCTTGGCGGAGTCTTGCTACTGCCAATACATCCACAGACGTGGCTGTAAGCATGTCAGAAATGCTGCTGCAGCACATATAACATATATGAAATAATATCCATATACTGCATACATGAATCACCCTAACAGATATATACAGGTGGGGCTGGGGAAGGTGGAGGGTTTCTGAAGCGCACAGCAACTGCTACAAACACTAGCCAAGTATTTGTTCATAGCTAAGCTCATTGGCTTTTGATACAAAAAGAACCAACCTGTGCCATGTGATGATGTCATTATGTCAGATTGAGTTAGACTGCGCTAGAGTTTCATGACAGAACTTTGGATTTCGTTGAAGTTTTACAAGAAAATACAAGAATTTTAGTGTTCTACTTCAACATTTCATGTTTAATTCAATGTTACTTAACATATTTTTATAACTATCTTTGAAATGTACTTGCAATTTCTGAGTAAAAAATTTTCTACACCATTTTTTCCCCACATGATTCATTCATGAAGCTTACTGATTCCTGACTTCAACACAAAATGGTGACTCATTTTCAGGACAATTGTGCATTTTAAATATTTATAGGTACAAAAGAGATATTTGTGACTTGCAGTACAGTTTTAAAAGCTCTATGAAACTACACTGTAAAAGAAGAAGTGTGGTACACATCACCTGTCTAATACAGCACGAATCTTATAAATGCGTATAAAGATTTACACGCAGAGATGAACTATTCAGGGCTGAACTCTTGCTACCCTTGGGCAAAAAGCATATACCTCACTCTACATTTTCTCTTTTCTTATTTGCAAACCATGTCCTCAAAATAACAGAAGCATAGAAGCACATAATCTGTCCTAGCCTCTGTGCATCTGATCATGTCGAGGCCATCTAATCGTATTTAAGATCTACAGAGAGAACAGAGAAGCTGGACCTTTCATCCTACACCAAAGTCAACAATATGGGATTCTTGGGAAGCATTGCTGACATTCTTGAAGGCAGGAAAAAAAAAAAAGATGAACCCCTCTTTCTCAAACTTTACAGGGAATGGATAAAAAGGCACAAGTTCTTGTTTGACAGTATGTTGATAAAATAATAAATTGTAACCACATTGGCCCTTTCTTTCTCTTCTCAGACAAGGGTGGGGGCGGCTGGTGGTTGTGGCGAGAAGTCTACGCTGTAAGTGGGCGTCAGAGAGATTTATGGTCAACTTGGTCGAGGGCCTTCTGCAGACAGGGCACACATCCATGCGGTTTTTACCACACTGAATGCCTCCAGTCAGCTGGAGTCAGATGGAGGGAGGGGGATCAGATAAATCCTTGGCAAATGACTGAGGTTAATTAATAACTCCCCTCAACTAGGTGTTGTTTACACAGATGGATCTCTTTCTTTTGAACTGGCCACCCGTTCATGTTGCTATGTCCTCTTCTCTTTCTCATTTTGCCAATATGGCAGTGGATACCTCTCATTCAGTGTTTATCACGTCAATCAAATCACTAATAAAGGATTTTTTATTGATTTTACTTTGATTGGGATGATGAAAATATGATGAAAAACAGATATTAACAGAGCACTTACAATTTTAATAAGAATAAAATTTAAAACCAATCATAATGTTGTGGATCATCCCACTTTTGCTCAAGTTGAAAAGTAAAGTAGGCTAATACCCTTTCTGCCGGGTGAATTAACTCAGTAAACTATATCAGACATATAATTTGAGTCACATTTCCATAACGACACTTTAAAACATGAACAGAGTTATTTTAGGAGCTTATCATGTTTGTTTGATTTTTTCCAGAAACGACAATTTTCACAATAAATCAAGGAGCAACTATAGTTTATTATTACTATTTTTTTCTACTGTATTTTACTTCCATCACATAAATTCACCACTGGTGTGCATGAGACTTCTTTAAAAAAAATTAAATAAAAAAGTGTGCATTACAATTGACATGTGGAAGAAAAATAGATGTTAGAGGCTATAAATGAAGCATTCATTCCCATGACTTATTAATTTGTAGCCATGTTGTAATAATTTGTTCCCTTGTTTTAATTTAGTTATACTGTGGCCACAATTTAAGTAAAACAAGGGAACAAATTAGTACAATCTGGCTACAATGTCTTTGTTTTTTTTTCACCCACATGTCATGTGCATTAGTGCATCAGTGCATTAAAACAGTAAAACACATGCAAATACTAAAGTCTATCAGAACCTAATGGATCAACCCAAAAACCTCCATAAGCCAGTGTTCCAGAACCCTCGATTCTACACTGTCTCAGAGCATAGCAAACACTTTAGGTCTCTGGGGTCACGTTAGCAAAACAAGGAGAGGAACACTGAAATCAATAGAAAGAGACTAAGGGAGAATTTCAGGATCAGGACAGCCAAAAATGAATCACAGAATTACTTGGCTTGGGCTTTTGTGGTGAGAATGGCAAGAGTTCAAACTCAAATTCAGAGCCCACAATGGCTGGCCTTAAAGGTTCTCTCATTAGCGTTCTCTGAACGGGAGCACCAAGGTCGTCAATGTTCCAAAGTGGGTGCATGAGAGGCCCTTAAAACAATATACTTTCCTTCTGATATTACTGTTTCATAAACCTAAGTACACACATGTAGAGTCGGACATGAGGCAGTTCCACATCCTCTACAGTTTGAGCAGCAAAAAAATGGTGGTTAATGTCTGGATCTTGTAGAAATAACTCCTTAAAGTTGTTTTTGCACCATTAGCAGTGCTACGCAAGAACTGAAATCTTTGTTTGAGAGGTCGGACTGGGTTGGACATACTGTAGTGTGCTGTGCATTTTGACAAAACATGCAATGCAAATTCATTCTCTGACAGCAGTTGGCGCTTATAGAACAGCAGCCATAGAACATTTCCTTGGTGTAAACAAAGCAGCACTGTGCTTTTAAATACTATATTAATATGCATTATATGGAAGAAGGGTCATCTAAACTTTTCTGAAGACAAACAGTTTCCCCTCAGAGATACAACTCAGTATTAGGAATTTTCATCCAATAGGTTTAGCTACTTGTACCCGTATGCCGGTTATTAAAAAAATTCATATTGTGTGCGTAATTCAAACAGGTTTAACATTCAAATTGGTAAATGGCACTAGGTGGACATAAAGACGCTGAACCATAGGTGTAAGTTTGGGGTGGGACTAACTGTTTGATGGACCAGTGGTTGTGCAAGTCTGTTGTGAATAGCTAATGATACAGAAACGACACACTTCACATTTAAGGTAATAACTATATGTTTCTACTTTTTGTGGTATGTTTCTCACAATAATGGTCAAATTATCAACACTTCAGCAAACATTTGCAGGCAACGTCACTCCATTGTCAGCGGTGTAGCTCTACATGAAGCAAAGATTACTCATAAGTCACGTCCAAATCAAGTAACTTTAACTTGCAATAAATATGCAAGTTCAAAGATTTTGAATATTATTTAAAATTTGTAAGGGGGACTGTTTTGCATTATGTGTTCCTCACCCCAAATGTATGATTGCACAAATCCTTATTTCAGAAGATTGCAGAGTATACTGCATCTTAAAGGAAGCCTTAGTTTTAACCTCAACGCCAAGCCCAAAGTATACTTTGGTTTTACATATACAATAGGATACAGCATTTGTGACACAAATGTTAGCATTAGCACAGTATATACATTACAAAGTATACTTTAGGTATAAAAATAATCGTGACCACATTTACCATAATATCAACATTACATTTCGCAGTTGCAACTTTGTTTTTCATACTTGTGACAGTGCAACTTTACAATGATACATTTTCAACTTTATTTATATCATTTTTGTACAAATACAGGTGAAAACAGGCTTCCATAGAGAACAAGATAAAAATCAAGTGAAAATATTACATTAAGAGTCTCCATTTCGGTCTCTGTTGTAAATTGGGTTTTGACAAACCGCACATAATACATCAGATGAATAAAAACAGTAAGAAAAGGAAAAACTGGCTGTGTGTTCTTGGACACAGGTTTATAGATGAAATTGAGTTGGCTCTAGGAATTCAATGGAAGCTTGAACTGGACATGAGGCCATGAACGAATTAATGTTAAATCAAGAACAAAATAAAGCCTTTGAACAACATCAAGTAGTTTTGAAAGGATGAAACAGGCTTCCAGCAACAATGTATACTACATTTTCTCTGGTGTACCGCAGAAGAACACAGGAGAGGTTAAACAGTAACACAATGCTAATGCTAAACAGAGCATTTAGCGCTTAAGGGTAATATATTAAACTCAGTGACATGGGGCACGTGCTTCAGCCTGTCCAAACCTCCAGAGGGATCAACTTTGCTGAATCAAGAGCACCAGACCCCCACTCCTCGCACACGCTTCATCAAAGTGGGCTGCCTCTACTGCTTCTCCCGTCCCCGATGATACAGAAAGTACATCCCAATAAATCACATCCTCAGATCTTCCTGCCAGGAATTCCAGCAAAGATTGCGTTTGTCACACCAATGAGATCCGTGAAATACGGAAACACCGGCCCTGCTCCCCAAGAATCCAGGGAATGCCATTAGAATCCATTCACCTCTGAAGAGGGCAGTGAACTAAGTTTGGAGATATTTTTTATCATTCAACAATTGAAAATAATCGATCTCTAACTGTGTCCACATGTTTTGGTCAGGTTGGACCACACACACGCTTGCATGGAGACAGACAAACAGAGGTGTGCTTTGCCAGAGACGCTCACGTGTGCGTAGCAGTGGAACGTTGGTGTGTTGGTGAGAAATTCTTATAAAGACAGTATTCAAATACTTTTAGACTACTGATGATTTAAACGTATAGTTCACTCGAAATGTGAAATTCCAACCCAGTCTCATGGCAATTCGTACATATTTTACGAGGTGGCTAATTCGTACAAATTCGTATGACCTCACTAGTATGAATTCATACGATTTTTGCTAAATCGTATGCATTTCACAAGTTTCCAATTCATATGAATTTGTACGAATGACCTACACCTAACCCCGCCCCTAAACCTACCCGTCACTGGGGTTTAGACAAATCGTACAAAATCATGTGTGAGTGAGGTCGTACGAATTTGTACGATTTTGCCACCTCGTATGAGTAAGTACGAATTGGTCATGAGACTGTGTTGGAAATTCTGGCATTTACTAAACCTGTATGACTTTTTTCTAGTTTCCTAAATTTTGGACAGCATTGACTTTCTTTGTATGGACAAAAGCAGCTGAACATTCTTCAAAATATCTTCTCACACAGGTTTGGAATGACATGAGGGTGAGTACATTTTTGTTTTGGTGAACTATTGCTTTATGCATTATGAAGATGATTGACAGAAAATAGTTATTTTCAAAAACCTGTCACATTTTTCTTCTCAGTTTTCCTCAGAATTGTTCCATGTGCAAGAAAGGAGGAGGAGCAGGAGATGAGATGAGATCTCTCTGTAGTCATGAGAAAAACTGAAGAGTTAAATAATTCCAAATGTCTGTTGCTGTGCCCGTGTGCTACTGGGATAAGAGCCGGTGTTCTCTGTAATATTAAAAGAGACACTGATGGCACTCGAACAACAGGAATTTGTGAGGTAAAGCAGTGGAAAACAATCAAAACGACTGATCAAAGACACAATGAATGACGTTTGGCATCTCAATTTATACTAAAGGGTTTTGGTTTCACACTCAAACCTTTAATGTGGTATGGCCGTGCATTAGTCTTTTACACCATGGAAGAAATCACAGCCAACTCGCCAGAGAACAAACCACATATGGCGCATGTGAAGGTGAAGAGTGTCATATCGGAGAATTTTGTGGTGTGGCTGAAATTATGGGGTCACATCAGGTCGCAATGTATATCAATACATATTTTTGGAGCAGAGAACCAAGTTCGAATCCAGCTTTTTAGATTCCTTGCCAGATCTTGGCTCATTATTTCTTCACTCTCATGTTTATGTTAATAAAATGGAAAAGGTCAAACATGGAATTGAAAAGTATATGACATATACTGTATGCACGATTTTATAATAATGTATATTATTAGACATGGTGTACAGTATTACTATTTACACTGTGGTGCAATCGTATTTCACCAAGAACATGATATAAGTCATATGGAGGGCCTGGTAATATGAGAAAATCTATATTTCAGTACTCTTGTGTTCACTTACAAAACATTTTAGTTCCATGAAAAACTGTTTACTTGCAAATGCATTGAAACTTTTCCTATCTCAATTCAGGACATTGCATTAATAAATAAATAAACAAATACATAACTAAAAATACAAATTAAAAATATAAAAATATTAATAAAATCACACTCACACTCTGGGACCGATAAAAGCCTCTTATAAACACGTTTTAGACAACAGCTCGGCTGTAATATAAACACGGAACATTAAACATGGAACATGACTTCAAGTTCAGCCCATTTGCAGCAGAGATAATGTGGAATTCTGAACCAACAGTTAAAATTCCTGAATGTTTGCAGGGCTCTGCGAATGGAGATTAATGTTAAAATAAACAGTATATTAGACGTAATTATAAAGCATCGTCATGCTTGTCAATGTTTGCCGTTGTGTCAAAACACTGCCAATACTGAAGGACATTTCATCAAGAAAGTTTCTGGAAGCCATGCAATACTGCACGTACAAACAAACCAAATGTCATGAACGTCAGGAATAGCAATATTAAAAATTAATGTGGTGACTGGACAAAAGTTCTAATAGTTCTACTAAGAGAAAGATTCTTGGCACTTGATTGACCTGAACTCTCAATGACCTTTGCCTCAAGGATGAGCTCTGGTTTGCTTTCTAAGGAGCAGGAATGAGGGCTCTTTTATTGTTCTAAAGCCTAATAAAACACATAAACCTATCAGTATCACCTGTTACAAAACGCAAACCCAAAGCTACTGCTTGTTTTTAAGAAGTGTTGACTATAGTTTGTGTTACCATTCATACCATCAGTTTAAAACAGTTCATTATGTCTCATAGAAAGGTCACTCACACCACAGTATGAGGTGATTAAAAATAAAATGAATGATATAATAATAATAATATACTTGTATAATATAAATATATCACAGTAAGCTTTTTAGCAGTAATGCAAGCTATGCATAGCAAACATTTCACATTTGGTGCATAATTAATGCTTTATCTGGATATTGCATAGTTTCAGGCTACCACAGAGAATTATGGGATTGTAGGTTTATCCTGCAGAGGGGGAGAATGAAAAGAGGTGTTTGCAAAAGGAAATGTGCCAGACTGGGAATCTGGAACCTTATTTTATTGTGCGTATAGACTCTGGGGGTCTCCACACTCGACATTGCCAACTATTACAAACATCTCATAGGCACTCTTAACAGTCGGTGTAGCATAATGTATCCCAACCTGATTCATCTGACCTTTACGTACAAGAGTCCAGACGTGTGTCTTGGTGCCCATTGCATTAGTGAAGAATGAAAAAGACAGAAAGGGATTATGTCTCACAAGTCCTAAAAAGGAAACAGACAGACACATTTTTGCAATAGTTTCAAGTCATATAAACTCCAGAGAGAGGGATAAATGTTTTGAAAATGGGAAAGGGGAAAGTATTATGGCATGGTTGAGGAAGCATGGTTTTGGGACTGTTCAGACCTGCTAAAAAATAAAACGGTAAGGGCAGCTGGTGTTTGATGGTTTTTCCTGAATGTCTTGAGTAAACATAAGGTTTAGCTTAGCCTCATCACTTGCATAGGCAAGAGAAGCCCTTTTGAGAAAAATTTACAACATTACTTGTAATATTGGGGGGATAGATTTCCTCCACACCAGATGTGGTGAGGATGACTTACAGAGACACGTGCATCTAGATGGGGATTCTTGAGCCTGGCTGAATGAAAGCACTTGAGAACTCAGAGCAACATCATAAAATACAGATTCACATTGTTCAGCAGTATTCATTTTCAACATTCATTTGCCTCTACCTATATTTTTGCACATTTACTAGTCCTGTGAAGTGATTACTTGCATCCAAAATAAAAGTTTTTGTTTACATAATATATGTGTGTGTACTGTGCATATTTATTATGTATATACTGTATAAATACACACACATGCATGTATAAATTTCTGAAAAAAATACGTTAATATTTTTAAAAATATATATTGTATGTGTGTAAATGTATATATACATAATAAATATACACAGAACACATGCACATATTACGCAAAAAAAGACGTTTATTTTAGTTTATTTTTAATCATTTGACAGCACTAAAATTTACAAAAACCTATACCTATACATACGATCCACTGCAGTTTAAATGGACAAAAGAGGAAGTGAAACACTAAAGACAATACTATTCATGACCACAAATCACTGTTACCACATTACAAGATTTTCGTAAAATAATACATTTTGATGTTTGCATCACATAACCAGCCCTATACACTATGTATGGCTTTTCTCATGTACTAAACTTGCTTGGTACAGTAGCTCACCTGGTACAATGCTGTACTTGAGGCCTGGTCTCATGAAAATTTGTATAAATAGTATGCCAAATAAAAACTGAAAATCATGGTATCGATATGCAAAAATATGGATATGATATGCAAATGTGTGGCGTGCATATGATATGCAGTTTTCGCGTAACTATGATATGCACCTAGCCCACAAACTAATCCTACCCATTATGTATTATATGCATGCTGAAGTAAATTTTTCTGCATATAAACAGAACACCGAATCAAAACATAAACTTGTGGTGTGGAGCACTTAAAGAATGATGAAACCTGATTAAAAAAACTCCAAACTTGTGAAAGCAAGATAAAATGGCATTGTTTTCTCAGCTAAATTTTTATTATCTGATGTTTACATTATCGGTAGGTTTACTGTGGTACATTATTTTCTGATGCTATGTATATAGTATTCACCTTATAGCACCACTCATTAGTAACACATTTCTGTTTCTGAACTTGGATAATGTGTGCAACAAAACAACACAACAAAACGTTAACAGATCCGCATTCATCTGTTTCGGATAAAACTGAAAACACTTCTAGCAACACTTACTGGTAGTTTCACTCTGAGTCTAGCATGTTAACTTATGGACATGCTGGAATTTTTGTCTCTTAGGGTTGAATGCAGTTTAAAACTTTGGACACTCTTGGAAAGTTTTATTATTGTGTGTTTTTGCTATAAGTGCTTTTTTGTTTAGATTTTACACAAAAATCATTGACATTTTTAATGTAAGATGTATAATTATGATAAAAAGATAAATCGTTAAATGTTTAAAATAATCTAAAAAAATAAATAAGCCATTTCAATATTTATTGTGTGGAAATGATAAAATTATAGCTTCTTTTAAAAAAACTGTTTTTCCACAAAATTATTCAATTATGTGTGTTTAGTGTACATAAATAGAGCTAGTTTATTCCAACATTGTCTAAAACGTTCAACCACAGAATGAAAGAAGCACAATACACTATTCAAGATGTGGTTGAAATTACACTCTGGTGGAATAAAAAAAAGAAGAAGAGAGAATTTTGCTGTGATGCATGCATATTCACTGCTTAGATGGTCAAACTAAACAAGTGAGAACAACAAATCTAGGATAATGAGCTCAGTTTTCTGCTATTCTAGTTTGTTCATCTATTTCCTTGTGGCAGATTTCCAATGAGAATAGAGCAATCTATTCTCATTGCCGTGATCAAAAGGAAGAAAAGGAATCGTTTTGCCCTGGAACTTTACGCGGTCATTGCTGATGGCCAAATTCTGAATGGTTCCCTGCCCATGGCTACAGTCCATTCTGCTTCCTGCCCTATCGATCAACCTCACAAAACAAAACATTTCCTAAGCTGTGAACTTGGACAAGCACCTGTGAACATTCCCGAAAAAAAGCTTTTGATAGGACACAAGTTTGGACTGGGCACATGCTAAATATTTATCTAGCCGCCCCTGGGAAGAGAAAAGAGAAAGCCCTCTAAACACTCGCAGAAGTTCAAGACTCAAGGAAAAGAGAAGAATGTAAGCTTGTCCTTGGACGACTGAAGGTGAAAATATGTTTCTCCTATAGAATATTATTATATAACACCATAAAACCAAAACAAAGTATTTTCTTTCTTGCCCAAATATTAAAATTTATAAGCCAAAATACCATTTGAGGGAAAGAAGTGTGAAATATATGATAGTTCATCCAAACATGAAAAGTCTGTCACCACGTTTTTTCGAAAATCATGACATTTTTCTTCTAAGGATCAAAAAGAAAAAATTTAGCAAAAGGTATTTTTGTTATGTTTCCAAACAATGTAGGTGTACCACAGCTACTGAGTTATTTATCACCTGATATATAGCAAATAACAAACAAAAGACATTTTACAACATTGGATGGCTTGGAATACAATGTACGAATATCCTGGTTCTATTGGAAGAGAGCAGCTTGAACATTTTGCTAAACGTCTCTGGTGTTCCACAGTAGAAAGAAAGTCATACGGTGTGAGTGTGGGAGAAATGTGCCTGTTACGCTAAATACACAAGAACCCAAAACTCAATTCATGGGCAGTTTAGAGGAGCTGTAAGCCAGCCAGCCATTTTTGGAATGCAGCATGGATATAAGATAGGCCCAGGTTGTAAATTCAAATATCCAAAGGAATGCTAATTACAGTGGAAATCAAACACCATCAATTATAGAGTTTCAGCATTACTGCTTGTCTTTTCCCCCCACTCCCTCAAAAAGCCGTTCTTCATCCAGCCATCTCTTCCGGCCATTCTTTTATTATGGGAATAGGCTTGGGGAACAGGATAAAATTCATGTTGTGCTTTGTTCACTTCATCATCATATACTTCATCAACATTTACAAATATTAGCAAGCGTGGGGAAAGAGATGCCTTGGAATGTCCCAGATGATAACCACGGCTCTAGAAATAATAAACAGATTATTATTGATGAAAGGAGACACAATAATTCCTGAACTCAAATGCACTTTGGACGCACATATTTCGAATATTTAAGTCATCTGTTGGTTCTGTTTGAGAATACTGTTCTACCACAGTGTCACACCAAACCAAACACCGAATCACTGACCTCTGCTGCAGAGATTTCCTACAAGATTTACTCTGCACGGACACCACACACTCTGGCATGACTCTCTTATACACAGCTATTTGGCTAACTAATGATTGCTAACAAGCTAGTTTATTTTCTCAGGATCTGTCTTTGTGCATAAAGAATGAGTTCAGCTCTCAACAGTAAAAGCCACTGTGTTTTAACCTAATGTGTAGCGATGTAAAAAAAAACGCCATGCAGAAGCATCAAGCCTATTCAGACACTGATTTTTAAGTGGATTTTAAATACAACTTTACTATGAAAATATATTTGTTCATTTCATATAAGGTAGACTTGATTACTATAGACAAAAAGATCTTATAAAGTTCAGTTATAATTATATGGTCATGCAGAATATGAAAAAGCTGTTTGTTTTCTCACACAAACCACTCATTTCGTGTCTTAGGCCATCAATGTATCGTTATGATGGTTTAATTTGGATTTCTCTGTGCATGTTATTTTTTCCTCTCATTGAAAATGTTCCCTATACCAACCATTATATGACTGACAGACTACAACGGTTTGACCTAAAAATCTCAAAATTGGATCTAACGAAGAAAAAAGTACACCTACACCTTAGATGCCCTTGGGGTAAGCTGATAAACTTCACATTTTTGTTTCAAAGTGAACTATCCCTTTAATAGGGAGAATCGGTATACTAAAGTCCTAAACTGAAGATTTTTCAGATATACTGAAGCAGCAAACTTGATAGAATTGTCAGATTTTTAAAAAAAAAAGTAATTTTAAATGTAATATGAAATGTAATAAACAGATTTTGGGTCTTTTGTTCTTTTCCCATTCATGTAGATAAGAGCTGACTTGTACTATAACTATCTCCTGTTTTGGGGACATTATCAAGATGGCCACTAAGAGACTAAATCAGATAGATAAAAAATGCTATGGAAACTTTAGTTGACTTTAGGTAGTTACCCTTTCAGTCGAATCACTTCGACGTTACATATGGGAACTCGCCAGAGAGACCAATTGCCTTTGAGCTTT
>JAUMHE010000072.1:8359466-8402680 GCA_032359235.1 Enteromius mattozi
CTGGCGAGTTCCCATATGTAACGTCTCCGTTCCCTCCTTCAGGGAACGTGGGTTACGTTCGTAACCTAGACGTTCATCTAAAACTACCCAAATATTTAACTAAATTTCATGTAAAATTAGTATATTATCCAAACCATGCTCTGCTTTGTTGACATGGTTGCCCATTGAAACTATGCAATTTTCAGCAGAACCGACTCTCCTTACTACCTTTTTCAATTTATTATTCGTAATTAAAAAGTGAGTCAGTGGGCAAAATACAGGAAAATAAGCTTAATGGTATCATTAGCTGAGAAAATTTGGGAGTGTGGGATTCTTTCTGAGTTTGTGTGAACGGTGCAAGTGCATGCGATGTACATTTCAGGGTGCGCAGAGGTTGAACAAACGTCTAGGCCAGTCAGTGATGGGAGAACGCTTTACGAGTCCCCTCTGCCCAGCTCTTATCGGTCATCATCTTTGCGCGCTAAATCAGCCATCTGTCTGTGAGAAGACAAATACCTCACAGAAAAGACGCATTAACGGCTGCACTTGAAGCCCTGCCAAGTGTCACTAAGCGTTATTGTCAGAGCCATGCTTTAACACCATACTGCCGACCTCCATTTCCTGTTTCCTGCCCCTAGAGGGCCCAAACACAATCTGAGGAAATCATTCTGAGTCGGCCCTGCAGAGGAAGGTGTTCATTTAAACAAGAGGCCTGGGCACATGTGAATACTTTGGGGTTTGAGGAAAAAGCCCCCCCACCGGTGTGTTAAAAACTAAGCAAATAATGCATCCTACCCATAACGCACATGTGGAAGACAGCAGCACAAGCTGAGAATCATTCATGAGGTTATATAACTGAGCCCTGATTGATTCTCTTGATTTGTAGCTGTTCACAACTAGATGAAATGACAGGCCCATTCCACGTATCTTGCATAAATTTCTCAAGAAAAGAAGAAAATTAAAGAACTTCAAAGTAAAGCAAAGATCTGCAACTCATATACAACAATAGAGTGGAAATGTTACTATTTGTCTGACTCTAAACAATCCAAAATGAAAATAAATGTTCGTTCATCAGGCTTACGTGACTTTCCTATTTAAAGCCAGCATCAGCTGAATGTATTTAAAAACAGGGCATTTTCACCCGTCTCCTGAGGTTATATGACATTCATCAGCACATCAAACCCATCGTCTGTTCTCTTTTTCTTTTTAAAGTCTATAAAGTATGTTTTTTAGAAACATTCGACTGAGTTTGGAGCCAGAGGTTTGTGGTCCAGGCTAACAACGCTCTCACATGTCACTCATCTTTTATAGGTGCAGCTGACCTCTAAATAAATCATCGCGCATACATGCGCCATGAAGCATGGGACTAGTACAGGAAATCAAAGCAAAGGCCGTCACTTGATGATGACAGACTCAAAGAGGCCTCAGCCTAAAACATACATGTTTAACGTCTGCTCCCATGGTTACCCTTCAATAAGCTGCCATAAAAACTGAGAATGATCCCTTTGAATAAAATACACAATATTCAAAGTGGCCTTTGATTTATATTGCAGACTTGTTAGTTTGATTTGAATCGTTCTTTCTGTTCCGTTCCCATGTTCAGGAGCCTGGTTGTCTGTAGCATGCATGGTGGTACATGCATGACGTGAGGTATTTAAACTGGTATGCAGACTTATTTGAGGTCCCATATCTGGCAAGGCTGGTTAGCGTGGGCCCCTCTTTTAGATGCATTAATATGTGTTATAAATATTGTGCTATTTTCCCCTTTCCCATGGGTCAGTTTGGTGCCATTGACCTATAATGATCACCAGCATGTATATTTGCTTCCCTCATAAATCCAAGTACTTTAAAACCTCCCATTTAGCTGGAGCAAAATCTAGAGACTATTCCATGAAATATCAACTGCCATTGAAACTAAAAAGCAAAAATGTTGAAAAAAGGTTGTAGGGGTTGGGTAAGGTCTAAAGTCAGTATTTTTGCTTGAAACTACTTTGATAATGTGGAAAAACTCACCATGATTCCAACACGCAACATTTAAACCCGCTTAATCATGTGGACTTCACTGGAACATTTCCGGGACTCTGTGCCATTCCGGAGACTGTTTTGTATTTCTGACCAAACAACACACATTTTCAGACTTGCAATTTGTTTAACTGTGATGTTGTGGCAAATTAGATTAGAGAATCGGAGATAATGATGTCACATAAATCTGGAAATCTACAACACATGCTCGCAATCAAAATGTATATGTTCTACAGAATAAGACTAAATAAATAATTGAATAAATAAACCTTGAGATTTGTGAACAGCAGTGACTGAAAAAAGATTCTTCGACCAAATAAATAACGCTAAAAAACTTTTTTTAAAACTTCCATTACTTAACATTAATGCATCTCAACGCAGCTTTGCTATTATGATTTCATCTGTTTAAACCGAACCACCAGGACTTGGTTTGATTTCAATCAATGATTGCATGTTTTAGTTAAAAATGAAATAAACACACACAAATGTCTGTTGTGGCATTCTTATCCATTATCAATCAAAGGTTTGGGCCAGGAAGATTTCTCTTTAAGGTTACACTTTATTTCCTTAGTTCACTTAAGGCATTCTACTAACAGTAACTTTGCAACTACATGTCAAGCAGCAGTCATTAGAGTATTTGTAGACTGTCTGCTTGTTTCGATGGGAACATACAACATACTGTCTTTCAGAAACTTTGCTGAAAGTATACATCAGTAAAAGCAAAATTTACATAAAACTCCCATTAAGTTAATGCAACTTTCAATCCAGTTCACCTTTTGTCAAGAAATGTACTTACACTCTCAGAAATAAAAAGTGTACCTTTTCAAAAGGTACACTTTTGTACCTATTAGTTTCAAATATGTTGACTTTAAGTACTAATATTTACCTTTAATGTGCTAAAATGGACACCTCAGGTACAAACACGTACCTTTTGAAAAGGTACTGCCCCAGTGACAGCTTTTGTACCTTTATTTCTGAGAGTGTAAGATGAATACAACTCCACGGAATCTTGCCAACTGTTGCCTTCATTTGTTAAGTTCAGCGAACACCTCATTTTTTAAAGTGTGACCTTTGGATATCCAGAAGAGCATCTCACATTGCATCATCTCAGTCTTCTTGTTCCTCTTCGTGACATACTGGGCGTCCACAGAGCTCTCCACAGCAGCACTGGGAGTCCTACATTTCACTGAACGATCATCTGCATCTGCTGGCCCATCTTTCAGCCCTGCTAAAAATAAGAAGGAGCTGTCTGCACAGTTGTCTGGCCTGGCTGGCTCGGTTGTGTTTGGTTACCTGATAAAATATTAGCACAAGGAATTGCGGGGGTTATGATGCAAGGAGGGGCTTTTTTATTGTAAAGAGATGCACACATACAGTACATCTCATCCGTCTTTCTAGCGATTCTGTTGCAGCAGACGCTGAACAATGTTCAGCTGTTGTCCAGATGTGCAGAAGGAACAAAAAGGGGAAAATGGTTCTACTGGCACGTACTTCATTGATAGCTCAGAGGTGTATAACAGACTGTCAACCATTGCACCTCTCATGAATGGCATAAATTTTGGCTCAATGTTTAAATTTGGTCTGTATTAAAGAAAGCTCTTGAAATGCAACTAGGGCATTGTTATCTGACTGTAACAAATGTTTGTACATGTGTGATTTACAAATGATCCTCACAGACCCATTTTGATTTCAGGAGACTTGATATATTAATACTTCATACTCAGATATTCAAGGCACTTGAAATTATATTACAATAGCAACGATCTGTTCCAAGACACTTTTCAATAGGCCTTGAAAGATTTTTTATGGATAGTTCACCCCAAAATGAATATTAAGTCATCAGTCACTCACCCTCATGTTATTCCAAATCTGTACTACTTTCTTCTGTAGAACATAAAAGATACAGTTTTTGAGAATTTTTCCAAACAATGGAAGTCAATGGTCACCAAAAACGGTTTGGTTCACCAAAAGTATTTCAAATATCCTCTGTATAATGATAGAATAATTGTTCTAATTAAATAATAATAATATAGGAATAATTCATAATAAAATGAAAAAAAAAATAAATAAAAACTTTTCATGGCTTATTGGTCAGAGATTTAACTTGAACAATTTAATTAATCAAAGATATATTTTGGCACCCTTGCAAATATCTAAATAATAGCGAAGCGGCTTAATATGAACGTACTTAATTTTTCAGAGTGAACAATGTTTTCTTGTTTGCATCTAATACTGTAAACTTCTTTCTTCCACCTGTAACCCTTATGAAAGAATAATAAACAGAATGAATTTGATCAAATAATATAGAGCTTATAGTTAATTACCCCAAAACCCAGCCCTGCTTAAGTCTACGAAATCCTCCCATCCTCTGCAGTTGCCCAGTGGATCATTTAGACAAATGCGATTACCTCTAAAAACCCCAAAACTAGAGGAAGCTCTTCTGTGTTCTGATTTCCGACCTTACTGAATTTCATAGCTTCCAGTTGAGAAGGAAGCAGACACATAACTCTCAAGTCTCTCCTAAAATAACAGCTGTCGTTTTCTCGTGGGCCGATCTGAGTCAGGCACAGCATAGGCTGAGTGAATGAATTCAGGTGGGGAAGGTATTTTAGCACAGCCGGCCAGACACATGCCTGATCGTGAATAAAAGCATCAATGGGAGTCCACCAATTACAGTCATCAATCCAACAGCAGCGACCTGGTGTCATCCTACGGTTAATGTTCAAGCTTACGCTGCTTAAGTAAGCTACCGAATCCATTTTTCCACACAAATGAATAGTCTGTTGCTCATAATTATTACGCTCCTTTCCATATACAGAAATACAAATCAAAAGTAGAAAGAAAAAAAACCCCTCAAAAACAAGGACAGCACTTTCCAACAGATGAATTTGGCATGTTTTCCAAGTATGTAATTGGGAAATGGTAATATATCACCAGAAAGGGAGATTAAATTAGAAGAAAACTCTACGCTTAATAAGTTTTTGCTGTTTGCATGAGCCCACCGCCACTTCATGGTCAATGCATCATGTCACTACATTACATTGAGTTCTTTCTTACAGAGCAGACATTGTAATGTTATTCATTACATCAAATGTTTATTAAATCCACATGCTTAATCCTGAGGCAACCGTCCTCTGTGAAATCAAAATAATGTTTATAATGAATGTTCAACAATAGCCAAACTATACTCACAGGCCACTAAGTAATAAATGGACGATATATCAACAATATGCTCTCTCTGGTGGACACATTCACTGACAATTTGATGTATTGAGCTTTAAATCATGGAAGTTTAAACTATGTCTTTATGGTACACTTTAAGTGCATTTTCAGATGGGGAGACCATGGTATATCTGAATTGATGGCATGAGGTCTGATACTCAGTGTATGCCTTGATGTACACATAAAGATTTACATGAAATTCCTGCATTACCTTGTGCTAATAAAACAAAGACTGAAAGAATATAACTTTTCTACTGTCTTACGTGTTTTACAGCTCACACAACGTGTAATGAATTGTGAAATAAAGCTAAACACGTTAAGTATGAAGCTGGCCAAAGAGAATGGTAAAAAAAATCCACTAGTGCCTTGGTGACTGCATGGCTTGATTTTAATTACAGTGAAGGGAGCTGCTTTTGAAAACAACCCAATATTTTGTCATATGGTCTGCGGTCAAATAGATTTTTCTTCCCATATTCTAATGAGGTTTAAATGAAAAGAGAAGACATTAATGACATTTCCAACCAGCTCTAATTTCATTTACAGCTTGGGTAAATTTCAGAATCTAAATTTGACAGTAACATATGTTGCTCATAAGTGACACGCTCTCATGGGTTGCAGCACGTTGTATATAGAGAATTGTGACAAGCAAAAAAAAAAAAAGATATTTATGATATTTTTAAGGAACATCTCAGCTTCATCTCTTAGTTTTATTATAAAATTAAAATTCATGAGTAAACTAATAATCTTTTCCTCTTTACTACTAGTTATAGCACAAAATAAACATGAAAGAATAGCAGACCATATCTTGCAAGATTCAGATGAACTTGTAATATTACTAAAATCATAAATATATTGTTAAATACGTCTCTTATGCTGACCAAGACTGCATTTATTTGATCAAAAATACACTGAAACATTAATACTGAGAAATATTATTGCTTTTTTTTTTAATGTATTTTAATATGTCATTTATTTTCATTATGTAAAGAATTTTCAGTGTCTCGTGATCCTTAAGAAATCATTTTAATATGCTGATTTGCTGCTCAATTAACATTTATTATCAGTATCAATGTTGAAAATGGCTGTGGTGATTAATAAAGCCATTATACAGTTTTTTTCAGAATCCTTTCATGAATAGAAAGTTCAAAAGAACAGCATTTTGTTTGAAATAGAAATGTTTTGTAACATTATAAATGTCTTTACTGTAATTTTCTAGCAATTTATTATAATTTTTTACTTGCATTACTGACTCCAATACTGAAAGGTAATGCAAAAGCACTATATTATTTTCCATAACCTACAAATTAAGACTAACAAAAATGACATTACCTATAATTAGCAAAGTGCGGAGATTCTGCAGCTAATGAAAGGAGCAGCCTGTCTTACAAGCTGCAGCATTCATGTTTGAGTAAAATCCACCCATTCTCTCTGGAGTGAACATCTGGAAGAGTCTCTCCATGTATGTGTTCCAGCGAGTGTGTCCATTTTTGATTTTCACGTCACACTGAAGATATTTTCATTCATAAGAGCAATACTGTTTACACAGACGCAGCGGTAATTGCGTTCATATGCGACTCGAGGGAGATGTGTACAGTGTGTTTCCACATGTTTGACATCTAATACCTCACACTAATTAATTGGATGATCCCTTTCACAGATCCTGCTTTCAACATCTGAATGCGCAGGCATGCCTGAGAAATTCTTTTTCATTGTTTTTTTCCCCAAATTGTTTACATCTGCGAACAGAGGCTTTGTGCAATCCATCCCTTTATCCCCTCATTTTAACAATAATTTGCTTTTATATGACATTTTATACATCAACTGTTAGTCAGAGACTCATGTATTTAAGCTTTCAAGTCTTCGCTAAAAACTAAATAACAGTGTATTTATAAAACCGTGTCCAGGTCGCCAAGTACAGGATGACATTATGAATATCTCAGCAAATACCTGACAAGAAATAATTCACTATTTGAATTCCGGCTTGAAATTGCACTAGAAATATTTGTTTAAAAGGCTACAATTACTGTGAATTACCTCTGACAGGTTTGCACACTTGTAAAAGTTGGCTTCTCAAAGCCAAAAATCAAAACACATTGCATTATTTGTGTGTTTGCATGAGACAGTGAAATAAAGGGATAGAATGAGACTAAAACGAATAAAGCAAGCTAAATAGGGTAGAATGGGCTGAGGGGCTTTTGTTGGTGGAAGGCATGCAGAAAGTATGTGGTTTTCTCAAGGACAAGTTAGACAGGGCAGGCCACCTCACAGAGGGAAGCTGGAGTCTCCATGGTACCATGTGGAAAAAGAGAGGGAAAAAATCCGGGCCAGAATGAAAAGAGGTAACCCTAGCCGCTGAGGTGGCCTGATAGAAGTCAGAGGCCAGGGTATGGCTCCCCCTTTTCCCCATCCACACCCACTTTGTGTTGTGTTGAGTGCAAGGAAGAAACTCCTCTGCTTAGAGCCAAGATAAGCAAATATAATGGTGCCACACATTAGGTTACTGTAAGGAAGGAGAAAAAGAGAAGGAGTAAGCGAGAAAGTGAAAGAGAGAGAGTGTCTTAGTTCTATCAGTAGTCCAATCAGCTCCTCCTTTTCTTGACATTTAAGAATAGGGAGCCATGCGATAAGGAGATCTTTCTCAAGCTGAACTAGTACCAGAAAGTGGCAGCTGAAACCATGCAGTGTCAAGGCCTCACCATGCTAAAGAATAGACCAACAATACTGTAAATCACTTCAATACGGAACATGCAACTTTTTTTTGCATCTTATTGTTATTCTGAAAAAACATTATTTCTTTTGATTTGTATCATAAATATAAAAAATAATAAATGTGTGTGTATCTATATTTATATATATCTATATATGTGTGTGTGTGTGTGTATTCTGCTATTTAAATTATAGTAATATAATTAAAGAATTATTGAAATTCTAATAGTTGTTGAAAAATATATATTATATATTTTCAATTATATTAATCATTATTATTAATTTTATATTTAAATATTTCACAATTAATATTAATATTTTATATGAATAATATTTATATTTTTAGATTGAAATCATTAATAAAAACATATAACAAATTTAGAACTATCTTAAAATATAGAAATATTAAAGAGAAGTCGGGAGGTAAAATCAGTGGCTATCACATCTGACCTTGATGTGTGTATTTTGATGAAGTCTACTGAACACTGTGTATCTGTGTCACACATCTTGTGTTTACATACCTGTAGACTGTAAAACTATTTTGGAAATGCATATCTGTGTCAGCCAAATGTTAAGTGTGACAAAGGGCCATAAAGACAAACTAGGTTAAAATAACAGATGTAAATAATGGAATGTAGACTGTATCCTGCTAAGGAAATGCATCCCTAAACTGGCATCATTATCTGAACTGAGGACAAAGAGTGAGAGACGGCAATACGCTCCTGGCCCAGGATGAGCTGCTAATATTTACTTTCAGCACAAATGGTCTTCCTGCATGCTTCCTTTCTCATAATGTAAACATAAATATACATGAATGCAAAAAGACTACTGCTTTATCTGTTTTTGTTCATCTTAAATTAAAAGTGGTATATAAAAATCAGAGTGGTTTACCCTGTCCAGCATAAAGATATTTTTCAGTGCATTCAGCTAATTGAACAAAGCCACAGAGGCATGTCAGATCAAACTTAACACGCTCATATACAAGAAAATCATTTTGGCAATTAAATAAAACAGGCAGGCTGCTCAATGAATTAATGCAAAAAAAGGCACCATGACTGAATCAAATAAAAGAGATTAAAATAAATGAAAGAATGAAAAAATTTCTTATAAGTTTATCTGGCAGGCATAGTGACAAAAATTATTCATAATAAAACAAGGATATAATGCAAAATACAGGTTCAATGCTGGTAATATATTCATGGCCAGTAAATTTTCTCGATTTCCCGCCACTGTATGTTAGTTTATTTTGGATCTTGCATATATGTGTTCCATCAAATCATCTCTGTCTATAAATTACATGACATCAACTGAACCCATATGTCAAGTCAATGTAAAAAGAAAAGCTGAACGACACCAGGTTCACAGATGGAATAACTTACACAGTGTAAGCTTTACAATTCCAGAAAACCTTGTGTTCTGATACATACAACTGTAGCCTGATATGGACAATGTTTGAGCAAAATACATAATTAGGCCTCTGTTGTAAGTGGATCAAACTTTGGACTTTGGATAAAGGCATCTGCTAAATGCATTAATTTAAATATAAATGTTAATCATATCTAAAGGTCTACAACAAGATGAAAGAAGCTTCTCTGTTTCACTACATTAAAAAAAGCCATTTTGGTTAGTAGATGATCCAAAACACTTCATCAGTCAGTCAACAGAATCTCTGGCTTGTTTTTCAAAACAGGATATGAGTTAATTGTTTCCCTATTTACCATCATAAATATCAGCTTTCTTGGGATACATACTTAGTCGTAGTCCTAAAACGATCTTCTAGAAATTGACGAACCGTTTGCATGTTTGACTGATATTACATCTGACCGTTTGTGATTCCAATAGTTACTGCAGCAATATGGTGACTGGTAGGTCTGTCTGGAGAAAAGCAGTTGGAGTACATTTATCAAAACCTTGCTTCCAACATGGTTATGTAACTTCACACACTCTGCCCAGCATTGCTACAAAGGCTCCCTCAGGCCTCTGTAACATGTGCAACTATACTACACACAGACATAAAATACTAAAGGGAAACGAATACTATGTTTCAACCTCATATATAGTGGAGAAAGATGGTCACCGCTGCCAATATATTTCCTTTTTCCTTTTCTCTGCTTGAAATTGAAATGTGCAAGCATAATAGTCAACAAAATTGAGGAAAATGGCCTCAGAAAGGTTAATTCACAGTTTTTTTTCAGGGATGGAATCCCTATATTGGCAAGAGATGTTCCAGCGGCCCTGGAATGAGAGAATGCATCTATATGGCTTTCCTGTGGTTTCTCTTCATCTGCAAGTCATAATTAGACCCCGAAAGAGTCTCGGCTCCTTGCCCTCTCTTTCCACTGCCAAGTAAACGGCAGGGCAAAACATTCCCTCTCTTTATTTCGCCATGTCCATCTTGTTCTTACCGGTGCAGTTAATATTTACTGAGCATAGCAGCAGAAGTCACACTCAAAATTTCCAAATGGAAACAAGTGTGGTAAATTTTCAGAGACATACTGTCTTCGAGCAGTGAAGTCATTCTAACCTAGATCAACCTCGCTTTCAGATTCAAATTAAAAAAATAAATAAATAAAAAAAAAATAAAATCACATAATCCATGTGGTTCAGTAATCAAGAACCAGGTCTGGTTGGGTTAAGAAGCATTTGTTGCCATTTCATCAACATAACAGGAAATAAACAAGGGGGGGAAAAGAAGGAAACATCTTTTCCATGATTGCTTACATGGGGAGACCTAGTACAATATGCTTTAAAACCATGTTTCAGAGCATGTTTGACATCTGGCAATAGCACACGAACTCAAAGCAGCATGCTTCATTTCTGTAAAAAGGACAACGTGAGCTTCGGAAGTCTTTCTGTTTTCCCTAACAAATCTTAACAGCGACCATGTGGACAGGCTCCCAGGTAACTCAACTGCCAAAGACATAGATAACCATTGTTCACCGGTGCTGTTTGACAGCTTTGTTTGCCCTCACTCATCCAAATTAGTATAATAGAAGGCAATTATTGCAGACCAGTGACCGTTAAATGTCTGTCTTTTAGTCCAACGACAATTACCCATCAATTACCACAGGCTGATATTTGCTAAGTACTGTATATAAGGTCATGGCACAAGTGAAATTGAGACCTTACCTGTCCACAAACAGGCTCTTTTCAGGTAACATGGCCCTTAGAGGACTTCTCAATTTTGTAAAACACTGTAATAACACATGAGCTTCATTATCAAGGTGTTTTAAAGATACAAAGGTCAATTCAGGAACAAAAAGACAATTATTCATATCAAAGAAATGACAGGAAAAGGAAGCTTGCTTACTTCCTAAGTTCAGGAAAGGCTTCTGTGAACCCCACCCTTCCTTTCCTGTGTGTCATGGGTTGTTAGTCCAGCTGCCAGTAGCAGCCAAGATCCCTCAAGCGCTCATTCACAGAGGAAAGATGCATCCTACTGTCCTGGAAATGGGTGGATTGCTTTGTGCATGTTTTCTAGCAATATGTATATAGTTTATACCACTGGCATTTCTGATGAATAGCAGTTTCAATACATCAAAAAGAAAAAAATACTTGTTAATAAGTGAAGTTGTTTACCTTTTTTGCATGCTAGATGAGAATCCCACAGGTGTTTTGAGTCACAAAGATGCTGGAGTGACACACAGCTCACACAGAAGTCAAACCAAAGCTTTTTGTAGCAACTTGAAACTGTTGCAAAATCTGCATATAGGGAAATTTTACACCCTCACACGAAATTCTATTCTATTCTTATTGAAATCACAGGAAATAGCCAGAGAAAATTCAATGTACAACGGTGAATGTGACGGCAAATTAAATGTGGTATCTCCACTTTGCGAGAATGTAAAATTTCTAATTAAGTCATTTTTTTTTTATACAGTTAATGCTGTGTATATTTAGGGCCAGATTTACACTCAGCTTGCATCAGTACAAACCCTCATTTAGCGTTAAAAACTACAAAGGTCAAAATGTTAATAATGACTAGCTTTTGAACAAATCAGTTGATTGAATGATTCAGTGACTCACTAATATTCACTTGTTTTGTTTTTGAACGAATCAGTGTTTTAAACTGGATAATGGTTATAACACGGTTATAATGGTTACATTATATTCTTAATGTTTTACACTTTAAGGTAAACCTTAAACCTTACAGCCAAACCTTTAGGCTAAAACCTATACAAGTGAATAAAAGATTTCCAGACAATTCAGGAAATGAATTCATACTGTATGAAAGGTGATCTGGGGATACTGCCAGAATAAGCTCTCAGGGGCATCCAGTCCCAGAAAACTGTGCAGGTTGGTCTGTTTCAAAAATTAAATGGGCTTCCTTTACCCTGTCTCAGTGATAGAGAGGATAGAATATCAGCAAAATACTTTACAACGGGTTCTCTCATGAACTCTTCCATCAATGAATAAACTGTCTCCCTTATGTGTACAAGACACTCATTTGAAGCTACAACAAAATCCAGTAATGCAAAACATAATTAACACCTGTGAAGCGTCATTAAATTGTTTTCAAATCTATTTATACTATATGCAAATATACAAAGCTGGAAAATGGCATGTAAATTGTATGTAAAAAAAAAAAATAATAATAATACAAATTAATAAATAAACTAATAAATAAATAAATAATACAGTACATTTGTAAAATGAAATTACACTCAGTCATCAGACCTCAGCCATTTTAGATATTATAATTATTATAGTTATTATAGTATTTGCTCTTGGTTAGAGATTTGAAGCAGCAGACAATGTACTCAATATACACATACAGTACTCAAGAACTGTAGAAAATATAGAGAATACTTTTTGGACACTGAATGAGTTTGGTTTCCTCACAAAACCTTGTTAATGTCTTTTTTGATTAGGATCATGTCTTGTAGTTGTTCTGCTTCAGATTAACTCACAGAAAGCAGGGCATTGATCACAATGTCATCTTGTATGGCTCGTCGATTTTGGCCTGTCTAATTACTATTCATGAACCTCTTTTCTGATTGGCCTGTTTTTTTGCTAAGTGACGCACAAGCGAGCCGCTTTGGATGTTATCACTCGATTGAATGGGCCGTTATCAGTGGTTATCAGCCCATTCATATGGGTCAGTAGGGGCCTGCTGCACCTACTGGTAAAACTAAAAATGAAATTAATTGTTCTACTGATTAGATTGTGTTTATTTAACGTCGACACCTACCCCAACCCTAAACCTACCCTTCACTATGGTACAAAAACAGTATTATTGTCGTACAGTGTTAAAAAAAAAAACGTTCGATTGATGTGCGCATGTCCAGTAGCCGGAGCTGTAGTCCTATGGGTGATAACAGCCTTCTAAGCCTACCAGTAGGTGCAGCAGGCCCCTTCTGACCCATATGAATGGGCTGATAACCACTGATAACGCGCCCATTCAATCGAGTGATAACATCCGAAACGGGTGCACAAGCAGGCCAATTAAATGTAACGACGTCACAATTATGTTACAGTGCTAGCTGGATGCAAAAACAAAGGAAAGGCTGAGGCCAATTCAAAACAACGCAGATTCGGCTGCATAATCGACTTAATACGGCCTCAAATTAGAAATATGATCACATACCCGATGCCACTGCCGGAAAAAAAAACGAGGACAGTTGTGGTAAAACGCGATAAAACGACTGGACAGAAACAATCATCAAAAATGCTTTGGTTTGCACACTTCTTATCAGAATGGGCACGTCTAAAGTTTTATTGCATCTTATGACTATGTCGTTTATGAAATAATGTATGTGTGTAAAAAAAACAAACTGACGATTTATGTATAATTGTGTGGAATTGTTTATGCATTGTTGTGATTAGTTGGACTAGTGACTAGTTGTAGCTGGAATAATAACGTAACATTACTTGTAAAAAAAGAAAAAAGTTGTACATCTTCATCATGACTAGATAGACACGGTGAGTTTGCCATTACTATAACGTTACATGTTAGATGTGATTCACCTCATACTAACAAGTATAACAAGTGAACTTACAGGTTGACTGATCTGGTTTCGTCTGATAAAATGAGCCTTTTCGACATGTTTCCATGTTGTTGCTCAGCTGGTGACAGAGTAGATCAGACGTCAAATTTTTACGGAAATCACAGCGGCACGTATACAAACTACAGTAATGAATTTCTATCTATTTTTCTTTGTTAATGTGAAGCAGGTGAACTATTTAAATTGATTCTAAACTATAAAAAAAATACTTTAAGTGGACAAGTCCACTGATATAAATGACTGACATTGACTGATTTGCTGTAAGCCCCCTAAGCATCAGTAATCCATAAAAATTAGCTTGAGTTCCCAAATGTTTTCCTTGGATGCTTTAGGCCTATATATAAAATGTGAACTCTAAAATAAAGTGTTACCAAAAATACTTTGTAGATGCTTTCAATATGTCTGCATTACACATTTCAACGTTTCCAAATACAGAAAATATTTTAAGCAGGGGCCAGTTGCATAAACTTAGCCTTCATAAACTTAGCTAGTCTGACCAACTAACAGTTAGCCAAGAGTAATCTGTTTTATTTTTTGTATTTACCTTAGACTATTATACATTTTTGTGACCAGTCTTAAAGAAAAATTTAGCTGACTAACTTTCAAGACTAGTCTTAACCTTTTTTGCAACCGGCCCCAGGTGTAGGACATCTTGTTTTTGTAGGGTAAGGATCTGGCCAGTTTTCTCAAAGCAGTACAGAACCTCTTGATTTCCTCAACATTCACATCTCCTCTCAGACTTCATGCACCCTGAATGAACAATGTTGTTTTTGTACTTTTGCTTGCTGGATGGCTCATTTCACCTTTTTGTTGATCAGTTTTGTTTCCACTACAGATCCTGTTTAAACACACTTTACTTTCCACTGAGGATGCCTCTGGGCTGCTTTGGGTTTGTTGTTGGGAAAATGGCAATCTGTTTTGTGGATATTATCAAGTCTGCACAGAATATTATGTTATTGGTGATGGTGGGAACCTGTTCATCCAGGTTGGAGCTTGTCTTCATGAACAGCTCCCAGGTGGTACAGTCAAATCAATGTTTGCCAGCTGCTTACATCACCACCTTTACCCTAAAACTCTAACATTTATACATCAACAGGGAATATTACACCTGTGAGATGAACCTTGGATGGTTCTTACTAGGTGATAGATCTATGTCTTGCTCTTTCTTGGTGTAAAAAAGAATTTGGCATGTATTGCTTAGCTAAATGATTACCACGGGAGGCCACATGTGTTCTGTTCATGGTCAAACTCAGGGCCTAAACAGCTTAACAGAGAGAAAATACACACACACACTAGCCGCGTTTCCATTACAGATTTGCGCAAAACTTTGGTGATATTTGATAAATGGCGATAAAAAAGTATTTCGAAATGACGGCGTTTCCATTAACCAACTTAAACCCAACCCGGTCAGCGGGATTTTGCCAAGTAAGACATGATCCTTGATCAACATCTTTTGTTGATCCTGGATCAACATTATTGTCTAAAAATATAAACTTATCCCAATCCTTACCCATAAACCTACCCCTACCCAAAAATTATGCCTAAAATTAGTGGGAAATTATAGCTGATTAACAAGGGTGTAACCCTGATCATAAGCCTAAAACAGATATTTCCAGAAACATTATTCCTCAATTGTGATTGGCTGATTGGAATGTTGATCCAGGAACATCTTGTACTTGGTGAAATAACGCTCACCAACCTAACCCTTTGCCTCTCGCGATAAATCATAGCAATGATTTTTGGCAAGATTTTACGGATTTTGGATATACAGTATTTATACAAAGGATGCGTATGCATCTATCTTTACAGAAGCAGCAGCACGGACAGATACTTAAGGAACATGCATGGCGAGGCTGGAATAAACACATTTACATCAACCGAAAACGTTTTCATTGCAGTTTTGCGAAATACTCCTTTTTTGAATTGCCTGAAAAACCACCTTTTGCGATATATGGAAGTTTTTGCGAAATTAACGCGTTTCCATTAGGCGTATTTTCAATTCGCAATTGTAATTCACGTGTTCGCGCTTCCTCATTAGTCGTAATGAAATAGCATGTTTGGTGTGCTGTCGGGGGCGAGCCGGGAGCTCGGTGAACCCCGAGCCCTAGTAGCGAGAACCCTAAAGAGGGCATGGCTCAGAGTCCGGCTCGAACCCTGCGTGCCCCCCCGAAGAAGGAGCGAACGGAGGAGAAGGGGAGGTGGTGGGAATGCAAAACGAGATACGGAAGGGAAGGAAACTAGACTATTTATAGTGACGAGGTAAGGATCAGATTGGCTTACGATGGGAGTGGGATTGATTAGTAGAACGGTGCCAGCTGTGACTAATCGTCTGCCCTTCCACCCGAAATTAGTTTGAAAACTTCATTTTGCGCAATTTGAAGGGTAATGGAAACGCGGACTGACTGCAACTTGAGTACACTGACAGATGAACACGACAAGAGAGAATTAAAAATGTCTTTTAAATCCAATGATTGTGTTATTTTTTTAAGATACAATTTCACTTATTACCTTTCAGATAAATAAATAAACAAACAATAAAATAAAATCTAGACTCATCAAAAAGACTTGGAAGGAATTGTCCCAAGCAGGTTTCTGGACATTGAAAAGAAATTAAAGAACAAAATGTGCAAGACAAGGTTAAAATGTGCTTCTGTTAGAATTTGTGCAGAACATTTCAGTTTATCACTACAAAAGATAGGTACAACTGCCAAATAGATAGTTGATCACCTGAGAACTATTCAAAGAGAACGTGAAGCTGGGGAGCATATAAATTTAGTCTTGCTTTGAGTTATAGAGCCTCTGGTGACTAATAACTAAAATGTTAGACTGAGCAATCACAAAGAGCATATGATTCATGAGGTACGTGACGAGAGCCCTAAAAAGGATATAAAGTGTTTATGTATGTTATAAATCATGACAAGTGTTTATTTTTTCAAAGTATAAAGAAGAAAGAGATGAAATTGTCACATACAGTATAAATTACAAATTGAGCTTGTTCTAATTAGTGCCTTGTTTGACAGATATTTAAGTCTCCTTCTGTCTTTCAGCTTCTGCTTTTTTTCATAGCTTTACATACAAATAAAACTAAACAAAAAATGAAAACAAAAAAGGTTATTTTCATTCAGAATTCTTGATGGGTTAAATTTACTCTGATACGAATCACAGATGAGACTTAGGTTGCAGTGAACCTGGAGTTTAGGGCCCCCAACAACATAGAATACATTCCGGAGGGTTTCTTATTTATTTGTCCGTAGCATTAGAAAAAAACATTGTTCATTTGTATGAAAAATATTCCAAAGGACTGGATCAAAGATCTGGATCCAGATATCTGGTAGCATTACCATACAGCTGAAAAAACATAATTTGAACATTTTGTCTGAAAGCTATCAGGCAGTAAGTATTAATGTGATTAGAGAGCAAGTATAACTGTACACGTGTTCGTAAACACAGAACCAGCAGACTTTGCTGTTGACACATGCCCTGCTGAACTGCAGTTTGTATAGCTGTTTCTGTCTAAGGTGTGGGAAGACTAATGAAGCCCAAGAAAACATTTCCAGAATCATGGTTTTAGGTATAAAGTGTTATAAAAACAATACAAGCTGTCAACACTTCATTATCACCAGGGTCAAAATAAGAAGTTTCAGACTTGCACATTCGGGGTTCAACCACCAGTGTGAAAGGGCCTGAAGTATTTACCATGCCAGGCCTAACATGTGTCGAGTTCCACCCACAAGATGGAAGTTTTGGTTTTTCCAACTTCCTCCTTTCTGCACATAACACCAATGGCTAATGTACACTTCGTCTTTGAATGGAAAACTCATCTAGGCCAAATTTTACTCTGCATTCAGGTGCAGTTTTTGGCCAATAATCATACTTTAAAAGCTTTGTTTTGCTTTGCTGGATTGGAATAAAAATCGTTTTCACATTTTGTTTAAGTTTTTGTGGGCAGAGAAGGTAAGTGCAGCCTAATGGCTGTATTTGAAGTAATGATGGAACCCGCTTTGTATTATGTGGCCTACTTACATTTAAATTAATATCTGATACAATGCATTTATTGTGTACATAAATGTTTTTACATTATACTTATATTTAAAAAACAATACCTGGATGTATATATCCCTGCATAAATTGCATATGTTTTACCAAGTGCAACATGTCCCTGGGTCAACATCTTTGTTGATCCTGGAACAACATTGGGATTAACCAATCAGATTTGAAGAAACAGTTTACAGTTTTTGTGAAGTTTAGGCTTACAATCAGTGTTTGGTGCTTGTTTATCAGTGTCAGTCATCGATCATTTCCTCTGATTTTAGGCATTACTCATGGGTAAGGTTAAGTTTAGGTGTAGAGATATGGTCAATAATATATTTTTGCATTAAAATGTTGTTCCAGGGTCAACATCGAACTTGGCAAATTCAGGAGGTGCTCTTATCCCACCCTTAAACCTACCCATCCCACCAAACCTGTCCCTAACCTTACTCGTTTCACACCTCAATAGCATCAGAAGTGTTCTGCAATAAAATATGAACAAAGTAAGTACATTGTACTGTTTTTTGATTTAAGTATGTAATATTTAAGACATAATGATTCATTAACATGTAACTTGCTGTTCAGTAAATGAGTCATATGTTGATTCAGTCCCTCCGACTGATTTGGCAAATTCATTCAGTGAAGGATTAATCAGATTTATCCATCCTGGATTTTTTCTAATGATCAGTTCATATGATTAATTTGCTAATGAATCAGGCTACATGTCCCACTGTATGTTTGGGCCTGAATGATATCCTATAATTTATCATGTTCAGAAACTCAAATGGTTAGGCTACACTTTATTTTGATAGTCCCCTTTAGACATTCTACTAACTATAAGTAACTTTGTAATACATGTCAACTACATATCAACTAATTCTCATTCATTTGCAACTATGTATATTAACTCTCCCAAGATTTTAACAAAAACATTTGCAGTCTTCATGCCAGCTTGAATTCTTGTCTTACTGGAAGTGACTGAAATACTGTTGGGATCTATGATGTGTCATGTTATGCCCACGAACAAACATTGAGACATTGACATTGAGAACTTCAAATTTCTGGCAACATTCTCACACTTTCGTCCCACTTGTTTCTACTCAAGATCCGCAGCTTGAAATCCTCTGCGTTACATCACCTAATTGACATTAATGAGCCATTGTGTTTATAAGGTTACTTAAGGGCTGTGGTTGTGAGTTGCCATCTCCACATTTTGGTTTCTGTAGTTGAATATGAATTTAATATGAAAATAAATTTAATGGCTCTGCTCTTCAGAGACATGCAGGAAGCACCATTCCTAAGCAATTTATGTGGTTGCACTGATGTGTGTGCGAGAGCGAGTGTTACATCTCAGGAAGGTGGTGAAAGGAACCCTGTGGAACTTCATAGCGCAGGTACCTTTTTTCAATTAGATCTGCCCCAGACATAACACCCGGCTTTCAGATTTAGCTCGGAGAGGTTCTGAGGTTCAGAATATGTGCCATTGACACCCGCCTCTTGTCGTATTATTGGACCGTCGCCGGCACTCTGTACCGAAGGTCAGCGCGTCTGTTCTCTGTGCTGTCATCACCCACGCAAATACGTCTACTTGCAATTATGCAGAGATAGCACACACATATGGTTCTATTAAACAACAGTAAGACTTGATGGATATGAACTCTTGAGAACTCTTCTTGCTTTTAAGCACAGCTGAGCAATCGCTTTGTTCATGGTCGGTTTATATAATCAGACGCTAATCAATGTTTCTTGGTGGCCTAAGAAGCAGTCGCTCCTGGAGGGCTTTTGGTATGGGCCTAAAAAAGAAAGAGATCTTTCAGACAATGCAGCGCTCCATGACATTCTTCTGTGAGGGCAAGTTTATCGCCATACATGCCAAAGGAATCAGCGCCGCTTATACAAAGGGTTCATCCACTCGTGTTATGAACCATTAAACTTAATGGGGCAAAAAATGTATTTCAATAAACACATCTATAGGCTGTTGGTTTTTTAAAGAAACAAAGATCAAACCACCATGAATCCAAACATCTCATTACATGGCATCATTTCTATACACTCCAGAACTCTCCCCTTCCAAGAGAAACATTCAAAGGGTGCCTATATTTGTGTAAAGAGCATGCCCATTGAAAACACAGCCTCTCGTAAAAATTGTACTTTTCTTCTCAGTTCGCTGGGCACACATGGCGCAATGTGTATACAAGTTACTCTGGAACGTTTCGACTGTTTCCATAGTGACTCATTCATGTGGGTCTGCTTGAGCATTCCATCTCCTCATGACAGAAACCACTCTGGTCTCCACAGCCCATCCTCTGTTCCAGAACATTCTCTCTTTCAGATCGACTCGGGACACACAAAATCACAAGCAAATTAGAGTCGAGCGAGAGAGGGAAAACAGGGAGCTAAATGGCACTTCCTGCAATTTCGAGATTTGGGCAATTTGACTCTGTCGGGTGGTTTGTAATCGTTTTCTACATGTATAAAAATGTGTAAAATGCAGAAAAGGCTCCCTCTGTTCAGAAGGGAAATAAATAAAAGAAAAAGCTTTATTGTGATTCTTCAAGCGAGCATACCGAAATATGACTAGACCTCCACCCAGACCTCCACTGCGGAGTGCATGTGCATTTATTGCAGTGAAAGACTGGGCTGTTATAACCTCATTTGCTTTCAAAATGGGTTAAAAGGGTGGGTCTGGTCTTGGACCTGGTTTATTACACAATAAAGAACTCAAAACACACTTGACTGCTCGATTGGAACGGCAGCTTTGACGTGGGGGAGTATTCATGTCAAGCAGACTAGTAATGACATCACCAGAGGGCCATGTTCAAGTGATGGAGTGCTGTGTCATGCTTTGTTTGGTTTTCCAACAGAAGCCATATTAATTAAAACAGAGACTTTGAGAAAAACATGCCAGGAGGACAATTATGTATTCAAGAATGTCATTCGTTGGAAAACTCTGTAATTAATTTGGAACATGTTCGGTTTGATTTTATAGAACTGTCCAGTCTGCAGTGTCAATATACAAATGAAAAGCATGCATTTTCATACATTAATGCAGCTTTGTGCAGACCTGAGTGAGGTAAGTGTATCCTGTCACTCAACGGCAAAAATAAGCATAACTACATTAAGCATACACCATTGTATGAGTTAACAAATGTTTTTATGTTTATCTGAAGACATTTTCAGGATTTATTAAACAAACGCTCTTGTGTATAGAAGTACTTCCTCACTTTTAGTCTAGAAACAGCTAAAAAAACGTAAATTCGGTCAACAAACATGAAAGTACTTAATAGTCATACAAGTCTTCATTTAAGGAAGTTTCACAACCAATCAGAATCAAGAATGCTTACGTTTCTTGTATAAACAATGTTTTTGGACACTTAAGTCATGTTCACACAGATGTTTTAGCAGAGTAACTGCAGGTGTAGTTCACAACATTATGAACATGGTCCACTAATGTTTGGCAACTAGAATGCTACCAAATATATGTGCATTTGAAAAGTTGTATCACGTAAACCTTATTTAAAACATTTTCCATGAAAAGCGTGTTTGTGTTGCATTTCTTTAAAATAAATGTTACTCTTTCGGCTGATATGCATTGTTGGTTTTTAATATGTTGCCCTGTAAACAATGGCTTTTTAAATACTAAATCTATGTAAGTGTCTGGATGTGGAAATGCATTTCTCTCATGAGGAAAGATCCACTTGTAACTGTTTACATAAATTCTACTTGGTTTGATATTTTGTTATATAACATTCAGTCATTTTTAAGTGTGATGTAAGTGTTCAGTTTTTTTTTTGATCCACTATACAAGTACACAACAACATATGACCTTAAGCAAACACTGGCATATTACTGAAATTAAGCAATTAAATGAATTATTTTAATAATTCCCATCAATCCTCTTAAAATACTGAAACACACTGTGATATGATCTATTAGTCTGGGGATACAATGGAAAAAGAGAACCTTTCAAATACCATTTAAGACATTGGCAAAGGGTCCAGAGGTTGCTGTGTGAGGCAGAGGAGTTATGCTCTCTATTTGTCCCAGATGTGTTTGATTTAGATCAGCATATAGCAGTAGTCATGGGAAAGTGGAAGTAGCACATTTTACATGTTATAAATATGGTGACCTATCCAAGATAATCCTGTAAATAGCGGTGTCTAAAAAAGTGAAAAATCTTTGTTCAACAGAAGACTTTATGAATTAAATAAGAAACAAACACATTTTTGAGGACTAATAGGAAAAGTCTTTGACATATGGCGTTTCTCAAGGATCTAATTACATCTTTTCTTGACATCTGAAAATTACCTCAGACAAGAGGGTTTGTTGCATTTCCATCTCAGATCTTTTGATTTACTGTCTCGTGACCTTTACTGGAAACAGTGTGCATGCTGCTGTTCCTGCGAGCCAGGGAAGATCATCCATTCGTGTGTCATCTCCTTTGTGCTCCAGAACAGCTGTGGGAGACTTGGACACCATGCAACGGGCTGTGATGGCTCTCCAGCGCCGGGTCGGTTCTCGGCGCTCCAGGGCATGTTGATATTCTCACAAGGTGTGTTTTTGAAACAAACTCGTCCTTGCCCTGCTCTGTTTCCCTCCTCTGACCTTCCATCATCTTGCTGCCAATCCTTTCGTCCTGGCAAGGCTTGAAAGTGGGGGATACAGTGGAAGAATCAGAGAAAGAAAGTGAGAAGAAAAGAAAGACGGAAGAATGGATGAGGGGGATTCAATAATGGTGAGCCAGCAGCAGGCCATCCGCAGGATTTTATTGTTTCAGCGTGCCATTCAGCATTTGTTTCTGATATAGGGCGCATGGTTGCATTTAGAGGGTTTAAATGAGATTGGTGTGTACCGGCTCGTTTCCAGCATACGTAACTTTTGCTACTTGTATGCTACAACTGTCCTAATAAAAATTTTAAAGGGACAGTCACCCCAAAATAAAGGCTGTCATTAGTTACTACTCACAGTCATGCTGTTCCAAACTCGTATGGCTTGCTTTCTTATGTGGAACACAAAGGGAGATGTTTTGAAAAAAAATTCCCTCTGCGCTATTCCATATAATAAAAGTGGATTAGCAACAAGTACTGTCAAGCTCCAAAAAGAACAAAAAAGGCAATAAATGCACCAAAAATGTAGTCCAAATGAACAATGTCACTATATATGCACTATTTTTCATTGTAAGACTTCCATATAGTATGAAAAAAGAAAATCAAGATGATGTTTACAGAAAATCCTGTTTGTCAGTCTTGGTCACTGTTCACTTTCATTGTATGCAAAAGAGCATCTTGGACATTCTACTATATCTAATTTTGCATTCTAAGGACAACAGATATTCATACAGGTTTTAAAAAGCATAAGTAAATACAAAACTTATTTTTAAATGAGCTATTCTTGTTTAAGTTGGGAAGAAATAAAAATTCACCCTACCTATTTTCTGAATGAATGTTATTATGAACAATTCATTCACATATATAAATTTGTTTTTTAAGTTTTGACATTGTGATATTTAATCAGAATATCACAACTGGAACGTTGTGTGAAAACGAGTCATTTCTGGAGATGTATGTAGAACTCCAATTATTTAGTCTGCTTAAACCAGCCCCCCCCACAATTGACTGAATGCTCACATACATTTTTAAAGTGCAACTTACACAAACTGCATGAAGATTTCTTTCATTTGCTACCACTGACCTGCCTTTAAACATGAAACAAAAATAGCTTGTAAAAATCAATTCCATATGGTGGAAAAGAGCTTCTTGGAATTTTTTTGTGCCTTCTCCATGAAGAATTTCAGTACTGGCCTAGTATGGTGATCACACTGATATAAGCAGCTCATACAGATGAAAAAAAAAAAAGATGATGAGGAGGTCATCTCATAGTCTGGAGTCCATTCTTTTTCTCATGCCGAGATTCATATTGGTTAAAGGTGACTGTGATGGTTAATAAATACTGACACATCACTTTGTTTCGGATGCTTGGCCAAGGAGATATCCTGCATAGTTAAGATGGGAGAAGGAAGGAGCAAGTGAAATTCCTGAGAGCATATGGAAGAGTGATACAAGTTTTCACGCAGTACACAATCCCAGCTGTATATCCCCATGATACAGGGGTCTAATTCTGGCAAATGATTTACATCAAATGTCTGCGCGAAACCATTTCCTCTTCCCTCGCTTTCCAATATACACATTGTACAGAATACATACATTGTATGCATAATCTAGCGAGAGGGGATGAGGAATTCTGCCTGACAGGGCTCTGCATGTTTTCCACTGTTTTTCTTGTAAATGTCCCTGAATCAAAAGCGAGTGGATAAGGAATATATTCCACGAAATAATTTCCCAGCCCCAGAGATTCAAAAACAAGCAGTTGGTGGACCCTGTGTGCAATCAAATACCAAATTAAAGAGAAACACAGAAAAATCCATGAGAATGGAAAGAGAAAAAAAGGTCACCCAGCACAATGCTCACAGCTACCTCTAGTGGCTTGATGTAACAAAACAATACACTTACACAATGAATGCATTATTCAACACATCAATGTGAATCAAATCACACGGAAACTCCATCCAGCAGTTTATAAAACCGAATCTATATGCTAGCCGATGGGAAGTAGTACTAGAAGCAGTAAACTTCTTTTCATTTGTGATTGACGAGGTGCGGAATTCTGGAAAACGAAGCCCAGATCGTGACGTGAGGCGATTAACAGGTGTCAGGAATGAACTCTGAGCTGCCACGGAGAAACAAATGGCTTTTAGCGAACGGGCTTCCACTTCCCTCTGGTCAGCATGACCATGAACCCCTTGGCTACACCAAAAAACAGCCCTGTCCTGCACACGCACCAGTGAACCTCCAGGCCCTGATTGCTTCCACGTTGCTTGAGTAAACATCTGAGACGAATTAGGCCCTTGTTATTGTTGTTTAACTCTAACCACATCGTACTGCCGTGCTGTAGGAATAACAGTCCCACGATGCAAGGGCCAGTACACGACAAGTCGAAGACGGCGATGGGGGCTGCTGTGACACTTCATTACATACGTGTGGAGGGACCTGCCACGGGCTTGGCGCACACAGGTCCCATTATTTACATACCTAGACCCCTCACAGACTCCCCTTAACACCACTGGCCCTCTACAAAACATGTGCGTCTCTAAAGACTACGGCTCTGTTCTTGGCGAACATGGGGCCCTTTCTTCAAACGTTGGTTTTAGATTAGCCATCTAAAGTTGTTTTCGATACAAGCGTTATGGACATTAAAACAGCAGTGTGATATGGTCCACTCAAATAAGCGCTTTATTGCAACTTTGAGTAAATATTAGTTTGTGTCAAAGGCCTATTGAGTAGAAGAACGATAAATGAGGGGAGTTGTTGGTAGTTAATGATTTATTCAATCTGATTACCATACTTGACTAAATAAATTAAAACCTTCTGTGCCCTATGTATGAGTTAAATGCAAAAAGAATACCAAAAAATACACTAGAGACAAACTGGCATACAAAAAGAGACTTGAGAAGGTATTTGTATGAAATAAAAAACATGGACCAGGTGGAAAGAACATGCCAACCTCGGTGATACATCTTCTCGACGGTGAATTCTCATTGCAATACTTACAATGTTTGGGGATTGGTTGGTCTTCTTGACCAAAATAGAAGTTTTTGGTTCCCAGTCCAACATAAAAAAAGTCTCTTGCATCAAAAGTCTCTCAGTCTTATTCATCTCCAGCTGGCAGATTCTCCTCGATCCTTTTGATGAACTTCATGCGAATCTCTGTCACATTGTCACCTCTTAGTGTGTCCTGAGTGAATCGCACATCCACTGCCATTTGAACCTGCAGGGGAAGAAAAGCAACCTTAGTGAATGGTAATTGAGGGTTAGCAGAGGATCAATGATACATCACACATGCTTTTCACCATTTCAAGAGCTCCTCTCAGCACTCCACAGAGCAGGTTGGAGTAAACTAGATTACTGTGGTTGTCAGGAAGCTCTACAAAGTCCACCAGGGGGTTGCTTTCGAGGATAAGAGAGAACTCATCTCCAGCAGGACTCCAGTTGGTCACGCTGGGGGTGATACCCAAGTACATCTTGAAGGCTACCTGTTAATGTGAAGACAAAAAGGCCCTTGAGTCTTCATGTTAACTCGCTTGCCTACATCTATGATGTCAGGGCCACATCAAGTGATTTTGCAGAGCTGCCACATTCTTTTTAGGTGCTGTATTCACGACTCTGACACTGAAATGACTTTTTTTTTTTTTTTGCATAACTGCACAGCACAGGTTTGGAAAGACACTTTCAGGACAGGCCATACGAAGACCAAAATCTTGATCATTTTACTTCACACTAACACACTTTTAAAATTATTATTTAGTTATTACATAACACACTAATTAATTAGTCATTACGTAATTAAAAAAAAAAAAAAAACTAATAAAATGACAAATGCATATAGCAAACTTACTAAAAAATGAGCTAAAATTAAAATGACTAAAATGAAAGTAAAAAAGTACAAATATAAAAATGAAAAAATTTTAAATAATAACTACAAGGTCTACAAATAATACTACACTATAGAAAAACAGCTTGAAGCATTTAAAGCCATTCCTTTTAGTTTTTAAGGCAATAATAAAACTAATGAATTATAATGAAAACAATTATTAGCTTATATTAAGCAGAATTTAAATACTGTGCATCCCTTACATCCTCAGAACATCAGTGCAGAACAGCTTCACAGCAAGTAACTCCATAACAAAAAGGCTTTCATTTGAATTCTAACGCTCCCAGTCACTGCATTGCTCAGCAACCATAAACAACTAAAAAAAATCCTTCACATTATAACCCTCAGTGACTTAATAATAAATTGTTTTTAGGATTCTGATCAGGGTCCCAGCAAACCGATGCATTCTGGATTAACATTCGACAACGTGGCACACGTGGAGGAAAGTGAGGAGAGAAAGACAGAGAAAACAGACAAAGAAAGGAGAACAGACAGTCAGACAGACAGAGACCAAGCAAGCATGGACAGGTGACGGACAGGGGGAAGAAGGCTTTGTCAATCCTGTCAGTGTGAACCCTATACGCTTAGGGGGAGTTGCATTGTTTCGTAAAAAAGCACAGTCTTTGGCTCTCTTAGACCAAAGAAAACAAGCAGAGAGGAACACGAGTGTTTCGGTTAACTCTAACACTGCACAAATGGCCCGCCAATTGGCTTTACGATAGCATAGCGTGGATGTTTCTCAAGCTGTGTGACTTTGAAAAATTAAAAACGGTAGAAAGATGTGATGAAAGCTAAGAAAATATGTGGGCTACTGCAGGTTGAAGTTCAAATTCCAGTCACTTGCTTGCGCATTAACATGCTTGCCTGCTGATTCTCTCTTTCTCTCTCTCGCTTGGCCTGAGGGAGGGCTCAGCACGCGCTCTGATTGGCTCCAAGTACTCACGTTACCTTTGCAATGACATCGGCCGTTTCTCGGAAATCGTGACACCTCCCCACACTGGATCGAGCCAAGAAGTCCTCAATCAGACGCACTCCGATATTGTATCCCCTTGAAAGGATAGAAGGAGAGAAGGCAAACTGTGAAACTGTGTCATTGTCAGAGCAACTTTGCTTTCGATCGCCCTCATTTTACCTACCAACGCAATCATAAGAACTATAGTCTCTTTTTATTTTGAAGGTCTTAGTAAAGCCCTTTAACTTCAAGCACTCGAAAAGGAAAGATACAACCTTGCTGGATGGACAGAAAGTCAAATCTTGCTTTGGCTTATATCATATTTGATGCTTTAAAGAAGCAAGAATTAAAAAAAAAAGATTGTATTTCAGACATGCTGCCAAACCCAGTATCAGTGGGACTACTGGATTAGTTCAAGGCACGGTTTAAACGAAAAGACCACTCAGCCAAAGAATACACGCTGCCCACTGATTCTCTAAATCACAACCGCTGGACTCCAAGCATCTCAGGGCTTTCCACGCATCCTCACTGCTTTTCCCACAATCTTTAAAACAGAGCTTCCTGACTGGTTTTGATTCAGGGCTCAGATTTTACATGGGACATTAAGTGGCGACACAATGAGGTACCAGAATGAAAGCAACAAATATGTACTTACTGAAACATAAAAATAAATTAATACAATTATTTGTACACATATGTGTTTCAATAAGTGCATGTAAATGTACTGAGTGAGATTTCAGTGCAATTATCACCCAATAAAATAAATGAAAACACATTGTAGTATGGGTTATTTTTTATTTTTTTACCCTGTGTTTTGAGGATGAGTGCATTGGAATATGCCTAATTTTTATTAGCTTTCACCAAGTGACAGATGGAGATTTTGACTGGACATGGAAGGCATTTCTCTTTTATTTAAAAACTTGATAAAGGCTATTTATTTTAACTACATAATGGTTTGGGGTCAGCAGCTTTTTTAATTGTTTAGTCACCTAAGATACTTAAAAAAAAACAAAAAAAAAAGGATCATCATTTCTGCAGCAACTGTTCAAAAGGGATTTTTTTTTAGCTTAAAATCAGCATATTAGAATGAAAGATCATATAATACTAAAGTCTGGAGTAATTTTCAATTGCAAAATATTTTAAATTGTATTTATATTTCAGAATATTGTTTTTTTACCCCCTGTATTTCGATCAAATAAATTCAGCCTTACATAAGAAACTTTCAAAAGATTTTTCCTGCTGCGCAACCAGCCAGCTGAAAGAATCGGTGCAGTACAACATGAGATGTGAACTTGCAAAAAAAAAAAAAAAAAGAGAGGCTATCAACACTCTCATCCATCTCTTTCATCTGGATCCACTCTAACAGTGGAACTGAATTTGAGAAGTATAGCCAAATGGGGAACAGAATCATGCATCTGAAAAACCAGGGGTGTAACCTACAGCTGCACGATTCATTTAACAGGGTGGGGAGAGACAGCTCTCGAAAAACCTTTATACCACCCAACCCAACTTCAGCAGGCTGGATGGCACAATCATCACCCCTAATATAACAGCCTACACCCAGCACAAACATTGACAATAAAACATCCACACTAAACCCTCTTTAAATCAACAGTCTTAGAAAAGAGAGAGGGGAAAAACAATATAATTTGTAAACTCAGTTTAATGTGACCAGATTGGATGGAGAGGCGAAAAATGGAGAAAGACAGACTCACATTTTATCCAGTTGTTTGTTGACTTCTTCATCATTTTCATAGTCCTTACACAACTGAGTAACCAAGGCTCCATAAGTGAGAGTGAATAATTCTGAATTCTGTTCAAGGCAACATACATGCAAATATATATTATTATTATTATTATTATTATTAAATCATAATAATCAATAATGTATATTTTTCTTAAAGGCAAAATATGTTGTTTTAATGAAAAAAATTTAAAAAGTTTTTGCAAAACAAAACAAACAGACAAACAAAAAGAGTAATACATGTTTTAAAATGTATTTTCTTAGATGAGTAAATGGGAATTTCTTAACAACGGGAAACTAGCACGTATCATGGGTAATATTCAGGTCTGAATTAAAGTGGGCGCTCTCTAACGGCACAATATGGCATTGCCACAGACATGAAATATTACATGTCAAACTGTAGCCAAACGTCATTTCTACTAATGCTTACATGACACATCTGGATAAATTTTCTCTGCTTTACTACTGTATTGTTTAAACTGTGTAGAGGGTGTATCAGTGCCTCATATAACCTAACGTTACTGCCCAGTGCAATAATACTTGTGCTAAAACAACACATGCATAATGCCATGAAAGCATGTATTATTCTATCTAATATGCCTATATCATAATTTCCTCAAACGATTATCATTATCATTATTTTTTAAGTAACGTTATTTAACATTTCAGATTTTTAATTCAAAAGCCAGCAACGACTGACTGACTGACTGACTGAAAGTCTCATGTCTGTGCAAAAATTACTTTACTAGAAGGATAAACTCATGCACGTCTAGGTAACATGTATACTACGCTATATTTATTTGTATGCAAATATACAAACACTGCTCAAATAAACTTATTTTCCGATGATTATAATAGCATGTTAGCTAGCTCCTTTGCATTTAGCTCAGATCTGCGGAAACACAAGACATACTCACCATCTTCTTGCTGTCCGTGGCTCTGTTTGACTGCCTAGACATGTTGTATTATATTACAGGTGTGTACAGATCAGTTACAGATAATATTTTATTAATCTGCTCAGTGCAATGAGAGTCCCGTGATGTTGTTCCTGTCACTATAATGGATGTACTTCCTGAATCGCAGCTGACTCACCGGAAGTGTTGATTCCTCTGGATTGTGGGTATTGTAGTCAAACTGTAGTTCTGATTAGTTATGTTTGTCGTGTAACCTAATGGAGATCACCGAATCATTGACCATGTGTTTATATGACATTTAATCACCACCAGTCCTCACCATTATAGTAGTGTGGTATGTAGTATGGAGTGTGAGTGTCAACTCATTCAAAATGTCTTTTTTGGCATTCTCCAACCTCAAATTTAGATCAAAGCAAAGCATAACTTTATGGCCCAACATAGTTGTACTTGTGACTCTACGTGTTTTGTAGAAGGGATAATGAAAAAAGTTGTAATATTTAATATAATATTTAAATTTTAATATTGTATTTATTTATGTGTTCCTGGACATTCTGGTGTCTCTTCTCACTCAAATGAACTGATTTTATGTCAATTTATTTATTTTGTCAATGTCTTTAGGGGTTGGCATCTCAGTTGCATTTCAGTTCAAGAAAGTGGACAAAAAACTGAAGCATTCTGTGATGTTTACATTTAGGGGTGAAGATGTGGGCAGTGGAATTGAGAAACTGCAATGCTTTAAGGGTAGAAATCCACATTTCAAACACATCTGTCTAGGGCACGTTAAAGCAAACTTACTTTAACTTGAGCACAACAGTTCTAGAACACTGTAATGTGCAACACATTCAAAAGACATAAATGCAATGGTCATGAGGCCTTTTGCACATCTGTCCACTTGTATCCATAAAAAAATGATTTAAATGTACACAGTGGAACTGAAAAACGTTCTGTGTGAACGACCCCAAACATGTTTATACGCAAAAATGCGAGACGCAAAATGATGTAAAAACGGCAAAGTATAGAGAGATGCACTTTTAAATGTTGTACTTTTAAGCTGTGCACTGCATGGGAAACTGTTAACTCGAATGCAGCATTTTTGGAAAACAGTGTCACGTGAGATGCTGCAAAAGATGCAAGATAAAAAAAATACAGCAATCTAAAATGTCTTTTTAATTCGAGCAGTGTGTTTTTGGAACACAGTGTGTGATGTGTAAGTATCTGCAAAAGATGTGATACTTGAGTTCAACAATCAAACACATCCACCATGTTAAAAGAAAACAACTGAAAGCACTTTTTTAAAAAGTCTGACTTTGTTTTTTTTTTTTTACTTGAGTCTGTGTTTTTAGAAAACTGTGCAAGATGCTGTAAAATATTTAAGAACGAGTGCAAAGGGGCCAACAGAACAGAACATGCTTTTGTTTTAAAACAATGTAAGAGGTGGGAAGTGGAATGGGAAAAGGCTGAAATGCTGCAAAACGTGCAGGATGAGAGGCAATGGCCAAAAAACAAACAAAGCAATATCTAGAAAAGTGCTTTTAAAAGTTGAACTTTTAACTTGCGTGTCACATTTTTAGAACGTGTTATGTGCGAGACGTGAGTGCAGCGGTCAATTACATGCTTCTAGGGCACGTTAACAGAAAAAAAAGGTGGAAAAGCAGATTTTATAAAATGTCAAATGCCGCAATATTAGAACACTGTGTTATGTGCCAGACATGGCAAATATGCAAGTACAAAGGTCATGGTTTTTCACGTTTTTGTCTTGAATATGCACGAGGTTGGCAGTAGAATGAGAAAAATGTAAGGTTTTGAGGCACGTTTTTTGAAAGCTATTTTTAACTTAAGAACCATTTCATGCATGAGAGATGGTACAAAAGCTAGGAGATGGGAATGCAATGGTCAAACACATCTATAGCATGTTGCCATAGAAAAAAAATGAATAAGCATGTTTTTTTCCAATTCAAACATGAGCAAACCTGAGCATCATGAAAAATATTTAGACACAAACACAACAGTCAGACACATATTTTTCAATATTTTTTCTTTTCAATTTCAACTATTATTATTATTATATAGGGAAATAACGGAAAAAGTAACAAAGTGGGCTAAATGGTAAAACTGTTTCACTACAAATCACACATTATGCAAGATACCATGCATTTAGTGTAATACATTAAAATAATATGCTAAGGCACCAGTTTGCAAGTTTGTTAATTACATTATCATTATTATTTTAATCTAGAAGGAAATATCCGAGTTACTTTTTTTAAATAAGTAATGTCAGTTAGTCTCGACTGACAGCTCTCGTGTTGCCATGTTGAGAGAAATCGGGAGTAGGCCTAAGTGCAGAGGCGTTGTGCATGCTGTGTGAACATGATTCTAGACTAATGAACATGTATTTACTCATGTCATCAGCACAAAATTCAAAATGTATTCATGCAGAAATGCAAAATCTGAATATTATACGAACCTGCTGCAATATTTAGATGTTAAATAAGACAAATCATTTATATATTAAATGCCTTTTTATTACCATTTTATTAATTAAATGATTTTGCTGCTGACCTTCGATGATCCAATTCAACCTCTAAACAAAAATGACACTTTTGTTTTTAATTTTTGTAAGCCTGAATTCTCCTGCGCCCTCTAGGTGACTTTTTTTCTAGAATGTAGACCAGTCCCTAATACTTTATCAAATTTAGCCTACGCATTCATCATAAATTGAAAACAGCAATTCTAAAACCCACCCAGAATTTCCAGAGGGAAGCCATTTCAGTATTTGCTTCTTGAGTTTAAAACTACATTTTAAACTGCTCTGTTTGTTCTTACAGATGCGGATCTGGCACATTTCTTTCTTCTTCCACTAGATGGCTGTGCAACAACATGTAAGTACATGTGATGTAGTATGGTGTTATCATGAATCTACAAATACAGATATATTCTTTTACAGTTTGTTCTTATGAAAATATCTGTTCATTACAGTTTAAACTGTACAACCTAGCATGATAAAAAACCATACAGACCTCACTGGCCTAGTGAAAACATTAAAATTTCATTACATTCCTACATCCCTTAAAAAAGTTAGACTTTAATTTAGTCCACAGTCACAGGTTTTAATTCAATGTCTAGATGTAATTTTGGATTTTCATGATAGCTTATTATTGTATCCACTGAGATGGAAGTGCAAAGATATATTAGCTATGAACTAATATTTGTTTTGTCCTGTTAGAATTTATAAATACCGTAAATTATGGTAATTAATTATATTACAGGCAGCAGCCATTGTACATTTCCACCATCTTAGAATATTATTTCTGAGTGCTTTAGAGTGCATCATAAATTTGCTTAGCAGTATTCATATCCTGCATGAAGAATTGTGGGATATTTCCTTAAAAAGATTATTTGCAGAGCTCCAAAAATTGAGATTTGGACAACAACACTTAATGTCACGCTGTGCTGAGTCAGTTGATCTCGCTTGAGGAGAAAAATTCGGTTTCTGCTTGTTCAATAGCAGCTGTCTCATTTTCTCTCCCGATGTTTTCTTTCTCACGCTGTTCAGACTGGAAATGATGGATAAGCTCCTCAGAACAGACTCGGAATAACTTAATGCACTCAGAGCAAATACCAGCGAAACCTCAGAGTAAATACCAGCTAACCCAGCAAAACGATATTAGTAGCGTGTGCGCCCACTCGTGTGATCATAAGTAGCAGACGTCATATCACAATATATAAATATTCTGTAGCTATTTGGCATGTCATTACCAAATACCCAGGGGATTTTGTGCAGGTTTGGAAAAGGCTGGCTTAAACTTAAAGTGGTACTTTATTTGGGATTTTTTCTCTTTTTAAATCATAAGTGACAACATTATGGGATACAAAGTCAAATTATTAGTCTGTGTGGAATTATTTGTGATTTTTAAAGGCCTGTAGAAATCATTTCTAAGAGTAGTGATTAGTCATTCTGCCATAATGTTGCTTGGTCCACCCATCACAGTGTGCATCTACTGTATATGTCAGTGATCTCTGGCTGAACTTCTTGGAATGTTGCTTAGCGAAGAAGCAACACAGAAACAGTGCAATCTGGCCGCTGGGAAAGGTATTATCCTCATTTCACAGGATATATTCTCACAACAATCTCTAAAACTGCGGCTTTGAAGGAAAGCAGTTGCTACAGGCTAAAGTTTGATCTGGAATAGTTGCGGGGCAGCCAGTGGCAGTCTGAAAATCAATGATGTGCCTCTCAGGTTTTGTTTTAAGTTATATAATACGTGATAATAATTTCAAAATGTAAAAATGCACCAATGCAATTTTAAAAGAAAAATATTATTTCATTTTTATACAGCTTTCTAAAGAGAAAAAAGTTATTTTGCCATTTTGCAAAAATTTTCGCAAAGATTGAAGTATAAACCCTGGCTTGCATTGCACTTTTTTTTTCTTTCTTCACACTACATTATAAGAGGACCAAAAACAAAAACACACAGTCTGCTTCAGAAGGCCTTAATGTACTTTTTAGCTTATAACAGGACACTCAATGATGTTAGCTGCTCTGTCCTAACCTACTACATTAGCTACAGTGAGGGTGAGCCAGGATCATAGTCCTCTCTCATGTGTTATCATTTGGCATCCTTCTGGCAGTGTTATAAATCCAGTCTCTTAAGTGCAAAGATCAGCAGAAAACCGAACAGGTTCTCACCCTATGCAGGAGGCTTGTGCCTTGTCAGATTGAATCTATAGTATGCAAAAGTACAAGGTGTAAAATTTAGATTAAATTTATGCTTTTTGGCATGAGTGCATCTTTTAATGCTTCCAGAGCTTCACTTCTTAAATTCAAACCAATATAGGAGAGCACTATAATCGACTTTATTTATTCAAGCTTTTGTAAAGTTATGCTTTTTTGATGTTGCTTACGTCACCTGTTTTTAAACCGGCATGAGATGAAAATTCACCTTATCTATTTTCAAAATGCATGTTTATCTGTGCATGTGTTTCATGTGTTTAATTTATTTGAGCTAATAAATGTCATAACTTCATCTTCTGATTAAGTGATAAGACTTCTGTCTGGTGGATGTCTTAAATCAGCTAAAAGGTTAGTTCACATAAACTCATAAATGCTCGGCAGAGACTGACATGGAAGAGAAGGAATTGTTGAATGAAGTCCTTATTTTTGTTTTCTTTGTACACAAAAAGTATTATCATAGCTTCGCTATTCGTCATTAATTACTCACGCTATGAGGGTGAGCAAATAATGACAGAATTAGAGAATCAGAACTAACCCTTTAATCTGCTTAAACTCCACCGCTTTCTTACAATCAACTGCAAGCTTGTGTTGAGATCTGCCTCCATCCAGTCAACAATCACTCTTTTTCATTGTATTCATCACAAAACCAAGAAAATGTCTGCGATTGGTTAGTCTCGCCTCAAACTCTTGCCACTGCTTGAGCTAATGTTTCTGTGTCAAGCTGGTTGGGATTCTCAAAAAAAATTAACAATGTTGGATAAAACAATGTTGAGACTTCTTAGGGGAACTAATCTTTTTTTTTTTTTTTTGCAAATCGAAAATTACACTTCACCTTTAAAGAGATACTAGTAGGATTTCTTAAAAGAGGAACATTCTGTCATCATTTACTCAGCCTCATGCCGTTCCAAATATTGTGTGATATATTCTGCAGAACAGAAAAGAAGATACTGTGAAGAATGTTTTCCAAAATATCTACTTTTGTGTTCTACAAAAGTTGAAATGGCAAAATGTAGATTTTTGAGTGAACTATCCTTTTAAACTACATATAGCAGAGCTCTTATGCCAGAGTTTCAAAGGGCTCACATAACTCTAATCACACAGCAGCATCTTTAATCTTTGGTCCAGGAACAGTGCCTTTCCTGAAAATGAGACCATCTGTTTGGAAGAGGACTGTGATGTCTATATTACGCTGGCTGATTTTAGAGTAACAGAGAGAGTGCTGAAATGGGAATATCACACTACAAAATCGCAGCCTCCAGCAGGGGAGGGTGACCGGTGCCATGAGGAAATTAGAAAGCACAGAAGGAGAGAGAGAGAGTAAAGAAAGCAGAGGATGGGGTAGACACCACAGCTGAGGCTCCATGGCAACCATTGTTTTGAGTAGGAGGACTGAACATCATGCAGACCTTAGTCAGGCTTCCTATCAAAGAGCGCTTGCCAGGGAAAGCTCTGACGGTGAATGAGTAAACCTATCTCACATGCTGTTTGTAGATGGAGTTTTGTAGATAGGTTAAGAGGGCAGGATCAGTACAAAGTAAATGCCATATGAAGTGATAGAACATACAGGAGAAATATAATATGATGACTGAGCTGGGGAAGCCACTTTGCAACTGTACTTTTCTTAAGCTACTTATATTTTACACTTAAACTACAGGCAAAGTACAATTTGAGGTAAAGTATAACAAGACTATTTGTAAAAACTAATTTTTAGACAATGGTTTTCATAAATTATTGAGCATACACTACCATTCAAAAGTGTAAAAAACTATAAAGATATTGTGAAATATTAAAATAACCATTTTATATTTTAATATATTTTAAACTGTAGTTTTTTCCTGTGCTGCTAAAGCTGAATTTTCTGTAGTCATATGATCTTTCAGAAATCGTTCTAATACGATAATTTGCTGCTCAAGATTTCTTATTATTATTCGTGTTAAAAACACATGTGCTGCTTGATATTTTTTATTTATCGAAATATTTAATTACAGTTAATAAGTCTTTACTGTCACAAGTATTAAAGTGTTTCAGTCTTACTGACCCCAAATCTTTGAACAGCCGTATATGCATAAATATATTTTTTAATATGAATAAATGACTAAGTGAATAAAATATAATAACAGTTGTTAATGCATTTTATTTAAAAGAAACACTGAAAATACATTTTAGTCAGAATGACAAATGTACACATAAAATCATTAAAAAAAAAATCAATAATCCTATGTATAAAGTGCACACATTGGGGATGTTATCATATTACAAACTTGACAGTAAATCAAAGTCTATATAAAATTCCAAACCATCAACTACTGCTTCAGGGCTTTGATCTAATCACAGGCAGTTATAAATGGCAGAGGATTACGATGCTGTGCTTCAACTTTGTAACTTTCGGACCAGTGCCCAGAGCTGACCGGCTGAAAATTTAGGGTGAGAAATCTCAGAATAAACACAATATATCCAACGGGATGCTTGAAGAGAGGGTTTGGCCTTGTTTGGACAACTGGATAAGTGATACAGTGCTGTGACTGCAGCCCACATGGTCTCTGAACCGTGGGAGTTACAGAACCACGTGTTCTTAAAGTCATGTTCCACCACAGAATATATAATAATACGTAATAATAATAATAAAATGTTAGCTGTGACTTTTTTCCTTTGATCAATTACTTGTTTTCTCATTCTTATTACAGAAACATGCTTCCATAGCCCAAAGTAAGTAGTATTTCATACACACCCAAACTTCCCAAACCCTTTTAGTCATTTATATAGACTTAAGTTACATGTGATTTGATATTTTTGTGCAGGACCTGTGAATTCTAGAAGCATTGATTAATACATTCCCCATTTACATTATATAATTTAATTCTAGTGTATTTCTTTGTTATGTAGACACAGTAAATGAGACCCAACGAGTGGTGCAGAATTTGTTCAAGGCACTGAGATGTTTACTTGGAGATTGTTGAACACTTTATGATTCTGCTCAGTGTGTATCGCTATCTGTGACAGCACCCCACCGCTAAATATATTATCAGCCTGCCTCAATTCCTCCCATGTCTCCAAAACATGATTATCCCCTTTGACTTGTCTAGAGCTATTAGATATATCACACACCTACCACTTCTCTACAAGTATGTGTCATCTGTCTGATGAGAACCTTAGGATAAGGATGGATTTAAACAATGTTTGCAAATAGAAATCGATCTTGTAAATACTTTCTTCAGTGCTTTACCAAGAATTTACAGGAAGCTGAATATGCACATTAAACTAATCTAAGACTTTGCTTTGCTTATACAATGTAGTGAAAGCTGGGCTTCAAACTGAATAGTTCTGGCCGACAGTTTGTCATTGAAAAGCGCAGAATTTACATTTACTTTTCATGCATTACTCGGACGTGAATGTGAACGCACTCATGCACACAAATTGACTTTTACATACAGCTTGAATGTAAATGAGGGACTTTTCACGTGTTTTCACATCTGCTGAGTGGGATGTTTTCTGGGCAAAACTCACTCAGAACCACAGTGCATTCATGAAACAACATCTGCATTCATTCAAGTGGGCATTCTCTGAAATGTCTCATTTTCTTTCTTGTTCTGCCTTGATGTTGCAGTTATTTGTAAGCTGCAAAGAATGCAGATAAATATACAAAATAGTATAATTTTGTTCAAATATTTATAGGGTTCTGTTGTGATGGATACAACTTGGTGTAGAAAATAGATTAGTAGAATTGAGTTACATAGCAATTGCACCTATAACTTCTTATTTAGTGATGAATGTTCTTAGATAGATACGTCAACATAGACCTTTAAGTTAGGTTTTATTGGTTGCATTTGTTAAAAAGTGACATTATAAGTTCAATTCTTCCCTGCCAACCATTTGAGGCAATAAGGGAAGTACTTTTCTTCTCTGTATTAAGTCCTGTCGCGTTCATGAGTGAGCAGCATGCATTGAAAAGAAAAATGTTGAGTGTGTGGTGACCCTTGGCCTCTAAATATGTTTATAAACCACAAAGACCCTAATGAATGCCACAGGGACCAGACTGAAAGATGAAGGTAGAGGAAACAATTGTCACTTCTGAGCTGGGTCATTAGCCTCATCCTGTATGGTCAAGTGAACAAACCATCAAAACCAGGGCATATAGCCTATATCATATTAAAATGAAAATCAATAGATTCTCCTTTTCTTCAAACGAGGTGTGATGTCTCTTTTGAAAACGAGACATAATGCTGCTTATCGTACTTTCTTAAGTGAAAATCCCACATGAAATTGTTAGATTATGCATTTACCTTGAAGCTAAGCATCAACTAGACTTTTTTTGTGTGAAGGGTTTAATAATTGAATCTGTGCACTTTCATTACTTACAGTGTTTTTCAGTACGATATTTGTTAGACGGTCCATTTTCAAACCGTTGTAAATCAATAACATTTTCAATTTTGGAGGCTACATGATTTGCTTGATGAAAACCAACAAATAATTTCACAGATATCAACAGCACATCGATTAAACAGCTGTTGCAATAAACAGACTCATTTTGTGCACATTAAAATCATGGCTTTGTGTTCTTCTGTAAATACCTGCAGACCAGTTTGATGCCCAACCATAAAACATGCCCTCATATTTGGCAGAAATAGCCAAATTAATGGGCTTTAAGGTGTGTGATTTATAGTGCTGTACAAGCAAATGATAATGAACAGCCCTCAAATGAGTTTCTCTATTATTGGCAACCATTGTACAGAGGCTTAATCCAAAGATTTCTTTTGTTTCCTGAACTCTGGTCCAAACCATTAAAACAGCAGGACATGCTTCTTGGGATGTGATAACACCCACATATTACAATTAGAAAGATCTGCTCCTCTTTCATCATCATCAATCTGTCTAAATGATTTCTTGCTCATTTTCTCTCCGCCTCTCTCTCTCTCGTGATGAAATCATCTTGTGAGGTTCCACAACCTATTTGAGGAATGGGCTGCTTGCTCCGAATGGTACATTAAAACGATAATTCACAGAGAACACCATGTTCCCCCGAATTCGCACCAGCCTTGCAGAATTTTTTCTCAGAGTTTTGTGATGTATGCTGCTAATACCTTAATCCACAAAAGCAACACCTTTGAAACTTTTGGTCAAACTCTGAGATATTTTGTTCATTTTAAAGTCACTTGTACACATCATTTTCTGCTGAATTATGATGGCTTGCATTAAAAACTTTCATCAAAAGATGAAAAAAGGTGTTGACGACAGATATTAATATCTAAGACATTTAGTCTCCAGTTTTCTTGTCTGATCAGACACTGAAAAATATGTTTTAGTATTGTAAGATAATTGCAGGTATGATTATAGAAGATGATGTAACCTTGTTTTCGCTAAAAGGGGTTGTGGAGTCACATTGACAGTTTCTTTTATAAACCAACTGTGACTGCACTGTATTGTTTATAGTGCTGTCAAACCATTAATCACGATTAACTGCATCCAAAATAAAAGTTTTTGTTCACGTACTGTATGAATGTGTATGGTGTTTTTTAATTATGTATATATAAATACACACATACAGTATACAGTATTTAGAAACAAATACATGTGTATACATTTATATATTTATATTTTAAATTTCATTTAGAAACATAGCATATTTTTTCATATACATCCATGTGTTTGTATTTATATACATAATAAATATACTGTACACAGTACACACTCATATATTATGTAAATGAAAACTTTCATTTTGTATGCGATTAATCATGATTAATCATTTGGCAGCACTAATTTAAAGGAGTAATTAACCCAATAATAAAAAAAGCTAAAATGGACTCACCCTCCGGCCATTCAAGAGGAAGAGTTTTAATTTAGCATTACATCACTTGCTCACCAATCCTCTGCAGTGAATGGGTGCCGTCAGAATGATAGTCAAAACAGCTGATAAAAACTTTACAGTTATCCACAATTAATCCACAGACAAAAAACAACCATCAGTAAGACTAATTTAACCTCAAACTATTGCTTAAAAACTCACTGATGGATTCAAAGTAAATTAAATTTTTGGATGAACTATTCCTTGAAGCAGTTTCTTTGCAATGTGTTATGTGATATCACTACAATGCAATAGAGAATATTTGCATTGTACTTCACACTTTAAAAGGTGGTTGAGTTAAAAAACAGAGACTGAAGTGTTTTTAAATAGTGTCTAGAACTGACTATGATTCATTGTAAATTTTCAGGTTGGCAGCCACAGTACCTTGTAAAAGTCGGAAATAATAAATGTAAAATCTCTCTGGAAGCTGCTTTGTGCAGTATATAGAATCTGTACTTTAAAATACTATATTTATAAAGCAGCTGAAGCAAATTAAAAGTTGCATAATCTTCACTGCATTTTGCTTGTGTTGGTTGTGCATGTAATTAATAAACAGATACTTTTTGTGATTATAGGACTTTTGTGTACAATATATACACCTACTTCTAAACTGGCATTAAATGTCTTCCATGGCATATACTGTATGTTACTTTCAGATGCAGCTTCTGTGTTGTTTTTACAGAGTGAAGACAGTTTTTCTGCTGTCTGTGTATAACAACACATTCCTGGCAGCCTGTACAGGCCGGAAAAGTGAAAACAGCTATGTGGGAACAGAGGCACGGTGAAACAAACCCCAGCAGGATGCAAGGCAACACTTGTTCAGGAAGATACAGTTGACACCATTAGAGGAAACTAAAAACACTTGTTAACATCAGAGTAAAAAATCTGACTTGGAGCTTAGCAGTCTTTTCCCTCGGACCTGTAGAGTTACTTGGCTGTGATCTCCACGCCGCTTGATGTTGCATAGCTTTCTATAAAGGAAAAGAGTATGTTAGTGTTTATTTTTTGAGTTGAATTCACATGTGTATTGCACAAGGGTGTTGTGTATTTAGTCATTCGAGAACCTTGATACTGCTAGTTGTGTTGCTAGTTATTTGATACTGTGCTGTGAACATTTGCACTTGACTATTCCTGGAATTTGTGTTTAGAGCAGTTTTGTTTAGTTTAATGCAAAAAAAGTTATTTTACTACTTCCATTTTGTAACCGGATACCGTTTTCTCCTCTTCCTACAAAAAAAAACAAACACTTGAGTGCCTAAAAGCTATTCTGCTAATTGGGTGTTGTGGAAAAAAAGGAAATCTAGGTGATGCAATTGATTACAATTTATAGAGTTACTTGTGCAAGATGTACAGTCATACATAGGGCAATTGAAGGTGTTTTTATTACTTGATGTATTGGTTTTTCCTTACAATGGCTTAGCCAGCGCAACTCAATATATTAAAGTGGGAGGGAAAGGACAAAGTCTGTTATACAAGGTGAAAGATAGGAACAAATACAATACAAAGACACAGTTCCTCCAGAGTAGTCCAGACAATGTTGGCAAGAAAATCATCCTGAAAGATTTGACCAATCAATACAAAGCTTTTGAGAGACAAATAACAAAAAATTTGATCAGCAATGCTGGATAAAGGATGAATTTTCCTCGATGGAATACAGTGTTCATGGTTTACAGTTCGTGTCTATAGGAAATTATATGCACTGTCTTCTTGTGATTGATGGGATCACAGAGGAGAAAGACTCACTCTAAAGAGACCTGACAGGAGTCTCATAATAAGACCAGTTCCAAGCATTTCAGCACCTCTTGAGCTGGACATTTGGGTCTGAAGGAAAACCCCCCTGCTGTGTTGGACCCTCTTTGTGCTCCTGTCCAGGGCAGGTGTTACAAACTACAACCAGCCGCTTTGCTTGTAGCCAGGAAGAAAACTACTGATGAGGGGTCAAAGTGCAAAAACAAAAGGAACAAAATGCTGAAGGCATGTAAAAATAGGTATAGTTCTAAATTCAAAAAATACATACATTCTATGTATTCTAAAATAAAATCTATAGAATCATTTCAGTACACATGAGAATATGTGACAATCTTTAAAAGAAGATTTATGTGTCATTCTGTACCCCATCTCAGTATTGCATTTTGTTAAATGCCAATTTGATAATTAATATGCTAACTATAAAAACAATACACACACACACATACACACACACACACACATATATATATATATATTGTCAGAATTTTGGAAAAATAATATAAGATCCTGAGAAAGTAATAAGATTTAATATGTTTTTTGAAAGAAGTATCTTATGTTTACCAATAAACACCAATATTTAATAAAAAATGCAGTGAAAACAGTAATATTAAAATATATAAAATCTAAAGTTTTTTATATATATATATATTTTTTTTTTAAATGTAATTTATTCCTTTTATGGCAAAGCTGAATTTTCAGCATCATTACTCAGTTTTCAGTGTCACATGACCCTTCAGAAATCATCATAATATGTTGTTCCCTTTCAGTCGGTCACTCCGAGTCACGTCGGTGACCGACGAATAGGAATCTCGCTTCGAGATGGCAAATCAA
>JAUMHE010000072.1:8402848-8419654 GCA_032359235.1 Enteromius mattozi
GTGACAAATATTGCGGTGCCAGATCATTCAAGGCCTTATAGGTCAGCATAAGAATTTTAAAATCAATACGATAACTGTATTGTAATGTATTTACTTTTTCCAGGACACTTTGATTATTGAAAAATTCAAATAGAAGAAGATATTATTTGTAACATTTTACATGTCTTTGCTGTCACTTTTGATCAATTTAATGCATCCAGTGTATTTTTATTTAAAAAAATTTTTGCTATACTTTTTGCTTTACTTTTTTTTGGTACTGTTCAGCAAAACATGTTTTCAGCACACTGATATACAATACACTCACATTACATTACATTACATTATTATTATTTTTTTTCTCACAGTCACCTTAAATGTATTTTACCTGTTTTACAAGCAGTAAATGTGTGAACGTATATGTATAAACCTGATCAAGCATCAACCCCTGGTTACACATGTATGCCATCCCCTACAGGCACACACATCAAAATGACATAGATCTTTTGAACACACTCCAGGACATTGTGTTAGGAGGGTAAAGGCTACAAAGGTGGGGGGGCTACGACTTCCTGATTCACACACAGCATAAAGAGAAAGACAGCTGGCTCTAATAAGCTCTCTATCCATAAACTGCTGCGTATTACCCAACCACGAATGAACCAGCCATTCGTACAACATGTGAACCACATTAAAGTTCATTATGCCTTAAACATAACACATATGTTCAGTGCCACTGCAGGTCCTCAGCAGGAGAAACATCCATGCTAGATTAACATGCTAGACGGTTTAGCATGACATGAAGTGTGATTATGTTTAACTGCTTAGCTCCTTCAGTTACGAGTGCATAATCTAATCCAATAACAACTATTTACAGAGAGATTAGCCACATTAACATTGACGACTCCTTTTGACTCCTCTAACAACCTGAATTGAGGCTAAATTGTTAGCATTGAGATCTTCTAGCCAGACAGATTAGCATGCAAACACTAAAACATTACTGCATTTCGCTTATTGCTTTAATTGCTTAGAAACCACTTTAAGATGGTTTGTGGGGGCAGTGTTTTTACAAGCGGCTTGCTGTGACTAATGAGGACTTTTAGGAGTTTAAAATGGAGCAAACAGCGATATTTTTACAGCACAGCGATCAGAGCAGTTGTTGGTCGTAATATAAAAAAATTAAAAACAGATACGCTTACACCATCCTGACAGGAGTATTGAATAAAAGAGTGCATGATATATGTCTGATATCTGGCAGTTGCCTCAGTTAAACCCCTCAAATATAATTTCAACAAAAAACAGAAACGTTCAGTGTCAAGAGAGAGAAGATCATCATAAATACTTGGAAAATCTGGATCCCCTTTTGGTAATGTCCTGTTTTACTGGCACTATTAAACCTTTCTATTTGTTATTACGTGATCTAAGCTTCCAGGTAAAGGTTCATTTATCGTATTTTTAAATGTCGTTCTGAGAATTCACACACAGTTTTTGAAGGTATTCACGTTATCTTGCTATAATTTACGAAAATGCATTTTTTGGAGAAGAATCAAAGTTCTCTGCAGGACTCTCTGTGTGGCAAGATTTTTAGATCTTGTAATAAAACTGTCATTTTCACAATTCACAATCCAAAGACAAGACAAAGGATCATAGTGGTTTTTCCCGCCAAGACCTGTCAAAGGTGAAATTACCCTGGCTCTGGAAATCAGAGCCTTCATGTAAGTGTTGTCCTGTCCCCATGGAAATAAGGGCTGTTTGTGTAGAAACATTAGTGGGGTCAGAGGTTAAAGGCGTTGCATGACATCACCATTGCTATAGTTTAGGAATATGTTTTACGTGTATTTTTCCTATAAATTAAAAACTGATGCTAAACATGTAGTTCTGTCATGACATCATGCAATACTGTGAATTTAAAGCTTTTTTTTTTTAAATATATTTTGTTCATTTTCCAGCCCCGATAGCAGTGCAATAAATGTTTCCAATACCATAATTTACAATCACATGACTGGCCTTTATAGCAATAGTTCCTCATTTTAAAACCATCATGTCTTTAAAAACTGTATTAGGTAACACTTTATTTAAAAATGTCCTTGTTTCAGTGTATTTAAACAATTATGTACTGAGTAATATCTTGCAATTAGGGTTTGGTTTAGGGTTAGTTGCATGTAATTTTACATAATTTACTGTTTTTGCTAAATTACATACATGTAACACATGTAGCAAAGACATTATAAGATAAGTGTTACCCATTATGGCTCTGTGGGACACAAATAAAGCTATGTGAAGCAGAACGTCCAAGCTGTTCCTTCCATTGAAAATGAACGGCAGCTATAGCTGTCAAGCAAGAATTTCAGAATAACAACTTGTATTTAATTTATTTTTTCCTCAAAGAAAGCTATAAAACATGATTTCTTGATGCTTTATGGTGTTTTTGTACTTTTTGCCGATCTCTGGTCACCATCCACTTTCATTTTGTTCCTCCCAAGTCTTTTTTCAAAATCCTTTTGTGTTTCACAGAAGAAAATAAGTCATGCAGGTTTTTGGAATGCTGAGCAGATTTCAGCCAGTAATGATTTGTTCTTGTTAAAGGGACTGTTTTCTGTCATCTTTGCATGCTTTGAGAGCTGGTTTGGTTTGCTGTTCGTAGAGTGACAAATCCACCGAAAGAGACATTATATGGCGACTGATATTGCCCTGAAGGCTTGTTTCTTTTCTCCATGCTGAAATAACACTCGCCTGCCTTTTGACAGGGCCAAGAAAGAAGCCAAACCCTTTCTGCCCTGACAGAGAGACCGGTTCATGTCACTTTGTGAAAGGACTAGTTTGTCAGATTTACAACCTTTGGGGAGGTTAGTAAAATATCAGCTATTTGACGTAGACCGAACCTAATGCTCTGACTGGGCTGGTTCTCTAAGTGCTTTCGATAGACGAAACTGGTCTCTGCCTCATACTGTACCTTAATCAATTAAAATAAATTAATTATCTTTCTGTCTATCTATCTATCTATCTATCAACCTGGTCTCATAAAAATATGTACCTCTGTGTACTTTTTGTGCAACACTGTTTTTTATGTACCTTATTGCACGTTTTGCCGCAGTTTCAAAGAGAAATGTCCACTGTGTGCACTAAAACACGTGAACCCGCACGTTTTTATTACGCTGATATAGGTATGTATTGCGACGGTGCAGGGACTGTCACTAAAAGCTAATGCTCTATATGCCCTACAACAAATCCAACTCTAAACCAACTTGACAGTGTTAACAAATGCAAAAGCGATATAAAAATTGATGGATGCGACTTTCAACTTCCTTTTATGCAGATCTGTGCACAGGACATACATGATGTACAGATGTATACGCAGGATTCAAACCAGAGCTCCTCGCCTCTCAAGTACATCTCTGTACTTCGTGAGCTACTGAACAAACCTACCGTTCTTGAAAACCCATAGATATGAAGCTGGATAAGTGTGATGCTAATGTTCAAAAGCATCAGTTTTCAAATATTCCAGCTTATTAATGTAATTTTAAAGTCATAACATGATATTCTTCAAGTAATTGTGTGAAAACTATGCTTTAATAATCAAAACTGTAAATTTGTGTGAAGAGGTATAAAAGGTGTCATTAGTGTTTATTTCTATTGGAAACTGCAGTGTTATGTACTTGGTATGTACTGCAGAGAGTAGTACGCATTTCGTGTCTTGCTAAAAAGTGCACCAAGGTAGGTTTATGTCATGAGACCAGGTAGCTATATATATATTTACTAATAATTTAGTACTAATTTCCATTAAAAAAAATAAATAAATAAATAAATATATATATATATATATATATATATTATAACTCAGAATATTATTATTAATTATTTAAGTTATTATTTGATTAATTTCATATGATTTTATAATGAAAAACATTTTCAATAGAAAAACACATACTCCCTGTCGTTCAGTAATAAGTAATTTCCACCATCTAAGCCATTCCAGCTTGATTTAATGTCAGTTTTAAGCTTTATAATATCAATTCAGTGCTTTTGTCTGCCACAATAATGTAATGTGCTTGAATGCTTTAATTTTGGGGTCCATGATTAATTTGACAATTTTTTTGGAATATCAAGTGCAAATGTAGTCTTTGTTCTGTCATTTAAAAAAAACCCAATTGCGTGTGTTCATGTTGTGATAATCACTTCATTTTTACTCGAGCAAAACATCAGCACATAGTTCTCAGTGTGAAAGTGAGTTTGGCAATGATGAAACAAGACTATTTTCACCAGTCAGAAAATGAGTGGTATGTTCTGTTACGATGAACTATTGAACCTAAACAAACCATATCATATTCTGAAGCCTCTCCGCACACATCTGCACAATTGATCATAGCTTTTAGCTTTCTCTGTGACCTCGATTACCCCCTCACACCGCTGTGCATACTTTGATCAGTTTCTATGATGGACACTGCGACAATAAAGGCATTCAGAGAGTTACAAAACATCGCCCACACGCTCTTTACAACACCCTGATCCATGAGGCATCACATCATTACCAGCAGACTGTTCTTATGTAGCTGCTGCGCTAAAGAATTTAGCAAGACAAATGAACCTGGTTCTGTTGGTACAGACGTAAAGGAAGATAAGGAGAGGGAGGGAGAGGAGGAGACAAACTTCTGTCAAAGAAGAGACATGCATAGACAATTAATTTCTCTTTGTGTTGGCAACTTAATCCCATTATATACCCACAGGATTTTTATAGCTACTAACTTTCCATTTAGCGTAAACCATTTATGAATTATGGCATGGAGAAGTGTAAAAGGAAACAGTTTAAGTGAATGGGATTCTCTCTGTTAGATTTTATCCTGCGTCTGGCAAAAGCAAATGAAAGAGGGAGGAAGATTTAAGCTCTCAGATGTTCCTGAGAGCTTGTGCTATTCATACCAGTTGCTGGTACGCAGTCTAAAGGCCAGGCTATATTAGTCAGTGGGAAACTAATAATGGAAGGATGACTTTAATAGAACACACAAGTCTACATTGTAAACTATGAGAATAATGGCCAGGGGTTAAATTGGGTCAGAGCGACCCGGAATGCTATTCCACCAGGTTAGACTCAAATAACTTGCAGACTCTTTGTCAATCAGTTCTGCAGTATTTATATGTAATGCAGATGTGGTTTGATCCACTGCACATCCTTCAGCTTTATTTAGCAAGCTTCATTACATTAAATATTAATCTTTGTCTAATGAGTGGCAGTCTCAATCTGAGATCACAACACAGTGAAAAATGTAGCTAAAAAAGAAAGAACTTCCCATTTATGGTGAAAAATTGTAAATATGTAAGCATAATACTGTAAAAGCAGTTTTTGCAAATAAAAACTTTATTATAAGGTAAAAGATAATTTACAGTAATAACCAGTAAAAGGAAATTCCCAGAATTTAGATGACACATCACATGTGATTTATCCTTTATATGAATGTTTTTGTTTCTTCTCTTTTTCATACCTGTAGTTTACATTAGAGTGCTTTTTGGTTACATTACTGTAATTTAGTTACTGTTTATTGCATTCTTTTAGTGGCATATATGTTAACTCGTGTTGGTGTTTTTATTTAGTCTTCTCTTTTATGGATTTTATGAACTTATCATGTGACTCTCTGTTTTATTTATTCATGTATTCTTGTGGTGGTTATCAGTGCATTTTAAGGTAATTCTAGTAGACTGGCATATTAACATCAAATAGTTCTAAATTTCAGATTTTAGTGACCTAGAAACTGAAGTGCAGAATAAAGTGCTGTCAAACGATTAGCTTCAATTATTCGCATACAAAATAAAAGTTTTTGTTAACATAATATGTGTGTGTGTACTGTGTATATGGATTATGTATATATAAATACACACACATGCAAGTATATATAAGAAAAATATGTTATATTGGTATATTAAATATATTTATATACAGTATTATATAAATTATATTAATATATGACATGTAAATACATTAATAACCATACAATAAATAACCATACTGTAGTTTGATTGAGATTAATTGAAATGCACAATGAAAAATCACTGTATATCTGTAATTTTACCAAATTGTTTCATCCTGGGTCACCCTCAGATCATAGCCTCCAACTTCAAAAATCCCAGATTAACCCCCACTAATGTCTCACATCACCATGTCCAGCTTCTTTTCTCGTGTAGCAGTGCAGGTGTGGACCCATAAGCTATAGCTCTGAGGGAGAGATGGCAGGGGGCAGAATGAAGAGAGAACATGAGAGAAGGAGGGGGCTAATGAAAAGAGAATGTTTTTTAGTGGAGGTTGCTGTGGGCATTTTTTGCAGCTTCCATCTGAAAATGCTGAGAAAGAGAAGGGGGGAGTATGTAAGAGACGGGAGAGAGAGAGGGAGAATGAAGGAGGGGGGTGAGTGATTATGTGTCAAAAGAAGGGATTTTAGATTTAAAAAGCTCTGGCACTGAGTTCAGAATTTCCCAAACTCAAAACTTCCAAACCCGGACAGTCGCAACGAGTGAGTGAGGACGGTACAAAGCCAGAGCGGGAAACTGAAAACATTTCAGAGGGTAAATAAACAGAGAGGATGTTTCTGGTTCTGAGCTGTGCTGAGTGCAAAGTAAGCAAGGAATAGGAAACAATCTCCCCCTCCAGGCTGTCGTCTGGACAGTGTTGCTTTTAAATCTACTGCATTTTTTGGCAAACAGCACTACAAGTGTGCTGTTGTAGAATAAGATCTCCCTGGAACAAATCATTAAGCAGAGAAAAAGAAAGAAGCCTAGAAGCAGAACTTGAACTCCGAACTTCAGAAAAGTTTGGACAAGTGCAAATCCGACCTGCTTCTAGAGGAGTGCCCACGCGATTTTATCCTTCCCTGGATTATAACTTTCCTACCGTCAGCATTTTCCTGGGATGGGCTGGCTGCTGTGTCTGTGTTACCTGGCAGCAGCAGTGGCTGTGGCTATTGGCTCGGAAAGAAGACAGCACCAGGTGCAGCATGGCCCCTGCCGCTACACTTTTATCCTTCCAGAGGTGGAGCAGTGCCGGCCTGCGGGGGACTTCCAGGTGACTAACTCCCTCCAGCGGGACTCACCCTCGGCCCCGGAGTCGCCCCATGCTGAACCCACCTGGCAGGAAAGGAAGCTGGAGACCCTTGAGAGTGCCACGGAGAACAATACACAGTGGCTGCAGAAGGTATAGTGGATTAGCTTCTTCCACCTAAACCTCGTTCTGTCTGTTTCACTCTCATCTTTTAGTGCACCGGTGGTTCTCAAATTACGTTGTGCTCATGTACAACTAGAAAAATGTGCTAAATACTACAATGCTAAAAAAGGGTTTCCTAAATGGGGGTTCGTGAGGTAATTGCAGGTGTTCGTGGGTTGATGAGAAATAATGAATTAAATAAAATATAAAATGATAAATAAATGCAAGATAATTTTTCACCAAGGTTCTGCAGCTTTATTGTAAAAAAATAAAATGAAATGAAACAATTAAAAGAATAAGCTAAATGAAAAGATTAAATATTTTATATGTTTACCTGCATGCCATGTATTCAGAGAACCGTGAATATGCAAAGGTGTCATTAAACGACTGAAATGCTACTCAGAAATTCTCAGAGGTTTGGTTTCTACATCTAAGGGGTTTGGCTTAGTTTGGGAACCCCTGTGCTAAATGATAACCAACAAGATAAGTTAGCAAGATAAATAGGCTTATTAACTTTTAAAAGGAAGTAGAAAACACTATCATTTTTGATGACGTCAAAGGCTGCATGCAATCAGATTTAATGGTATTATGCTGCAATATTTGATATTGCGAAGCAGATCACATGATTCTTGTTTTAGTGACCTAGAAAACTGGCGCTCAGAATTTGATATATTTAAATTAAAACAAAGCTAAAACATCTTGGTAGAAGGTTGACAGGTTATGTGACATACTCGAAAACTGTGAACAAAGCTATGAAAGGAAATACAACCAGGACTAGCATGGTTTATGTTGACCACAATGTATTTGTCTAGTGAATTATAGGCAGCCAAGCATGAAGCTGTTGAAAATTAGACATTTCTCTAAATGTTTGTGCTGTTCAGACTACATCATTTTGGAGTTCTTGGAAATATTCATTTTTAGTGTTTGATTGTGAGGGGATTTTGTTTACTTTTGTACGATAAATAGTTTTGATGCTTTGTTGGGTCGCCACTTGATGTCTAATGTGAATTCTGGATTCTGAAGCCAAACCATTCGAGAACAAGTTTATGTGCATTATTTATGCTTGTGCACTATAGATGTGTCCCAATCTGCATTACACATTATCCTCACAAGGTTATTGAATTTGGGAAGGAGAGAGAAAAAGAGAGGTAAATCTTGAACATGTTTAAGCAAGATTTCCTGAATGTGTAGATCTTTTCAAGCTGGTGGACAGTTTGTCAGTATCAGTTTTAAAACACGGATTTGGCCTCCATTAAGAGCCAGATCCATTTCTCTCTGTCATATTTTCAGAGTAGTCTATAAAATAAGTAGTCTATCTATTTCTACCTGATCTAACCCCTTAAAAATAACTTTTGCTGATGTAATCGAATAAAATCAGGTTGATACTACAATTACATTTATTCATTCAACAGGTCCTTTTATCCGAAGCTTGAATAAAAATATTCCTGTCATATAATATATTGACTTTGATAAGTCTATTTAACTTTGCTCCATTTTTTTTTAGGTTTCCTGATAAACATTGTTACAGTGCGCTTCTGGCTAACATAATTCAAGCTTATCTCAGAAACATTCTGTTTGACAGAGATATTGCTGTTTAACAGTTAAAACCTGCAGATTATTGTTTGGAAGTTTGAGATAATGCTGTTTTTGCAGTGAAGGTCTATAAAGTCAGATAACATTATGGCGCAGTCATTTCCTAGTAATTCAAATCAATTGCGCGTTTGGAGTCAGTTTATCTCTGTGCCATTTGCACTACGTTTCAAAGAGAAGGTCATTACTCGTCAAATCACAACTTGCAGAATCTGTTATTTAGGTCCTTAAAAACTCTCAGTATTTCTAATATATGCCTGTTCTTTGCTTAAAATACAACAAAGTGATCTATATGTTACATGTCCCAGCTTTGGTCTGCTCTGTCACCCAGACTTTGGCCTGTCTGGAAAGTCTGTCTCGTTAATCAGCCCTCCTATTGGTTTGCAGCATAAATATGGAGACGGAGTGGGCTTAGTATCATACGTGCATAACAGAAATGTTCCTGCATGCCAAAGGATTACAAAAAGGGACAAAAACACTCATGAGTTGGCTCACTTTTCATTTTACAAGCCATACATCTGGCACAAGATGCATTTAACTGACAGTAGAAGGTATAGGGGGAAAAAGTGGCTATATCTCAGAAACAGCAGTCCAGACAGACCCTCCTGAAATGCCTATATGAACGCTTTCACCAGCAGGCCAAATGTTGTATAAATTATTATTTCACTCCCTCTCCGGTCATTGAGTGCAGTTTGCGGTAGGAGCAGCAGCTTCCTGAGCATTGGAGAGTGTTGACCTCTGGCCTGCTGCTGAGTGGATTGTACTGGGTTTTCAACACCACAGACGATCTGCTTTGCATATGTATTACTAGACTTTCCGACCATAGGCCACACATGAGACGGTGTATTTGTATCACACACCATACTCCCACATGATTATCTGACCCTCAGGGTCTTTGAGAACCCCCCAAAAGAAAACATGAGCTAATCCTGGATGTTCTTCAATGAAATTCCAACGAGGGGACAAGCATGCTGAATTACATGTCAGAGTTCCTGATTTCTGTTGAGTCACATTCATCCTGTGGGTGGCCAATAAGAGGTGTTTATGCTGTTATAGATTAAATGTATGAGAAATTTCAGCAAAAACAATTCGCCTTTCCAAATTTGAGGTCTTCATCAAAGCAGCTTGCAGCTTATCTTTTCTGGACCTTTTGCAATTTATATTAGATTTTTATGAGAGATGTATTCTGGGTCTTTAAGCTAATGTATTAAAAGAATGAGGTTACATTTTTGCAAGTGTTGGGGAAGCTATTTTTAAACTTTAGCTTTCAAAAGTAATTTAAAGTGGTGAAACTACTGTCAAGACATACTTTATAGGAAAAGTTACTGAGAAAAAGTACTTCATTTAAGTTCTTTAAGAGGACATTTAAGATCTCAATTAGGATCACAGTTGAAAACAATCTACAAGATATACGATGAACAGCAGCATTTACTCAGAAAGGTAGACACTTAAATTAATCTAATAAATTCACCAGAATAAAAAATTAGGTTTGGGGTCATAAAGGTTTTTTATGCCTAGGAAAGAAGACCCTTAGCTCAGCTGATCAAAAAATAAATTTAAAACACTTAGGCTATATTGTGAAATATTACAGTTTAAATTATATAAATGTAACTTATTTTTGTGATGGCAAAGATTAATTATCAGCAGCTGCTACTCCAGTCTTCATCTTCGGAAATCATTCTAATTTGCTGGCTTGGTGTTCAGGAAACCTTATTATTACCAGTGTTAAAAACAGTTCATGTCACTTTTTTGAATAATTGCCCTTGCTGAAAAAAGTATTTAAATAATATGCTGTATATCTTACAGATTCATTTTGAACGCTGATGTGTGTGTGTGTGTGTTGGTATTTGTGGTTTATGGGAACACATGACTTGGGTATTACAATTTGAAGGTGTTTTATGAGAACACTACCAATGTCCCTGTAATTCAAAAGGCTTAAAAACATAGTAAAATGTCTTTTTTTGAAAATCTAAAAATGCTGAATGTTTCCTGTAAGAAGTAGAGTTAGGTCTAGGGTTGGTGTGGGGCAATAGCACATACAGTTTTTACAGTATAAACACCATTATGCCTATGGAGAGTTACACTACAGTACACCACAAATACCAACATGTGTGTGTGTATGCCACACACAATCAGTTGGCACAAATTTCATGAATGGTTTGAGAATAGAAAGTGATTCATACATGGGTGTAAAACTAAACAAACCTATTATAAACATAGCAATTAACAAAAATCCTCTTGCCCTGAAATGTTTATCCAGACGCTTTTCAGAAAAGAGAGAACAGAAAACATGGAAAATCACAACAAGCTTATTGTGTCATAGAACTGGCACAACAAACCAAAAACCCTTTCTATTTTTTTTGTTTTGTTTTGTTTTAGAGGTGAATAAATCACCTTTCTTCCAGGCAAGGACACGTCTTGATGTGAAATATACACAGGCAGTTGCAGTTTCTTGGCTTCCCAACATCCGTTCTTAACAATGCGTTCTAATCCAAAATAATCTCCTACGACAGATCTGCTGCTTGCTTATGCAGCCTTTGTCTCTCAGTTTAAAGCAGCCAAGATGCACTGACATGTCCTGCTAAAAAAAGATAGGAAAAACAAAAAGAGTCAGAGACAGACAGATAAGATAGAGAACCATAGGAAAAAGTGAATTAAAGGAATAGTTCACCCCAAAATCTGTTCCAATAAAGAAACAAACTCATCTGCATCTTGGATGGCCTGAGGGTGAGTGCAATTTTCATTTTAGGGACCTATTGTTTTAAAGAATTGCTTCAAACCCAAAATGAAAGGTTATCACTTTTTTCCAAACCAGAATGCATTTTTTTATTTTTATATGGTAATTCCATTACTTTAAAGCTACTGAAAGTAATATAAAATGATGTTGCTAAACAAATTTCGGGAGGAGCACGCGCAGGTAATTACTCGCCCGCTCTGCATCAATCATCTCATTAGATTGATACCCTATCAGATAGCAAGCCATTCCTTATAAAGAGCTAGAACTCCTTCCCTCAGTATCTCGATCTTAGCTTCCCGCCTCCTCCCCCTCTCCTCCATATTCTAAATTTCCCAGGGGGAGCACACAGGGTTCGGATCGGGCCGTCGGCCCCTCTTTCTCTTTTCCCCAAGCCTGCTAGGGTTGATAACCCTAGGGCTCGGCAGCCCACCGGACCCTGAGTCTTCTCCTCAGGCAGCACGCCAAACTCGCTCTGTTTGTTAATTACCAGTAAGTTCGAACTCGTGAAAGTACTTTTTGTAGTTTGTTTCTGGATCTTGATAGTGTGTGATCACTATGTATGTAAAATATGTATGTGAATGTTCTCTACCAAACAAGTGTGTAAAAATTACATACCGTTTTTAAAAATCAAGTCTTGCACAATAAAATAATTCTTGCTCATCTGCCCTTGAGTAGATCCATCTATTGTTTTCAGTAAAGCTTCACAGATAGCCTGGAGTGTTCATGTTTGGCCTTATTAATAATAAATCTCATTTTCGAGGAAACTGGAAAATACAAATGGACTTGGACACTTTTTAATTCAGTTCCGTTTTTATGACTCGTTATTTGACTCAATTAAAACCCTTCGAATGTTCATTACCGAAAGTGGTGGAACAGCAAGATTAAAGGTTTAATCAATGCTTCTTTAGTTTCCTGCGAAGCTCACCTACTGAAAGACTGGCAAAAAATCGTCCTTGGAAAAACGTTGAAATTATATGGTAAAGTGAAGATATGACAGGATTTCTCTTCCTTTTGTTATTTTATGAAAAGGCCACATCAATCTAAGATCTGTTTATAACTCTCACATGCCTGGTGCCTCAATTTTATAGTTCGCATAAATGGTCAAGACCTTTATTTATTTATTTTTGCCTTCGCTCATATAACATCCAATGAGGAATTAAACCTAGTTTCAGCACAGTTGTACTGTAGTTGTGGCTAAAAGATGCCATGTATTGTGAATATGGTATAAGCAAAGTGCCATGACCTCTGTGTAGGATGTTGCTTGGTTGCGGACGGTGACACTGAAGATGGATGAGGGCATATTTGTATTGCCTCATTAGAATTTTACAGTGTGCACTGATGTCCATTTGTCTGAAGGGAGTCAAGCACTGTCAGTAAGATTGATCGTACAGTACTTGTTTTAGCGTTGATTTCTGACCATGCATTTCATATGAATTGTTTTTGTGCTGTTTTGGCCTGTTGGCAAACTTTTCAAGAACCTTTTAAGATTATATAACATTATCACTGAAGGCTAATGCACACTGCACTGACAGATGTCAACTACCACCAACAGATTTCTTTTGCTGTTTTTTTCAGATCAGTGTGTTACCCCTCTTGGCATCTCTTGATGCTGATCAATATTTTACACACAAATCGTAATAGGATATAGATAATATTAAATTATCATACACACACACACACACACACACAGTGGTGTATGATTTGGTCTGGTGCTAACACTGTATATAGTTTATTAATACACATTTGAGAGGCTGTAAGAACATAATGAAACAAAAATTTAAATTAGCTTAAACAGTACTTAATCCCCAAAAGTTACATTTGTAGACAATATTTTATTCTTTATAACCTCCAATTAAATGCATCTAATAAGTGCTTTCAAGCTTCACCTCTCTACTGTATACTTGGTCCATTACCATGTAAATTATTACAGTCTCTGATTGCAACTTTATATACTGTATATCCATATCCATAAACAATAAGCTTTTAAGTTAGCATGCTTCAATGCTGCCTATGCAAGCGTATGTTCTCTTGTGACGCTAACAAGCTCAGTACCTGGAGATGTTGGTGTATGTTTGTTGACGTGTCTTGTGTCATGTTTACAGCTGGAGAGCTATATTCAGGAGAACGTGCGATCAGAGATGGAGCGGAATGTCATTCACACTCAGACAGCCACCATGCTGGAGATCGGAACCAATCTTCTAAGCCAATCAGCAGAAAACACACGCAAACTGACAGATGTAGAGACACAGGTGAGGCTGATCAAATGAGACTGACAGCATCCAGACAAACAAATAGCAGCCTTGCTGTAACTGCATCTTCTGTTTGTCTTTGCTGTAAAATGCTTTTTCTCTAATTGTTAAACCACATTATGAAAACAAGCAGCCATGAAAAGTGGGCACTTCTCATGCTGTCGTTTGTCCAAAATTTTCCATTATAATAAGAAAAACTGCTCAATAATTTGCACTGGTGGCTTACAATCGAATTAAATTCTTGGAGCTCAATGACTGAGAATTTTTAATCTTGTGCAGTAAAGTGAGTTCACAAAATTAGGCCTCAATGCATCACATTTGACACTCAAAGCACTGCTGCCCATTTTGGATAGTTTGGTTTTTCACTCATCTGAATTCATGGGCAACAGAAGCAGGGTTAAGTGGCCGTGCAGAGTAGTGTTGGAAAAGAGTCAGAGAGACAGTGAAAATAGCCCAACTAAAACAGTCATAGTGTTTATCCTCTCAAAGAGCGATTGTTTCACACTGCTATGTTTTGCCTTTATTTTTTTCACCGTCAGCAGTTCATTGAACATCATAGTGCAGCCTGAAAAAATATTGGGCTGCTTTTGTCAGGGCGTACAGTATGTTTGCTGTGTTTGAGCTGCTTGAAAAAACATGTAGCTGTTTGAAGAAACAGGCATGATGGAATAATCACTGCTGATCTATGTGTGACTTTTAGGGAGTCTTTGGATCACTTGATTATGGCTTCACAAACTTAAAGAAACATAAATGAACCATCTATCATTATTTTCTAACCCTCATGTCGCTCCAAATTCGTAACTTTCTTTCTTCTGTGGTGCACAAAAGGAGAGATTTTGAAGTCTTTTATCTGGCTACAACGAATAGGACATGTCCAATTTCTTTCGAGTTGAAACTTTTCAATGAATCAAAAGATCTGGTCACAGTGGTGTACAGCTTATTTAGGAGAAAGATTGCGAGCAAATACATGAATGTTTCAATGTTTCTAACACAAAACTATCATATAGTTTGAAATATAGTGTGTGAGACTAATAGACTTTACACAGAAGTTTCATTTTTAAGGTGCATTTGCATCCTCTTTGAAGCTTGAAAGTCCACGTATAATGTAATTGAATGGAAAAGTGTGACCAGCACAGTCTATGGATTATTCCTTTGTGTGTTCGGTGGAAGAAAGAAAGCAATTCGAATTTGGAACAACATAAAAGTAATGACAGAATTTACATTTTTGGGTGAACTATTACTTTAACCCTGATTAAAGCTCATTAACATACTGTATTTGTTTCCAGCAATGCTACTTCAAACATTGTTCTCAGATAAAGTTGGCAAACTTAATGTTGCAGGGAAACATCTGGTACTACCTTCAACATTTAACTACAGCGTTTTCTTGGGGGAAAAGTGAAATCAAGCAGAGATGAAAACCATAGTAGTTGGACAAGAAAAGCGCCATCATTCTCCCATGTCTTTGAATATTTTAAAGGTAATCTCTCTTTCCGCTTGTCTGTCATGTGGGCCTGTTTGCAGGTGCTGAACCAAACCAGTCGTCTGGAGATCCAGCTGCTGGAATACTCTCTGAGCACCAACCGACTGGAGAAGCAACTCTTAGAGCAAACTCAAGAGGTCTCCCGCCTCAATGACAAAAACAGGTGAGTCGTCTGGAAATGTGCAACGTCTCAGTCACACCTTCTTGTACGTGAACGCTGTCTCTAAAGTTGTTGCAATGTGTATTTTTGACACTGCATACAAAGGGTTGCAAGATGCATAAGGCCTCTGATTTTATACTTACTGTTGATCATACATACAGGTTTGTTCAAAAAGACGAAAATGTGTATGTGTATGGCAGCAAATCTATGCCATTAATGAGCGAGTGCACCACTGATGCTGGCGTGTGTGGTAAATCGTTTCTGCGAGAGGAAAACAGATCTATATGCGAAGAAACGGTAGCCTGCAAGCTCATTTCAAACCCTTGCGCGCATTATATGTCATCTGCGCTCAATTTAAGCACTCATGTGCGCAATCACTCCTGCGCTTGATCTTCTCTCATCTGCTCGCACGAACAATTTTATTTTGTCAGTCGTGGGGCGGGGCTTGCTGTTTTAGTTGTAATCTCAAATGTCATTGGTTATTCCCCTTTTCTGGAAGTCAGTATTGGATGCCTGTGATAAGATGATTCATTCACTTGAGATATGGCATTGGACCATATGTTAGTTATTGTTTCATTAGCTTGTTTTATTTATTTATTTCTTATTGATTTTGTCTCTATTTAATGTAACTTAATGTATTGTTCATAAAGTAGATCTTTTTCAGATATTTTACTAATAGACTTTTTAAAGACTCGTAATTACACACACACATATAGAGATATAGATATAGATATATAGATATATGAATGTATGTAGGAGTATGTATAAAGCTTTGTTTATTGAAAATAAGCTTGTTATACATTCTAATGTATTTATGTATGTTCTTTTTGTTGCATTTTTCCTTTGTATTTGCAGGTTGTGTACTTCAATGCAACAAATAACATTTTTTTAAAAAAAATGAATTTTATTTCTGGAAATGTTCTAGTTCATGTTTTCTTCAAGAGGCACTAGCCAAGGAAGTTTCATATTTCTAATAACACTGTACTGTACTCAAACGCAAACATGGTGAAACCTGTGTTTTATAGGAACACAGACTAAACAAACTTTCAAAAATTATGATGTTGTATATATTTACAAGATTAAAGATAAAACATTTTGAAAACTTCACTGTCATTCTTATAGCTTTATACATAGGATTACATACATACATACATATACATAAATATATATGTGCGTGTGTGTAATTACGAGTCTTTAAGAAGTCTATTAATAAAGTATCTGAAAAAGATCTAGTCTATGAACAATACATTAAATTACATTAAATAAAGACAAAATCACTAATAAATAAATAAATTAAACAAGCTAATGAAACAATAACTAAATATGGTCCAATGCCATATCTCAAGTCAACTGAATGAATCATCTTATAACAGGCATCCAATACTGACTTCCGGAAAAGGGGAATAACCAATGACATTTGAGATTACA
>JAUMHE010000072.1:8419754-8439961 GCA_032359235.1 Enteromius mattozi
CAGGAATCAAATTTCATATACATCATAGTGAATGGACTGAGTTTGATAGCAGATGACTAATAACACTGTAAACATGGTGAAATCTGTGTTTTATAGGAACACAGGCTAAACAAACCTTCAAATATTATATTGTTGTATCTATTTACAAGATTAAAGATAAAACATTTTGAAAACTTCATTGTTATTCTTTTAGCTTTATACATAGGCCTACATATGAGAGAAGATCAAGCGCATATCAAATATAGTAAACAGAAACTAAAACTAGCTTGGTTGATGTGTATGAACCAATGAAGTTTATTCTTGTGCATCAAGCAAGTGCATTTGAGCTTCTGTTTACAATATTGGATATGCTCTATGTATGCATTTTGATCAGTGTTTATATGCAATTAAAAGACTTATCTTGGTAGAATGAACTTTCAATGGAGTGAGAAATCAATCTTTAAAAAAATATCTTCATTTTTGTTTTGAAGATGAACAAGAGTGAGTAAATTATTAAAGAGCACCATTTTCATATCCATATCTGGATGCATTTTTCTTGTGTTTAGCACAAAAGAAGAATATAGGTTAGTAAGAAGTTTCAGTTTCCATTGACTTTCACTGTCTGGACAAAATACAATGGAAGTCAATGGGAACAAAATGTTTGGTAACCAACATTCCTCAAAATATCTACTTTTTTGTGCTGCAGAAGAAAGGTAATTACTGTATAGAGGTTATGAAAACATGAAGGTGAGACAATGATGAGAAAATATTTGTTTTTGGCTGAACAATCCCTTTAATATCAGCTATAAACAGGCCCAAAATCATCTCATCTTCCTGTTTATTCCAGGTGTTTACTATTTTAAATCCTGAAAATAAGTTACAAAACAAGCATCACCTGTTTATGACTTTATAATTGCATTCAAATAAACAATGATGCTGCTGAGCAGCAAGCACCTTTGACACAAAAAACAGCACTCTGTTACAGTAAATTGGCTGTCAAGAGCCAGTAATAAAGGAAATGCATTTTCATCTTTCTCTGTTGGTCTTTAGGGAAGTATGGCTCAGTAATTATGCATCTTTCTGCTAACCCAAATTAAAATATGCAAGCTTTTTGTGGAAACTTAAACTCTCTGTCTGAAAATGGGACAGTAAGATAATCTATTCAGGAATTAAATATTGTTGGATTTTTTTTTTCTTTTTTGAAACAAGCTGCTTTACAATAAAGCTGCAGCTTAACAACAGCAATGTCCACAAATTTAGATAACTTAAAAAACAATTAAGTGTATTTTCAGACAACATTTCAAGGTATTCTCAAGCGCAGAGCTTCTTGAAAGGATGCATGCTGGAAGAACAGGAAGTGGAGAGAGATTTAGGTGATGTTTCTTTCGACTAGCTGAAAGTAGCTTGTTCAATCTGTGTGGGTGGATCGTTTCAATAAAAAACTGCTGCAAAGTCATTAGTCGGACTCAAAAAGATCAGGCCTGTGGGATTTATTGTCTTTATTTGGAGCTTGGTACGGTGCCAGCTCACACAGCCTGTCAGAGTGTTGATTTTGATTTTGATAGAGAAGCCCAGGCAACAACACCATCTGTGAATGGCAGCGGTATCCAGGTGTTTACAGGTCTACCAGCCTCTCAGACTCACAGAGGTGTGTGATGTGGAATCTGAGAGGCTTGTTCAAGGGTGTCTTGTATGCTGAGAGCGACGTGAAACAACAAACAGCTTCACACACAGAGTGAAGTATTAAAAATTAGATTTTGATATGACACTTAATATAGTAGGATAAAACAATTGTGTATAAAGGTACGATTTATGTGCTTCCTGTTCACATACTGTAGCCTGCTGAAGTAATACAAGTGGTAAAATATAATAATGCCTTTACAAGTAAAATTGCTATTTAGAAAGTGTTTCATCATTTACTGATAAATGAGAATATCACTACGGGATCATATTTGAATGTGGTCAGGGAATTTAGTTATTAAAAATTAGCCATAGTATTTCGATTTAACTCCGCTCAAATGAAAGAAATGAACCGTGATTTGAATAAAAGTTCATTTTGAGTTAATTTTGCTAGCCATTAAAATGATTCAATCTTCTTCTCACTATTTAAAACCATGTAGACTTTGACTGAATTCGGACATTTCAGGTCTGGCTATTCTTCCAAAATGTATACATCTCTAAAGTTGTGCATACTGTACATTTTAAATGCTTATGCAATTTAAGAACTGATATTGTATGTTTTAGTGTTGAAACATTCAAAAATGTGTGTGTATTAGTATGAATGACATACAGTAAGTCTGAATAACCTGAGGTTTAATTATGGTGATATGTTTTTTTGCAAAAGGTCAACAAGCAAGAAGTTAAGTGTGGCCTAATGGGATAATAAAATATATAGAGATGTGCGCTTCAAAATCTCTGCATAAGTATAGGTCATCTGGGTACTTTTCACATACTTTTTTGATGAATTTGGACATACAGTACTACTCATTTCCAATGGAGTTTTTTGGCTACGTAATTTGGGTAGTAGGAGTATTTGGGCACAGTGAGTGTTTTGAATGAATCGATTGAACAAATGATTTAATGAATCACTCATTAAGTCTTTAGGTTGGAGTATGCTACACAATTTTTAAAAGCTAACTTTTTGACTTTTAGCAACTAGTGCAGACTCATTCGAACTCTAAATTTTGGCAAAAATCTGTGTAAAAACCATGCAGTATATTCCAGCCTTAAAGGTGTATTGATGTATCCTCCCACAACTAATGCACCGACTGACAGTCTATCTGGAACACAGACAAGTAGTGCAATGCAAACAGTGAAAAATCTCATTATATCAGAAATGTACAAATAGTTTCTTAAAAGTGTTGAGCTTGTAATATGCAAATAGCAAAACCATATATGAACCGTCCCGTTTCTTCTCAGCTATCTGGAACAGCGTTTTGCTGCCATGGAGGCCAGACACAGCAGAGAGCTTCAGGTCATCCAGCAGGAGAAACAGCAGCTGTTGGAGCTGCTGGACAGACAGAATCACCTGGTCAGCCTGCTGGAGGGAGAACTGGCCAGCTCCACTCGTAACAGCACACTGCTCCAACGGCAGCAGGCCACACTCACTGACACAGTGCAGCAGCTACTGGCTATGGTCGCTCACTGTAACGGTTAGTGCCAAAATCCCATTATCAAAGGCTAAACTGCATATGACCAGCTCAGTGGGAACAAAAGAGTCTCTCTGAACTGAGCAACTGCTTAAATTCCCAGAAGTGGTCTGCCAAGCAAATTTCCAAGAAGATTGCGGTGTAAATCAATATTGATTAAACCAATCAAAATAGGACCTGGGTATACTTTTATTTCTTTTTCCTCAAACCTAATAAAAACCTGTGTATTTCCAGATATTTCCACTCCAGTTGAAAAGGAGATGTTGAAGTTCAGAGACTGTGCTGAGATATTCAAATCTGGAGTTACAGAAAGTGGGATATACAGCATTCATCTTCCTAACTCCACACAGAAAACTAAGGTTTGTAGATGGTAACCGTTTTTTTAGGTATCACTGATTGAATTCTAGTGTAGAGATCAGTTCTCACTATTAACTTTGTTTTATAGTATTATTACCATATTGACTGTGTATTAATACTTATAAAGCACACATTCTGCATTTCATATTCTACATCCCTAATCCAACCAAATAAACTTAGCAACTATCTTATTAACTATTAATAAGCAGCAAATTAGTTTACTGAGGCAAAATCCGTAGTTAATTGGTTGCTAATAGCGAGGGTGAGAGAATTCTATTTATATATAATAAAAACAAAATGCATCTTGGCATGTATCTTGATTACTGAAGAAACTGAGCTCTCCTGACATTTAGTTCTTTGTGTTGTTTTTGAGGACTAAATTATAATCTATGTTTTAATATACTACAACTTTATGAAGATGAAAATGTCATGTGGATCAGAAAACCAAATCAAGAAGTCAGAGAAACATTTCCTTTAGGCCAAGTGCATCTAACTGAGAATATGCGCCCGTATTTATTTCAAAATCTTGCCCTACTGAACCACAAGAAAACATCTAAAGGTTTGCGCCTTTGACTTCCAGAGTCAAATCTAATTTCTGGCAGGCTCTTGGGGTGATGAACATTTTAAAAATGTGGCTAAAATTGTTTTTGTTATTCATTATTTTCCTGTGCACTCATTCGTCTTCCCCTCTATTTCCTGTGGGCATAGGAGCCAGGTGTTTGGCAAAGATCTGAGAGCCTCCTGCCAACACAGGGTTTAATGCAGCAAGTGAGAGTGAGCTGGTATATGTAGTATCACCACCCTTTCATTCTGTGCCACCCCTCAGAGAAGCACACTGGGTGGCTCTTTTCATTTAGAGTTCAGATTGCTCTTTTTTTCTACTGCACTTTGTTTGCATAATGATACAAATCAACATGTTTATGAGCGATATTGATTAGTGCTGATTGAGGTTTATTGATAACAAATGGTTCCTTTGGAAAATCTTGACCGGTGATGCTCATTTATTAAAACATTAATGTGAAAGTTTCAAACAGGTTTTTGCTGCCAGAGACAAGTTAAAGTTTTAGACAAAGAAAAGACTCCCTTACATCTGTTATGCTAAAGAAGGATGTTGTGCCGAATAAGAATCAATTCATACTCCCTAAAAGCAACCTCTCTACAGATGTCATTAATGCATGTGCTTTGTCTTTAAACTCGGATTAGCTGTTTAAAGTTTCACGATGGACAGTCTCATGTGTTGCTAAATGAGCTGGTCCTGCCAAGGGATGGAAATGTACGTTATCCCACTTTTTGTTCTTGCCAAGAAGAACTTATTGCTTTTTTGCCTTCTCTTTAAGCTTAATTCCTCTCAAAAACAGCTGGGAAAATTGGAGAAAAATCATACAGAGGATATTTACTTTGAATGTTTTCACTTGACACCCACAGGCTAGAAATATTTAATATTTCAGAATAAAATCCTTTAAGGAATAGGCTTTAATTAGTTTTGATGGATTCGGATGATGGAATTCAATGAGTTTGCCTTTTATTATTTTATTTTGCTTCTCACAGCTCATACTAATTTGCAGTTTTTGCCACAAAACAGTAAATTATTAAGTTATTTTGTGTTCAATACCAAATCAATGGTTAGTAAAAGATTCAGTGGATTCGCAAAAAAGCACAGAGTGTATGTTTGTGTGCTTAAACTGAACCGAGACCAGTGTGCTCATGTCCCAAAAATGTCTGCTTGAGACTTTGTTTGTACTTTATGGTTAAAATTTATACAATTCATCATTGGCAAGTTTATTGCACAGTGGTTAACCAAATTCAAAAGCTAAATACAAACCCAACAGAGTACTCATATAGCCTGAAGACCTACCAACTCACTGTGGACAGGATCCAAATGTGGTGGTTTGTGATCCAGTCTTGTCCCCGTATGCATTTAAAAAGGATTGTGGGCCACAGTTTTTGTTGGTTTTTTGTGATGACTCTTAAAGTTCATATTCTACAATTTCAGTTATCAGTGTTTTGTCAGTGTGACCTGAAGAGATAAGAAAGGTCCTTATTCAGAATAAGTTGAGATATGTGTTTTGTGGCACATCCTGGGAAATCACAGTAGTTTTGTGCAGTCAGACATCAAAAATGCCACTTATTTTCTGAATAGTGGGAGAGTATTTACCAAATTTGGACTTAAATATTACTGTAATAATGAATTCATGGAAAATTTACCTAATAAAATATAGCACATGCAAAGAGTCTCACAGCATTTTTTTAATTAAATAACCTGTTTTGCCACAAATATTTACTTAAAAGGAAAAATAATATTTCATTTAGTTCTCACTCTCTGTAGTTAGAAGTATAAAATGACAAGATGTGTGTTTCTGTATGGTTGTTTCTGACCAGGTGTTCTGTGACATGAAGACTAAAGGGGGAGGCTGGACTGTCTTTCAGCATCGCTATGATGGATTGGTCGATTTCAACCGGGGCTGGAGTGATTACAAACTGGTAGGAACAAATTGTCCAATACCAATTAGAGCATTTTACACATGCCATTAATTTCAGGAACGTAGGAGAAAGTATGGTAACTTTCCAGTTTGGCTTCAAATTCTCTAAATGTAAATTTTGATTCTGTTCATTTATTTTATCACATACGTCTGAATTAAGCAGGTCTTCATATATCTATCTTGAATAAGATAGAAATAAAAAACCCATCTGGTAAATTCCACAATATCAGTCATGTTTTGGAAACGGCACATATCACCATGCATCATTTCTGACAAGGTGAACATTGTAAAGTACCTAGCTGAAGGAATTTGATTTTGTGCCATCATTAAAGATTGGTTAAAAATATTTTTTCTTGAATTTGCTTTAGACAATAAAGTATGATCACCTCTTTAATGAAGACATACTGTATAATTTACATGTGGGCCTGTCTATCCCTTATTGAGATTTTTTGATTTATGGACAATTCTGCTACCATTAATCTGAGATGCCTAACATTTAAAACACATATTTAACCTGCACTGATGGAGAAAGTCTAACTCATGTGTGGTGTCTGAAGTGTATAGCCATAGAATACTGATGCGTTGGTGACCCCATTGATCTTTATTTGAAGAAGAGAACTCTGATTGGCCGTCTCTGCATTCCCATGTCTCCCTATGTTGTTACACCTGCATTCCCTCCCTATCTGGGAGGATAAGTATATATTAATATGGTCACAGGGTCATTTGAAGAGGAAAGATAAGAAAATACATTAGAATTTAAGCAGGATGTCATCATTCACGCACTGCATCCATTATATATAAAGCAAGTTATAGAATATAAGGAGAGCGCATATTGTTAGTAATGCTCGTGTTTTCTACCTGTGAAAGTAACAACTCCCTGGACATCTGATTTGTTTGGAAACTATTGAGTTTTAAATGCAAAAACAGTGGTAATTCAGCTCACCTGGGCCATTTCAACAGACAAATTGCTATGGCTGCTCTGGGAGTGCGTCAGAACCGCACAAGTTTTGTTTTCTCTTTTCCTTGTTGTTTTCCAAGAAAAATGTTTTTACAAGTGAATGATAAATATTTGGCCCCAGATGGAGCGTGGGAGTGGGGAGCCCCTGTAGATTGTTGATAACGTGTGCGTTGAAGCATTTGAATGCCCAACTGTACTACCACATCTCACAGCGTTCAAATGTGCCGTCTCATTTGCTGGTCCAAACAGATGGAAATGCAGCATTTTGCTGTGGTTACAGGAGGTCTTGTGAAATGTTTACTAGTATGTGAAAAGGTACCCCAGGACTGTTCTTCTGAAGCGTCTTTCTGCTAACAGTGTAAATAATTATGTAATACTTATGAAATCATCATTTCAGACATTATTCACAATTGTCTGTTTTACAGATTACAAAAATACTGGTAATTTATGCCTTGCGCGCTAAGTTTTGGTTATAATAATATCAACATAGGGTCATTGGAAATACGTGCCTCTTCATACATTTCTGCAAAACTGAAAAAACGTACCTACACATTCGAATCGCTGCAGTTTCCAGATGAAATGAACACTAGAGGCAGTAAAACTCCCACAACTTTTGTTCCTTTTCACACAAAAGTATGATTTACAGGTATATTTTTTATTAATAAAGGCTAATTTTCACACAATTAGTTGCAGAATGTTATGTTATGACTTCAAAACATTTTTAACATCCTGCACGACTTAAATGATACTTTAGAACATTGTCCTCACATATACAGTACAGCTTCATATGTATGAGTTTTCTGATTCAGTAGGTCTACTCGGTAGCTCATGTGATATGGCGTTGCGCTTAGGCGGAGAAAAGCACTGGTTTGAAGCCCATGTAAAACGGTTTGACAAAACAGCTCAAATCAGCGTAAGGAAGTTAAAATAGGATCAGCGAATGCATTTTTAAATTACTTTTGCATTTGCAATACATACCTGTACCAACCTAATACAAACATGCCACGGTTATGTATTAAACATGTGTTTTAGCGCCACGCATCTCACTTTGAAACTGTGGCGAAATGTTCAGTAAGGTGCATAATTACGGGGTTGCAGAAATGTATGTAGAGGCACGTATTTCCAATGAGCCTAAGTTGAATAATATCCTATCTGGTAGTCACATATAGTCTATCAGCAAAATTTTTAATATTTAATTGCACTCAGTACTTAAAGTTGTATGTAAAAATTATGCATCACAAATAATATGAACTACACACCTCCTGATTTGTCAAAGTTGTAACATTTTAAAATAATTTAGTTTTTGTACTTAAACATTTTGTAAAATTTTATAGAAATTTGTAAAGTAAATTGAACACCACATTTTTTCCTGTGTATACTCTCCACTGGAAATGAATCAGGTTGTTTGTCAGTGATTGTTAAAATAAGATGTATGTCATGCAGATAAAGCAATTTTTGTCTTTTCTTCACATACACTGCAGGGATTTGGAGATCCATCAGGAGAACACTGGTTAGGGAATGATGCCATCCACCTGCTTACAACATCAAGAGACTATACTCTCCAGGTCCACCTCAAAGACTCAGAGGGACAACAAGCTTATTCTCAATATGACCATTTCTACATTGACGGAGAGGATAAGAAATACAGGTACCACAATGTTCTCTATTTTCTTCATTCTAGATGTTGTGAAGCATAGAAATTGGTGTCACTTTGCTTACAGAAGTTCTGGGAATAATTTGGAGGGCGGAGGGAGGGTGCACAGTGAAGGTATGCAACTGAAAATACTTAGCTCATGAATATGTTTATGCTTATGTGGAAATAATATAATGGTCTATAGGCTTTTCCTATTACCAAAAAAAAAAAAAAAAACTGCTTAAAATAGCACACCGAGTGGCTGTTTTTACACAGTTACTTCAGGGACCAATCTTTTTAAATTAACTTGGGCTCAGATATGATTGGTCTATGGCAGTGTTTTTGCTTTTAGTATGAGGGGTTCCCTAATATAACCTCTCATTTGAGTAAACCAAAATCAGCAACAGAAAAACATTTGGTTGCATTTTGTTTTGTGATTTAACTGGAACAGATAACAAGCAGTGGAGGTGGCAGAGCAGTGTGTGGTAGAGAACATTCTCGCCAAAAGCTTTCCTCCACTGATCGCAACTGCAACAATCATTCAACAAAACTTTAAAAATGATGAATTCCAGCGCCAGACTCATTATAATACCATCTCTCAAACTGAAAACTCCTGCTCAGCATTTGAAGATGCTTCCTATGTAGAAGCATCCCAGACATGAGCTATTTCATAAAGTGCTGGGGATAAAATCAGCCATGGCGGACACATCCTACCAGTCTCAATCGTAAATGAGGCCTATGTGGATACAAGTGACTTGGGAAAAACAAATTAGCAGAAGATAAAATCTCCAGTATTTTGGGTTTTGCATAACAGCTGTGTTATATTCTGTTAGTCAAAGCCAGACTAAATTGAACTGGTGTGAGTAATGCTGTTTATTTTTATACATTGTGTGTCATTTAAGTAGAATATGTTCAGTATCTAATTGTTCAGAGCACAGAATCTGATTAAGGCTTGATTTGCATTTAGATTTGCAATGTGAATCACATTTTTAGAACACTACTGATGCAATTATTTTGAATTTTTTGGCTTGTCTTTGTCATTTTCCTGGGATGAGAGACACTTGTGTGATTATGTACACAAGTCAAAATGATGAGCTACATTTAGGGTAAACCAGCATTTCTCCCAGCATCGTTATTGCTTCTGGTCTGCCGATCCCAGGAGCAGATCTGCCTACAAAAGAGAAACAGGGCAAACAATTTCAAGCATGAGGCTTTGCCAGAAAACTGCAGAGTTAAACAAATCTCACACCTCTCTTAAGGGATGCAATTAAACATGCAGTATTGCTTGTGGGCATACTTATACGGTGAATGAACCAGAACCAGAAATATTAAATTTGGAATACAGCTATAGCATGCGAGAGTGTTGTAGCAATGGTATCAGATTGTGTTTGTGTGCGTGTAAACAGGTAGAAAAATTGCTGAAGAAGAACTTGCCAAATCCCACCATGTTTGTTTTCTAGTTTACCTCATTGGTAAATGTGCGTTTTATTAGCGCTGTGAGAATCCTGGCATGGTCTCGAGGGTGTTGGGCCCGTTTGGGATTAACCGGCCAAGCAACCTATGGTGCAAAAATGTTTTGATGCCAGCACAATCTCCTGCAGTTACTAGCTGTGTGGTCCTTTCTCTGGCACAGTGTGTTCACAATTCTTCCTGGTGAGACATCATCAACAATGGATTGTGGATAATGGAGGCTGAATATCTTTGGAATACACATTAATGAGTCTTAGAGCTTTCCGGAATAAGAAAGAGGAAAAGATAAATCACTTAGGAATATCTTATACAGGCTCGCAGCCGGTCCAATTATTGGGGTTAACAGTGGATGTAATAGATGTAGATGCTGTCATCTGATTATGTAAAAAGAAAATAAAAAACAGTGTATGTTAAAGTGATCCATTGTGAGATTTGTGCTGGGGCTTATTAAGCAAGCTAATGCTGGAACTTGACATACAAGAAGTGGCAAAAGAGAAGGTGGCATAGCAAAGTTTCCTGGTGCACCTTTAGCCATAAGCTAACATTTAGTAGTATACTTAGTATAGACTACTACTAATAATTATTATTATAATACATTTTTAAATATTATAGTTTCATTCTACACTGGTAACTGGTTGGAAATCAGTCAAATTATTATTAGACAAAATAGAAAAAAATACATTGTCAGTTTAAAAAAGAAAGATATTTTTAAAATAAAATGTAAATTTTTACACCGTAATCTTTATAGATTGATAGATTTTTTTTTGAAAGAAGTATATTTCTTTCTTTCTATGATCAAAAATGTTGTAAAAAGGTAGTATTTGTAAATATATAAATATATAAATATATATATATATATATATATATATATGTATATGTATATTTTTTTTTACTCTGATTTATTCTTGTGATGGCAAAGCTGTATTTTCAGCAGCCATTACTCCAGTCTTCAATGTCAAATGATCTTTCAGAAATCATTATAATGCACTAATTTGCTGCTTAAGAAACATCTAGGTTACGTAGGTAACCCTCGTTCCCTGAAGGAGGGAACGGAGACGTTATATCCCATATGTAACGTCGGAGTGAATCGACTGAAGGGGAACATTGATTATCATTATCAATGTTGAAAACAGTTGTACTGTTTTTGTGGAAATAGTTTTCATTTTTGTCAGTATTGTTTGATGAATAAATGTCTTTATTTTTACATTCATTTAATGTACACATGCTTAATAAAAGTATTTATCAAAAAAAATATATATATTTGTGCAGCATCAAAACACCCATTTTGTGAATTATTAATTCTGTATCCACCTATATGTTTCTTTTTCTCTTCAGTCTCCATGCAAGTGGTTTCAGTGGTACAGCTGGACGCACCAGTAGTCTTACCCACTCAGGAACCCTGTTCAGCACAAAGGATCAGGACAATGACCAGTGCAGCTGCAAGTGTGCTCAGATGGCGACAGGAGGTATCACATTTACATTCTTACTAACTGGGTATGTAATTATCAAACTGCATACAATGAAGAACAACTTTCCAACATCATGCAAGACCAGAAGTACAATAATGCTGAAATTTCAGACATTTTAATGGCAACTGAGAAAGTAGTGGTAGAGTAATATGTTAATTAAAACAGCAGTTCACATTTACTTGACTTAAATAATGATATTGATTAAAACTAAATATGGCTTTTTTATTTTTTTCTGCCATGGCATGAAAAGGGACATATCATACTTTTTTTTACTACTTTATTTCCTGACCCAAAGGTCCACTAGTGGTAGTCAGGTAATGTAGGTTTGCTGCTGAGTTCAGTTAAGTTGATTGTGCCTTATACTTTGACAGCAGCATTTTTCCAAAGCCTGCATTACACCCTGACAGAACCACAAAACAATCCTCACTCAAATGTGCCGCACTGAAGGTTGGGTTGATGTGATCAGGGACCTTGTTAAAAACAAACTTTGGACACTTTTTTTTTAACTAAAGTTAAAAAGAGCCACAGATCAGAGTTGCTGGAACCAAGCTTCCTGCTTACCTCCAACAGATAAAGGTAACATCCATGAATCCATCCCTTGTGTGCTGCTTACAATAAATCAAAACAATGGAAGGTTGTGTAAACATATTTGATCAAACATGAGGCATGTCTGCTATTTTATCTCAATGCTAAAAAGCCAATATTTTATTTGTTATTATTAAAAGAATAGTTCACTATGAAAATGTACTCACCCTCAGGCAATCTAGCATGTAGATCAGTTTTTCTTTAGGAGATGTTTTGCATTACATCACTTGCTCACTAATGGATTCTCTGCAGTAAATGGGTGATATCAGAATGAAAGTTCAAACAAATTATAAAAAACATCACAGTAATGGTAACTGGAGAAATCTGGATTACTTTTGAATAACTGTGATGTTTTTATCAGCTATTTGAACTGTCATTCTGACAACACCAGTTCACTCAGAGGACCCTTTGGTGAAGCAAGTGATGCTAAATTTCTTCAAACTCATCTACAGTAGCCTACATCTTGGATGGTCTACGGGTGAGTATATTTTCAGCAAATTTGCAAAAACTTTAACTATTAATTGAAAGAAAAGCTGAAACAAAAATATTTAAATAATATAAATATTAGATGAAAAACATAGGAATGTTGCATTGACAGCTAATTGAATTAAAATTCAAACTAAAGCTTTTTTTAAGAATTTCATAAGATCAAGGAAAATATGATTGATATGCCCTTTTGAATATTAAGGAAATTTAAACCAATCCAAAAATAACTGAAGTTACCTGTCTTTTGTCCCTGCAGGGTGGTGGTTTGAAGCTTGTGGTCCTTCCAATCTCAATGGGATATACTATTCTGGAAGCACCAATGTGATACGGTATAACAGTATAAAGTGGTACTACTGGAAAGGGCCGAGCTGGATGGCAACCATGACCACTATGATGATACGGCCTGTGGACTTCTAAAATCAGGAAGAGACTCTCACAAATGGGTCATTTGACTTTACTGACAGCCAAATCATCCAAACAAGCTGGTGACATCAATGAAAATTATGGACAACTTGAGCACTGGACAGATTGTGCCCATGCCATTGTAGCCATTCAATCTGTCTCCGTTTTGTTTGTTTAGTCTGGCGAAACAGACACAAATTGCACCATTAATGTTTTATCCCCCTGTATAGCAAACTCTTCCAATGTAAAATGCAATGAACTGGAATGGCTGATCAGTGCTCACATTTGTAGTTGATTTTTGAGCCCAATGTCTGTCTGGAAAAACACTAACCAATCTTCCTCCTCCATCCAGTGGAACATTGGCTCTCCTGAGATTTCTTGTCCCATTCTAGTGCTTATAAAGAGTTTAAGAGAGAAAACATCTTATAAAAGCACTCCAGACACTGAAACAGGTGTATGTTTTATAAGCACACTTTTCATTATAAATATATATTTGTAATAAAACAACTGACATCAAATTAGACTTTCCTACAGAATTCTGTTTCAACCTTCCATATAATATATATACCTATAGGAATATTTTTTCATTACAAACTTACATGTTTAATGTTTAATTCTCAAAAAGAATGTTTAATCAAACAAAAGAAAATACTGATGCGACTGAAAATAATAACTTGTGATGTTATAAATTACTTGCAGTTAAGTATGTGAGAAGTATTGATTCGGTAAATGCTCAGTTAATTCAACTGAGTGAAGTGAAGGATTCATCGACTGATTTAAAACAGTAAGTCAACAAACTATTCATTAAACTACTCATTCATTTGAGAAAAAATTTGCCATTAATTACTCACTCTCATGTCGTTCCAAACCCATTAGACCTTCGTTCATCTTCGGAACACAAATTAAGATATTTTTGATGATATCAGAGAGCCATCTGTCCATCCATAGACAGCATTACAACTGAAATGATTCCCAAAACAACATTTTTGGGTGAATTTTGGTGACCCAAAAAAGCCTTTTACAAATTTTCTTCAAAATATCTTATGTGTTTGGTAGAACAAAGAAATTCATACAGGTTTGGAACTACTTCTTTCATTCGTTCAGTCATTCATTCGGGAATCATGTTTGAAGGTTTTGATTGAATCAACTGACAGAACTGGTTAACTTATTTAGGAATCTGATTACACTGGTCATGGATTTTGATTTAGAAAAAAAACAAAAAAAACGGTTCTTTAAGAGCTATTTATTTGGTAATCACGCTATACTGTTCACACTGTATGTTTTAAATCACTCAAAAGAACCGGTTCATAAGAATTGCTCACTTGGGAATCAAACTAGACTCACAACGTGGTTGTTTTTGATTCACTAAAAAAGAAGAGTTTCAGAAGAGTTGTTTATTCGGAAATCAAATTACATTTGGCAGTATTTTAAAAAAGTGGGTCTAAAAAGATCCGTCATTTGAAGAGTCATACATAGAGTCATTGTTATCAAAATATCTAAATATATACAGTAGTCATCAAAACAAACATATAGGGTGTCCAGGTTAGTGGTTCACTAGAACCACATTACATTTTATATTTGTTTGTACATGCTGAATGTAACAACAGCTTAACAAAAAACGTTTCTTGGCATTATTTCACAGTATGCTTCTTTTTATTGCATTCAGCACAGACCGCAAACTCGCTTATTTCACTGTGGCTGGAGATTCAGCAGCGGTGAGAGCTCTGCTGGAACGTTGTGCGGGAAACAGCTTCAAATCCACTATGAGGTAATTACTATGGTGTTGTCTACGCTTGCACTCTGCCATTTTCATAATTGCAAAAGCAGCAGGTTTGGTTTAAAGCTGCTGTGGAAGACTGACCATCCATGCAGCGTGTTAAGAGTCTGTATTAGCCCCGCTTTTATGCCAATCGCTTGATGAATCATTCAATAAAGGCTGTTCCTATAAAACACTTCTCAGAGACTGGCTCTCTTGGCCTGCTGACCTGTGTTCACACTCAGCACTTAGCCATGCTACTACTGTCATGATTTAAAGCTCTGGTCTACAACCCCATTCATCCGTGGCTAGAGAGCGAGAAGACTTACCTGCTGTGCTCTTTCACCTGAGATTCTGCATTGATTTGCCAGCCATTTGCCAGAAATATACTGCAAGGCATGTATAGATAAAGACATTCCCCATGCGCCATAACAACTTGCACAACTTTATTACGGGTCCAGCAGCAGCAGCAGATGTAATAGATTACTGCTGGTGAAATGAGGGTTAAGCTTGGGGGGGGTTCCGTCATATTTAGATTTAAAAACAGCTATGGACAGCTGGCTCCTCCCGGTTTAGAGCAGGTATGAACCTCAGCCTGGAGCGTGTATTATTTGTTGACGGCATCATAATACCGACCTGGTTCAGTGTGCAAATGAGATGCCCTACACTGACAAGGGATTCCGCACCAATAGAGCTTTTGAGCACCTCCAAGAATTTATCATCTTCTTGAGCAAGAGAACGGAGAAGAAAACAAGCTCAGTAGGGAGGGTGTGCATGGTTTCCATCCATAAATCTCTGTCCGGCCTCAGTTCCACTTGGTGAACCGGATGTGAAGACAGGTGAAGTCAGGGACATGCCATAATGAATCTAGAGGATGGTGCGATACTGATAACTAAGCGGAGCAGAGACTACTGACCTCGAATGAAAATGGTTTTTGTATTCTCCCTCAGTTTGTTTGTTTACATGTAGCATGTTTAATCATGTTTGCAGACTTAATGTTTCTTGCTGCCAGTAGGGGGCACTGGAGACACAGAAACAGCACAACATGCTTCTAGAATCAAATAGAAGCTGCGTATTTGGATTACAGGAATGATATGTAGTTTGTCTCCACTTTGCTCTGCCTTTTCTCTTTTATCAATCTGTTTTTGGTGCAACATCTTTTGCATGTTGGTTATAACTATTGTGACTCTTTTAATGCTGTCGTCTCAAACAGATGGCCGAATGGATGGCTGGAAAAAAAGGGCAATTGATGGGGGCATCGTGTGTTACTTGCTCATGAGGCATCAAAAATCTGTTAATGATATGTGCACTAACAAGTGAGAGTCAAAAAGGCCGGTAGACCATCAGTATGGGCTCGTTATTGCTGCTGAAACACAGAGAACATATTGTTGCAAATGCATCTGCGAACCTAGTCATCTGTCAGCATCGGCTGGGTAATGATCTAACCTATTAGCACTTCAAAGTCTAGGGTCTTTCCTGCTCTGCGGTGGGGGTGTCTTCTTATGCTGCATATGCAAAAAGAAGAATATAATGTATTTATTTATTTCAATTGTTTTTCATCTCGGCTCGTGGATTCTGATGTATGAACTGAGGGTTATATTGTGGTAAATCATCCACTCCATTTGTTCAACCTTGATTTAATTTCATTTTACTTTAGCTTATTATTTCCAACAGCGTATTTACATATAAAAGAGTACCGACTCTGGCATATGCACTCTGCTGTTGTCATTCCAAAAGGAGGGGGCTTTCTCGAGAGGATGCAAGTGGAGCAATAAAGCCTACACCTAGTGGGGCTAGAAGGGGGCCAAGATCAGCTTCAGAGGGGGCTCCTCTACTGCACTTTGAAGTGTCATTTTAGAAGGAAACCAACAATACGATCTGTTCATAATGCACTCTGCTATATTGACAAGAAGATTTGGGGGTGTATGTGAAATAGCAATCTAGATGTGTTTATGTGCAGCAGACATCATCGGGGATCTGTTTACAGATGAATTACAGTACAGTTCAAAAGTTTGGGAGTTGATAAGCTTAATGTTTTTGAAAAAAGAAAAGTCTCTTTTCCTCACCAAGGCATACAAAAACAGCAACGTTTTGAAATATTGCAATTTAAAATAACTGTTTTATATTTGAATATATTTTATAATGTAATTTATTCTTGTGATAGCAAAGCTGAATTTTCCCAGTAATGCAATATGCAAATATCAATGCCAACTGGGGCATTTTTAAATGTATAAGTATACTGGATTAATATCTGTATAGGTGTATAAAGTCAAATAAATATGCATGCTAATTTCCCCTATTTTTTAATTAGCTTTTATCTTCACTGAATGCTCATTTAAAGGTAATCTTCCAAAACACTAATAATTAAAATTTAAATCACAAAATAAATATCCATACCATAATCCATATCTAATACAGTTTTTCATTTTTATTTGTAATTTATTTCGACAAAATAGTATAAAATAATATATAATAGAATAACAATAGAACAGAATAAAACAATTTTATTAGATCATTTATTTATGGTATTTTTTAGGTGCAAAGAAATCTGCTAAAAAGCCATGAATTTTGCAAACAAATACATCCTTAGCTTATGATCCTAGTAGGACATATGCGTAAATATGATAATGCAAATAAATATCTAAAAAAGTAAACTTTAAAAATATTTAAAAACCTACTTCCTTGAAGCTTTAAGTATAATTAGAAGTCAGTCTCCAGTTCAACCCTGACAGCTGAGGTGTCACCTTCTTCTTCCACCTCAAAGAGAAGTTAGGGAAAAGCGTGAAAAATCACGAAAGAATCTATTAAAGCGAGGCACAGACTTGACCCAGGGCACAAAATAAATATTTGATTCCGATGGGAAATGCAGGCCATGAGTTAATAGGCTTAATTATTTATTTAGCTCTTTAACTCCCCTCTTCCAATAGCATATGTATTAGGAGCGAACATGAAGAGAAAATAAAATTGTTGGTATGACCCCTGGCTACTTGTTGACTGGCTCCCTCCTGTGTGTGAGGAGGAGGCAGGAAGAGAGAGAGAAAGAGAGAGAGAGAGAGAGAGAGAGAGAGAGAGAAGCAGAGGAAACTGTTTTGGAATAAAAGTTTTTTTTTTTTCTGTCGTGCTTCGGTGTCTCCATTGCAGTGTGCTGAGAGAGGAGAAAAAGAATGCAATGAAGTAGCTCTGTCGACTGAATGGGTACATAGAACCTTGGGCTTGTCAACTTCAAATTCACTACACCACCAACCGTCAATCAAAATGTCATGAAAAGGGAACATTGCGTTTAAATTCAAGTTTTAGTTGAAAAATAAGACACTTTGCAAGAAGCATATAGAGCGATGGGAATATAGCGGGGTCCTGCAGACCATGCTAATTGAAATGCACAGTACAGTAAGTCCCAGAGCAGATGCTTCACATAAGAGCTTGCCATTTATAATTTCAGGGCAGAAAACCAACAATTACAATTTATTTAGAAATGCATTTTAATAACCTTTATTTCCTTAAGCACTGCAAATGGCCCCGTCCATATCCGCTCTCCCCATGACTCACATCATGAATACATCCAGAAGGCTCAATTAGAGCTAATTGCTGCTTTGACATTTATAAGTTTTAATTTCCCAATGCATTTCAAGGGAAAAAGTTGGTTCTTACAAACTAAGAGTATTACTTATGGTCTGGTCTTATCTGATGGTGAGATGAGGATCTCTAGTTAAAGCATCAAGCATTTGCACAATTATATGACTGAGCCTAAAAATTTAAACTAGTTGGATACATGGATGTACAATTTGGAAAACTTCTGAAAACTTTTCAATTCTAAGTTCCACTTCTGATTCAGAAATCTATTGCTCAGCCGACCCTCTCCAGCTTGTTTCTAGAAATAGAAATGATGGCGAGAAACTAGCTCATGAACTTGAACATTCTCGTTTGACAGATCTTTCTGCACCACATACGTTTTTGTTAGGTTTCAGTGTGCCATTGTCCTCATTAATAAGAATATTTTTATAAGGAGGGAGAATACTGGATACAAGAAGAGCAAGGAATTAGGGTTTTCAGTTCTAGAGGGCCTTTATATCTTTTTCATCTTCATTAAAGAAATCCATCGGGGACACAATAATTACACCCCTAATAAAACATTACATATACAAAAAAAGAAAAAAAAAAGAAAAAATGAATATACATTGATGTTAAAAAAGTTTGATTAGGTAAGATTTAATGTTTTTGATTGTCTTATCCACACCAAGGCTGTTTGATTTATTAAAATACAGAAAAAGTAATATTGTGAATCGTTATTATTAATACAAGCCTTTCATATTTTAATGTATTTCAGAAAATAATTATTTTAATTATATTTTTAGATTTGACATTAATATTTAATATTTTATCTGTGTCTTTTTATTAGTTTGTTGGTTTATTTATTTATTTTATTTTTCATGTTTTTGAAGGTGTTATCCTCACCAAGGCTGTGTTTGATTTATCAAAATACTAATTCATTTAGTGTCTGTTTAATTGTTTGTTTGTTTGTTTATTTATTTATTTGAGAAAACCATAAAACACTGATACAAAAAAAACCCATTTTGATTAATTCAATATTTCAATATTCAACTGTCATTTTTGATTAATTTAATGCCTCCTTGCTGAAAAGAAAAAAAAATCACTGACTTTAAACTTTTGAATGATAGTGTACAAGAAAAGTAAATAAAATTACAACATTACACATAAAGTAAAATGTAATCATTTAAATACTGCTATGCTCTGAATACTGCCACTATTGTAAAGTTATGCTGCTTTGAAAAGCTTACAGAAAAAATGCATGCACTAAACTGCAAATGTTATGCATGCTGTGCAAAGCCTGGAAAATGAGTTACATTCTTACATTAGCTTTGAAACAACATTCCGCACTGCACTTATTTCACCTCTGCACAGATGTCATCTGATGTGTGCATTACTGTCATAACAGTACAGAGGGGCTGGGCCATGGCCAATGATTAGCAGTGAGCTCACGCTGTGCTAACATGCACAGTTGCCTTAGACCGGAGAGAGGTAATGAGCTTTGGCTACACTGGCCATGTTGTCCATCATTACTCAACATTACAGAGAACATCCTATATTTAGAGACACATGGTCTGTTCATCATTAACCAGATGCATGTGAAGATGAGCTTGTTTGCGTATAATGAATAAACACATTTGTTTCTGTATTTATGAACTGTATCCATGACTGTTAAGGTGGGCAGGGGTCAAGGTTTCCCCTGTTTGTTTGCAGAGTAAAGTAGCTCTTTGGGACGGTTGTTGAAGGGTCAGCAGAAGAGAAGGTGGGTGCAAGACAGTCTCACTCCAACTCGTCACATTTTGACGCTTGGTCAAAACACTTTTGCGTCGCTTTTTGAGGCTCAAGGTACCTTTCAAGGTACTTTTCAGTCACTTTTCGACGTGAGGGGTCCTCCATTGTTTTCAGGTGTTTGGCTTAATGTAATGGTTTGCATGCAT
>JAUMHE010000072.1:8463729-8477592 GCA_032359235.1 Enteromius mattozi
CTGGGAAAACACATGGGGAAACACAGATCACAATGACACGTAAACAAAACCAAAAAGACAACACATAGAGTCTGACAACACGCAACCTCTTTTCTAGATCACAGAGTGGGTTTATTTTCATACACGGCCTAAATGTTTACACAAAGAAAGAAGCCAGAACTATTATTCTCGCTGTAGTGTTACTGCGGCACCATGTTCAGGAGATGCTGCATGTCGTTGTAAAAGTAAAATTATTTTGTTTGTGCTTCCAAAAGAAGACATAATTACAAATCAGTGGTCAAGTTGTATTCATAACACTGTTCCAGAACAGTTCAACACAAATATTCAGGTGTGGTCAGCGCATTTATGGAGAACTGACTCCTAATGAGTATTAGTTGAGCAATTCTACCTCTGCAAGGACAGTCTGGCGCTTCTGACTCACAACTTTTAAGTAAGTTATGTTTGCTTATTAAAAGAACCTGCTACTTACTATTCAAACGCGAGTTTTGAGCAGTGAAGGGTAGTGTTTGTTGTTTGTCATTTCTCTGACCACAAATGCAGACATGGTGTTATGTTTTCGAGGCACAACGCAACGTGAAAAAAGACAGCCAATCACAGTGCACTGGATAGCGGGCCAATCAGAGCACACCTTGCTTTTATAGAATGATGAGCTTTGTACAAATCAAGGCGGGGCTTAAAGGAGAAGCAAAAATGTACAGTATGTGGAAATATGTTTTTTGCATCTTAAACTGCATGAACACATTGCATTACACCAAATACACAAAATAATATTATTTTTAGCAACTAAATATGACCGCTTTAAATGGTCTTTTGCAAGCATACATGCTCTCACTTTGTCTGCTAATCTTAGGATCCACAATAATCCTACTATTCAGAGACAAAACTGAGGTTTGGGAAATGAATAACAAACAGCCTCTGAGAATTCTACAGAAAATCTAAATATATACAGATAAGTATATATAAATAATAATAATAATAAAAAAAAAAAAGATCAAAATGTATCTATATATATATATATATTTACAGAGGTTTTTATTGTAGGCTTCTTTCACTGTGTAATTTTGCTTTACTCAGTAGATATATTTGCATTCGTTCTGCACACAGTTCTTTGAGATTAGTAAGAAATTCAGAGAGGCACTAAGTAGGTCAAGGATTGCATTCACTGCACTGCCTGCACCAAGACTGCTTCACCCAACCATCAGGGGTCACTGTAGATCCATAGATATACAGGTGCATTCCACCCTATTGTTCTCCATACATTGCAAACACTGCTGTAAAACCAGCAGCTGTTCAATATAACCTTCTTGACAAGATTAAAACTCCACACAGATAAACAATCTATATTTTATTATGGCTGATCGGTCATGTGCATCTTTCTGTTTTTTGAGGCAGTGGAGAAAGAGAGAGGGCAGTCTGAAAGAACATCTTGTGCTCTTGTAGATGCAATCTTCTGGTAAAACAGGAGAAGCAACTTTTTGTTTTCCGGTCTGTTGTAGGACATTTCACCAAGCATTGGAAAGTGATAGTCTGCAATAGTGAGTACATGCTGCGTAAGGAATTGCTGATATACACTTGCCTGTAGGGCTGCTCCTCGGGCAAGAGAACAACAGACAACTGGAGTTGTAGGATTAGTTGCATTTTTTGCAGTCAACAGGAACACCAATGCCCCAAATAATGTAACAATTTGCAGCCAGTTTGAGGGTAACTCGGCGCACCTTGATGGTTTTTGTTGGAATTTCACCCTCTTCTGACAGAGGTTCATCACAGCCTGATGAGAAAAACACTATTTAATAGCTATGTCACATTGTGATTTGTACAGAAATGTATGATTCTTTTAGAAGAAGACAAAGAAGACGACTAAAGAGAATCGTGCAAATTCTAATAATTTGCCAAAACATAAAAGAAATGAGTTGCCATGAGAGTATTGGTTAACATTGGTCACACCTACCTTAATATTAATTAATGTTCATACAGCTTCACTGAGAAAAGCAGCCTAATAAACTACAGAACTAGTTTGTTGTATATAAAACAATCATTGGAATGAATTTAGAAAACCTGGAATAACGTGCATGTTTCAGTATGCACTACTTAATTGCTTTCTTATTTTTGTTTTTCACAAATTAAAACTACATTTGATTTCAAATTTGATTGTTGAGTACATTATTCGTAAATTTATTTAGAGCAATTTTTGTGTAATTAACGTGTTGACCTAATTGTAACTGAAAACTTTTCCACACATGCATGATTTTGTATCATTCCTAATACTTACAATGACCTGTCATTTTATGTCCTATTAAAATCAACTGACAATTGTAAAACGCTTAAGGAAGAGTGTTTTTTTTTGTTCCTTTGGAAGTGCTGCTAGTTCATGCCCTCATATCTTGACCCTCTTCTGCAATTCACTTCAGGAAACCTTCTGTCTTGATGTGCTGGTGACAGGTGGCATGTTCCAGAGGTTGGCTTGACGTCTGTCCAGCCTTAGGCGGCCTTTAGCTTTGCCTCAGTGACTGAGGACAGCAGAGAGAAGGTGATCTGACTGACTGCTGACCTTCTCAAGCACTGTCAGCTGAAACTTCAAGCAGCCATATTATATCAGAAAACAAGTCCATCAGCTGTCCCGTTAACATGTCAAAACAAACAAATAAACATGAGAGAACACAAGCCAAACACACTCTGGTTTCAAAGAGCTCTGGTGGCCGAATCTGAGAAATCAGTATGCATTTTCTCAGTTATATTTTCTTTAGGCTATATGTCTTATCAGTGTTTGTGATTACATACATCTGAGCCCAAAATACATATTTTATAAAAATTTGAATATAATTTATTAGAATAAAATATTTTGTCTTATTTTATACAAATAATTATTTAAATATATTTTTAATTGATTAATTAACTAATACTTTAATTCAGCACAAACTTGAATTCAATTGTTCCAAATTGACTGTAAAGACATTTCAGTTTATGGGACATTTAAACAGTCATTTATAATGTTACAAAAATATCTTTTCACAAAAATATTAAACAACTGTTTTCAGCATACAATATAATAAACGGAGGACTGGAGTAATTATATTTCACAATAATATAGTTTTTATTTCATTTTTTGATCCAATAACAGCAGAAATGTGCATAAGAGACTTATTATTGAACAAAAGGCTTTTGAATGGTATAACTGATGTCCAAAGATTTCTAATAGTGTTACATTGTCACAACAGTGCTCTTTGTACTTCACATTAATTTATAACATTTAGGGATAAGTTGTAGGTTCTTAAAGAACTTAAAAATTCAGTCTGAGATAAATAGAGCTACAGACAATAAAGCAAAAATGGTTTCAACCATTCCCTTTCTCCAATATTTCAGCAAAAAAAAAACAAAAAAAACAGTTCAGCGCAATTGGGTTTCGCCCCGTAGGACGACCCTAATCAGCCATCAGAACTTGGCACTGGCAGCCAGCCAAATTTAGCCCTGTCAGCCACCTAAACTTAATCCTGTCAACCATCCAAACTTAGTCTTCTTACAAGTAGCTTTCTTAACAATATATGACATGCCAGAAACCTCTGAGCCGCTGTGACTATGAGAGTGTTAGGTGAGTGAGTCATCAGCCAGTTTGGTCTGTTGTGGAAACTACTAGAGCATCGCTGTGTCCATTTATAGCATCCACTCACTGCAAGCCTCTTCAATATAAGAGAGACCATTATAAATGTGCAATTGTTCAGATGCCCTGGAGACATTAATTTTTACACTTTTTTCATGTTTTAAGGATGCTGAACTTTTTAGTTTACCATCTAAATAATTTAAGATGGTAAAATATTCAAAATGGTCTTCTTTTCTTTTTTTAAAAAAGAAAAGAATGAAAAGAGGAATGTTGCAGAGAAAAGTGCCAGCCGAAGGGATTTGGTAATCCAGATGTCTTACTGTGACACCTTTACAGGGTTGTGGTGAGACTGAAAGAGAGAGGGAAACCGAGATAGTCTTTTGTCTCTTGATGATTTTTAATTATCAGCCTTTCATTTATTTGGCCAGCATCCGTTTAATGCTTTGAGGAATTGTGTGCCCTCAATCAACCTCCCCTTCTGCAGGGACCTATGTTAAGCATCCTCAGTCACATGTAATTGACTTTTCATGTTTGAGAGGCAATAAAGTTTATGACTATTAAACAAAACATCAAGTGAGCTGTCTTTTACCAACTATTAACGAGGGAAGCCACATTGTAAAATGATAATTAATTACTTACTCTGGGACGCCTAATTACCAATTGTTGGCGGTATTAGCTTATTAGCAGCACAGTTTGACAGCTTTGAATTCACGTCACTTGCAATGGAGAGCTGTATTGGAATAGCTGACATAATTGAGTTTAATTTGGCTGTCAGACTCCTCTCTTCACTTCTAATGATGTGCTTGATGCGTGACATGTGACATTAAGAAAACCTAGCAGTTTATTTATAGAACAGGTACTGATACAAATTGGGCAGTCCCAATTTTGAGAGTTTGTTGCAGGTCACAGGACCTTTTATTACCTTCTGTCTGTTTTGGATGTTCCTATTAGCATATGAGCTGGATGGTTTGAGTTTTCATAGCAAAAGTTTTTAGAAACTTATTTTTTTGGATATTTTATTTCAGTCATCCAAAGACCATGATCATTCTTCTGAGTCCTTGTAGTCCACAAGGTTGCATAACTGCTTTGGGAAGTCAAATTGGCCAGACTTCTGGTTACATCTAGAGCAGGTGGTGTTAGAAGACTGGGTATGATTGAGGACACAAGCGTCAGCGGGGAGTCATGTAAAGGGGGTAAGATACGGTAATTAGGTGGGAGATGCAAACAGTATGAAACCAGATTGATGTGTCTTATTACTTTGAAGGATTCTACATTCCTTGGACTGAGTTTATGGCTTGGGACATTCAGAGCGACATCTCTAGTAAAAAGCCAGACCATCTGTCAAAGTTTGAAAGTGGGTGCTGCTCTCCATCTGCCATCTGCTTGGATCTTCTGGTGTCAAACAGCACATTGTAACCTGACATGATTTGCCTCCCAGTTCCTTTCAGTGCAGCACATACTGTCATCCTCTTCTGGAACTTCAGAAGATTCCCCAGATCATGGAAAGTGAGTGTCCAGAACATAGTAGGGATGCCAAACCTGTTGATGAGTTTGTGAGTTAAGCAGCTCTGCACGCATTTGGCCCAGTGTCTAAACCTACTCCATTCTTACTGACTGTCTGTAAAATGACTTTAGAATTTTTTAAAATTCTGATGTTCCTATAGATGGCAACCACTTAGTGCGCCTACTGAGTAGTGTGATTTTTAAAGTGTTATTACTAATAACCCAGGCACTGATGCATTGACACAGAACCAGATTCAGCATCTTTGTTGACCCTGGAACAACATTATGATTAACCAATCAGATTTGTAGTTTAGGCTTACAATTAGTGTTTGGTGTTTGTGCAGCAGTGTCATTCATCTATCATTTCTTCAGATTTTAGGGATTACTCATGGTTAAGTTTAGGTAGGGGTATGATCAAGACTAAGTTTCTGGATTAAAATGTTGTTCCAGAGTCAACAAAATATGTTGACTCTGGAAAGTCAACATATTTTGATATGTTTTGATATCATATGTGTTGATAACATATTTTGATATGTTTCAAAGTACTTTCAAACTTTGACAGATGGTCTGGCTTTTTACTAGAGATGTCGCTCTGAATGTCCCAAGCCATAAACTCAGTCCAAGGAATGTAGAATCTGGGAACACATCTAACTCAGTGGCAAATGGCAAATACTGGCAAAATTTAAAAAAAAAAGTGAAAGTTTGAGCACTTTGAGCACCGATTATTGCTGTCATTTAATCTGACAGAGAATGATATATTTAGAAATAAAGGTTTCTAGAAAAAAAAAGATTCATTACAGTTCAATATTTTTTTTATGTCATGATCTTTCTTACCATATTCACCACTGTGGCAGCTCAGACCAGTAGATGGAAAGAATCAAGCAAAAAAAGAAACAGCAAAAAACATGTTCAGAAATACAGGGACTTTTTCCACATAAGATTCAAGCAGCAATTTTAAACAACTTATATACACTTTTTAATGTATTCATGTGCTGCATATTAAGATTTTCTATAAATTAAAAATTAGTTAACCTTTTCTTACTGACTTTCTTTGTTTTTTTTACCATTCGTGGCAATGACATGATGATTTAAATGAAGAGGAACATGTTTTATATTTTCTTTTCATTTACCTTCATCACAAGATATAGGCAGACATCTTGTTTGTCCTAGTCAAACATGATCCAAAGAGACAATACTGCTAGTATAGTATACTGATAATCCATAGCACACACTCTTTAGTTCAGGTGTTGGTGCAAACAGATGTAAACTACTGAATAGTTTAGAGCAGATTCACTGATACAACATGAACAGCTTTTTTTGCGAATTGTGTTAAAAATACTTGTTAAATGCCAAATTTTTGATATTATGTTGATGTGAAAAGTATTTTAAAATGGCACATTAGTACTCCAAAAATATTGTACATCAAGAAACTTTTATATAAAAAAAGTGGTTGCACAAACAGAAGAGTGAAACTCATTGTTCAAGAAATTACACCTGGATGCCATTTACAGAGCTGTTTATTGATATTGCCAAAGGCAGATGTGACCAACTTTGACAGTGACATTTATTCTTAATGCTGATGTCACATCCTATGTACTGTGGATGTGCCAATTAAAAATAAGCCTGGATCCAGAATTGCCATATTCATGAACAGTAACAGTAATGGTTTGCACAGTGAGCTTTGTAATAGTATACCTAAAATATTTTGTCAGTTTCCTCTATGCTCTGTCTAGCACTTTTTTAAAAAAAAGTTTAAAAGAGGGACAAACTTAAATCCCTTTTCTTATTTCCAAAATGTTAAACTCAACATCTGAGTATATGTCAGCCTAGTTATGTTTATGGCATCCAAATATGCATACAGCACTCAGATACAGTAATAGATGTTAACAGTGTGTCAGACAAGTCTTAAACAGGCTGCTTTTACATGTAGTAAAGCTCTACTAATGTGACTTGTTACATTAGATTTGATGTACTTCAGGGCATTTTCTGGGTGGTGTGGTGAAGCGGTTGCCCTTCTGTTCACTTTCTTCCCTTTGCTCTTCCCCCTTCACTCACAAGACGTTCCCTGAATGCTAATCCAGCGTTACTCTCTCTCATCTGTGAACTGTGAGATAAAAATCATTCATAATTCAATATCTTTCCACCTCTCATTTCCTCATACAGTCTGACAGAGAGAGACAGAACACCAAAGCCCTCCCCAGCCCTCCAGGACTGCATCTTCAACTTCACGCCCCCTCAGGATGGGGTGGGAGCAGGGGACCATCTCTATTCCAGGTTGTACCTGCTGAATCATTCATGAAAAGTAAGGGAACATACACTGTCTGTCTCTCCCCAAGAACTGTCTCAATGTTTTTAAAAGAAAAACAGATTTGAGCCATCTTGGTTTAAAGTGCACGCTGAAAGTGTGTTAGAGAAACAAGTCTGGGAGGGAGATGTGGAGAACTTCTTGGGCAGTCAAGATGCTTCTCTCAAACCCCCTCCTCTACTCGCTCAAATGTGTCATTTTTTAAGCTGTGAATATCCCAGCTTGTTACTTTGTACAGTGTTTCTGTAAAGATACGCCCAGGCTGTGAGCTTCGCTTTTTGTTGTTCATTGTGTGTGATTACCATAAAGTCCTGGGAAATGTGTCGATTCTCTACAAAGAAATGAAGTGAATTTTATCCTTACACCCCCAAAACTGGTCTGGTGCTGCTTTAAATGTGTTTTTGGTGTATTATTTGAAGCCTTGGTATTTCTCTGTCCTATTTAATTTTGAGGATTGTGTAAATTGTGAAAATTTAAATATGAGAATTTCGTTATATTTGGAAATATATTTACATTTTGTGACAGAGCACACCAATTGAAATCTGTTAAAACAAATCAATAACCAAAAATATGAAGTGTCTTCTGTCTACATCTTTATTCTGTGTGATTCAAACAAGCGATCACAACCTCAGACAGATGAACAAAAGGTGCAACAGACAAACAGATGACATCTGAAAATAATGGAGGCTTGTCAGGATTCTTCAAAACAAGGTTAACGCAGTTGTTGTGAGTAGTGTGTAGCAGTTTAGCACATTGTGCTAAAGATGTACACTTGTGAGAGAGCAGTAGCAGTCTCAAATTTTGTTCAATGCATGTAATATTGTAACTAAAAAACATCTAAAACAGCATGTTCTGTCTACATCTGTATTCTGTGTGACTCAAACTCTCTCAAATGAGGGCATGGCACAAATGTCCTTCAGACGGCAGATTTAACAGACAAAAAGTCGAAATCATAAAGTATTGCTAGTTAGGATTTTCCAGAACGCATATATAGCTAAGTACTATAAGTTAACATTTATAATATATCCAGAGCATATTTGAGTTTACAAGTCGATGTTATTACTGTTTACTGTTTATTCATCTGTATATTTGATGTACATATCTAAAGTAAAAAAATGCTATCTACGAAATGCTGTCTGTTGCTAAATAATTAATTTAACACTATTTAAGCATTATTAAAGCATTTTTATATATATATATACCCTATTTTCACTACGGTTAAATTGGCTTTACCCTGACTCCAACAAAAGCATTCCTCCCTGCAGATACTGGCAATCCAGAGAAGGACTTCCATTCAGGTGTGTATATCCTTGATAAATACAGTGCCTGTTATCAATGTAGGCCTTTAGTAGGATTGATGTTCTGTCGCTAACAGAGAGGAGTGTGAACCGATGAGGAAAATCAGCACCAATAAGAGCAGATTTAAATGACTGCCGTGGCCTGCGATGGGCTCAGCAGATGACTCTTCAGTATGGCAAATCAGCCGGCGACCTTGGCTATAAGTGTTCATCACTCTTTCCCTCCACACCCACATGACTCTCTGGAAACTTCCCTATCCCTGAATAGACCACAGAGCTCAGTGTGGTGTTTATTTCTGTACATGTAGGCCTATGTTCTTGCTTGTGGTGTTTTGATTTTGATAGGGATAGAGATTTGTTTTATTTATTTATTTTAGAGACTGAGTGATTGTGCCAAAATGAACTGGCAAAGACATTTTACAAAAACTTCTGCAGCATATTTCCTTTAAGACTGGTGCTCGGTTTCTTTTAGTGCTTATTTTAATTAAGCACTTCTCATTGTACAACAGTCGGTAGCAAATTGTTCATTAAAAGCTCTTTGCTGTGCAAAGAAATATTTAGCATAAGCAGCTTTAAGATGTCTATTGCAGTATTTGGATACAAGGATCATTTTGGCATTATTTCAAAATGATATTGGCTTACAACTAAATGATCCAAAAAGCTCATAGTGCTTGGATGCCAATACAAATGACTGGAAGATCATATCTGGATCAATTACTTTTATCTTCTAAGTGGTTAGATCACTTGCACACCTATCCAAGGATCTTGGCTAATACACTTCCTGGCTCTGCTTGAACATCTGCAATGCAGACCCGTTCATGCTAAAAATGTAAACGATTTTCTGAAACAACATTACAGGGTCTTTAAATTGCATTTCTTCAATGCCTAGCCACGCTGGTATTTGGTGCCAGTTATGGCATGGACAACAAAGTGCTTTTAAAGCCAGTCTCACCGCATCAAACAGTGATCAAATCACAGCTTTTAAAGTCGACAGGCGTAGAAACGTGCATAGTACTCTAATGAACCTCTGGCACAAGAGCTGCCCACCTTGCTGCTCTGCCAGTTTGTGCGGTAGCTGCAACAGTGAGCTGGCTCCTCTTAATTACAACACTTTGAATTCAGCACTCAGCAAAATAACAAAAAAGTGCCTTTTGAGAGGAGTGCTGACTCTCCTTTTCACAGAAAAATGAGGAGGTAGAGGGTTAGAAGAGGTTGTTTTAGATGTTTGTCAAAAACACTACCTGCCTAACAGTGAGGCATATATCAAAACTCTACAACTGTGCAATCTAAAACGATCACAAGAGTGTTTCTAATAATAAACATTGATCTTTTTTGAAAGAAGTCTCTGATGGCAAAGCTGTATTTTCAGTAGCTCTAGCTTTTAATCATTTAGAAATCATTATAATATTGGGTATTCACACATTTTTTAACAATTATTAACAATTATGAAAATTACATTAATAAGAGAACAATAGGAAATCTTTAAAAATAAGAGTTGATTCAGTTTTATTGAGTGTACATATAGCATCTAGAAAAGTCTTTTGACATTCTGATTTAAAGACAAGATATCCATTTATCCATTTAAGAAAATCATATCCAGAAATGAATTCCCCACAGTGGAAAATAATGTGACATTTTTTTATATGAATTGATGGAAGGCAGTTCTGGAAATGCACTCGCAAGAGACAAGCATGTGGTTACTAGGGAGAAAATTGTATGCTCGCAGTGATTGCTAAGACAGTTGACTGACAATATCTAAACAATTTCCATCATTAATATGGTAGTCCTATGCAAATGGAATACAAAGAGGTATTTTGTAGCCGCTTTGTCTATTAAGTCATTCTGGTCATGACAAAGAGGGAACTCAGGCTGCCGCACTCTTGATATAATTTGCAGCACTTGATTATCATTTCCCTGCATGTCACAATTTGATTCCAAATTCTTAAAATGCATAGAAAAATATTTCAAAGTGTCATACAATGCCGCTTTTATTATCCATACAATCAAAGTCAGTGGGGTCCAAAACATCTTTAGAAAGTCATCAAGTTTAAAATGACCATACAATTGACTCACAATTAGATGGGAAAGCAAATGCCATCAAACACATACTACTTTAATAACATTGAGGGGGTTCAGCAAAGAGAGCAACATGTCCAAGAGAACAGTCTTGCAGAATATGAATGAAGGAAATCTGTGTGTTTCGCTGACAACATGTCACTTCCTGACACAGTGAAGAGAGCAAATCATGCAGCTGTAAACAGGTCCACCTTTAACCCCATCACTATGTCTGTGTGATGACTGAAACTGATATGGATGGGCACATTCCTAAATTACATACCATACTGACTCACTGAGTTAATTAATCATGACTGAAACTCAGTGGCCTGATGCTTCTTCAAAAGCTTCAGGTTCAGACAGAGTGCAGGATGCATTATGGGAAGAAAAAAGAGGGAACAGATAAGAAATGGGATATAGAATCACTTACCTGCACTGCACATTTTAAAGCCTATATTCCGAAATGAGAAATTCTGTCATCATTTACTCATCCTTATGATGTTCCAAACATGTGTGACTTGCTTTATTCTGTAAAACACAAAATTACAGTGACTGGAGCTTTTAAGCTTCAAGAAGTACTTAAATTAGCCTTAAAATGCCATAAATTATTATAAAATTGATCCATACTTTACATTTGACACACGCAAACAATATCGTCTGTTCATCATAAGCTCAAGCATGTCTGCAGCTTTAAATTCTCAAGCATGTGATAGTAGGATTGATTCTGATTGGTTGCCAATGTTTGTGTCAATGTTTCTGAAAATGATTCCAACAATGTTGTTTCTCTGTCCTTTATCGTTATAGTTGTGGTGTGGACCCTGCTATTCTTTAACATTGAGAATGATTTTTACAACTATATCTTTATTGTTATCTTCATCGTTATTGTGCTTGGTGTGAACAGGCCGTTAATCATTGTTACTGGATCAGTGATTGGGAAGGAATAATTTAGAACATTTATTGAATTATATCAACTGACTTGTATATGTATGTATATATATATATATATATATATATATATATATATTTCTCTCATTGACATGCAAGGGACAAGTCAAGTTGGTCTGTTTGTTTTGCTGTTCTTTTCTCTCTCTCTCTCTTTCTGACAGTTTATGTTCTCATTCATGTTCATTATATTCAAAAGAGTAGCCAAAACATTATCATTCAAAACCACTTTTTTAGTACGTTAGTAAGTCATGAGGGTTTGGAACAAAATGAGGGTGAGTAAATGATGACAGACTTTTTACATTTGTTAAAGTGCAGTTAATATAAAAGCCTCATTACAACCCAATTTTGTGCAGAAATGTATACTGTAGTAGGTATAAATCTGACATAAGACAAAAAAGCGGGGTTTTCAAGTGTTTTATTGCACCTGTTCTTTTTTAGATACGTTTTCAAATAATGATAGTGATATTTTGTGTGTGAGTGTGACAAAAGTGATAATATTATGTTTAATGGCCGGCTATTTTGGTGTTAAGGTACGTCTTACAGTACTGATGTGCTAGTCGAGATTCATAAACTGCTCTCCTCTTGCTTGACTCTGTCATATGCTTCTGGTTTGGTATAATGAGAGCATTTCTTTCTCGGCAAAATGCTTTGATATGCTAAAGCAGGTCTGATCTTGTAGTTCTGGGGAAAGAGCACACTGGTCCCTAGGGCTCCTTGAATAAACCCTCGGAGAGGGAGGGAAAGAGACCATGACAATATTATTATTTGTTGTTAATGTAATTAATTTTTCTTGCGGAAAAAAATAAGGTCTGACAAGATATAATTAACAGAAAGAAAAACTGTTTCCAAAAATTCAGATTTCAGGTGTTTTTTGTTTAGGCATTTCTTTCTAGGTTTCTTTCTTTGTGTAATCTCAATGTTTGTCATCTCTTGCAATTAAAAATGACAGAAAAAGGCAACAAATTATTGCAGTGTCCAATACAATATTGATCAAAACTGTCATCACTTTCACAAATAGAGTTATGGGTCAGAATTAAATAAATGTCATGTTATTTCTGTTTAAGGTTGTTCCTATTCTTGATTTAATAGGGTGCACTTTGCCAACTGCTCATGCTACAAAGCCAATAAATGGTGATTTTAATCTTGCCATTCATCAACATTTTACTAAGCTCTTGATTTAAATAGGCCTTAAGGTATGTGTCTAAAAAACAAGCTTAAATGAATAACTAGAAATACATAAACAATATTTCATAAATGAATTCCTGTCTGTTGTTTTGTTTATCTTTTGAAATGCCTTGCAGGAAAAAGAAGTCATGATGAGACTAAAGACCAACTGTTTAACCTGGGATCACATTGTCAGTTGTTTGGCATAATGCACACTTCCTTTGATCAGACATGCAAATGAAAAAAAGTTCTATCATGTTTACCAGCCCAAGACCCAGGATAATAATGCTTTCTTAGAAGTAGCACAGGTTTTTCGAGTCACTGACCTCCCAGCAGCCATTCAACTGGCAGGGTCTGCATGTAATAATAAAGCAAAAGGAGTTTATTGTGCTGCTTTCTGACTTGGAACAAAGTACAGCATTCGTGTTAGTACCTCAGCCACTGTACCTAGGGGACCTGAGGCGTTTTACTATAATATAAACAAGTACCTGACTAGGCAAAAGCAAAGAGGTCTGAACTACAATAATGACCACAGATACACCGTTAGCTTTAATTAGTGTGCAGTAAAATCAATCTGGTCTCATAAAAATGTGTACCTCTGTGCACTTTTTGTGCAACACCATTTTTATGTACTTTACTGCAGTTTCAAAGAGAACTGTCCACTGAGTGGTGCTAAAACACAGGTTCAATACATGAACCCTGGTGGATTTTTATTGTAGTCACACAGGATCCGAACTGAAGCTCCTCGCCTCTCAAGTACGTCTCTGTACTCTGTAAGCTACCGAACAAACCTACCGTCTATGAAAAACTATAGTTACCCTTTCAGTCGAATCACTTCGACGTTACATATTGGAACTCGCCAGAGAGACCAATTGCCTTTGAGCTTTATACAAAAGGCCAATGAAATTGGCGTGCACTTGACTCAGGTGCACCTCGTCACTGTGTGAGTATAAGAGGGCACAAGCAGAGTGCACATGTAGCTTTTCGCTTCAGAGCCT
>JAUMHE010000072.1:8478966-8499195 GCA_032359235.1 Enteromius mattozi
ATAAAGCTCAAAGGCAATTGGTCTCTCTGGCGAGTTCCCATATGTAACGTTTCCGTTCCCTCCTTCAGGGAACGTGGGTTACATTCGTAACCTAGATGATATGAAGCTGGATATGTGTGATGCTAACATTCAAAGGCATCAGTTTTCAAATCTCCCAGCATATTAATATTGTTTTGAAGTCATTACATGATATTCTTCAAGTAATAATGCGAAAATTACGCTTTATTAATCAAAACTCTAAATTTGTGTGAAAAGGAATAAAAGGTGTTGGAGTTTTACTGTCTCTTGTGTTCATTTTTTTTTGAAAACTGCAGGGATATGTACTTGTTGGTACGTAGTTCGTGTCTCGCTAAAAAGTGCACCAAGGTACATTTATGCCATGAGTCCAGGTAGAGTTAAAATTTGAAAAACTATCATGTAACCAGCATTAAGTTGGAGGCATACTTATTACAATTTTTGACTCTATAACTATAGCTTAGCTATAATACTAATTGAATTAACTTGATTATTTCAAAAAAGGTGTTTTGGGTGTGGTTAAAATGAACAAATTTTCATGGCCTAAAGGTCCATTATTGTCAGTAGTGTAATAACATATGAAACAGATTGTTGAGAAACGTGGATTTATTTTGTGGGATAGTGCTGTGTAAATTATCAATTCTCATGGATATACTGAAATAATAGGAAATAATATTCAACCATGAAAATTCATTGAACAGAGGTACATGTGCCTGTAAGTCACTGCTCAAAACTACTGTTTGCATTGTATGCAAATGGAGGGTAAAGGGAACCAAAGTGTTGGTTCAGAGGGTTAGGATGGACGTGGAATTCATCTGCAGTGAAATTATATATGGGACATAACGTTATACATCAATCAGCTGGAGGCCAAGGCCTGGGCAACACATGCAAGCCCCTTGCCTGCCTCACCTGTCGCCTGAGGTAAAGGTGGAAAAATAGAGTAGCCCATAACCACAATCACTCAATTACCCATGGTGGTGTTGTTTTACCAGAAATAACATGAGTGCATTCCTCAATGTCCCACCAGCCCTCATGTCCTAGCCACCTGTGTTATAATGGCACCTAGTGAAGAGGGCTATTTCGGTTGAACAGGTTTTAGGATGAATTACACCAGACAGACTCCCTGTCAAGGCTAAAATAAAATGGATTTGTTTTCGGTCCATATATTAGGTTCTTCAGTGAGAAATGGTTGATTACTCCTCCCATTGAAAAGGGATTTTTTCCCTCAGCTAATAAAACTCTAAATTCCTGTATTAAAGTTCAAATAGTATTATTCTCTCCTCCTATGTCCAAATCTATGACATCCCCTGATTCCTCCTGGAGGGTTTTTCTACAAGATTTTAATAAGAATTTTATGATTTTTATGGATTTGTGGGTGTAAAACGTAGCCTCCTGACAGAACTTAACAGCAAGCCATGTTTCATTTGAATATCTGTGTGTCAGGTATTACATATTTGTTGTCGTATTAAAACCTCAAAGTTGAGAACGAGAGACAGCTAACTATTCTGAATTAGCGTGATTGAGTATGCTAAGCAGCTTTCAGGTAAACCTACGGGAATGCCAGAGATACTCTGAAGCTCTTGGATGCTGGGAATCCAAATGAATGTAAATGGCATGTATATTTCAGTGCACTCAAGAGGCATTGCAGCATCTCACAGAATAAAACAAAACACACACACAGAAGTAGTGCAGCTCAAACTCCATTGTTTGTCCTCACTGCTGCTATTGCATGAACATGCCAAGACCACTGGTTAAACATTCAAAATTGATTTAGAGAAAGAAGTTATGATACCTAAGCATACAAATTGGTCAAAACAAGTGCATATAGTCTCAATGCACAAGCTGCTTGGTTTGTTAAACATCAAAATTGATCCTATTTACTTTCTTAATGCATTTTCCAGGTGTTCCTTGGAACGAGTCATCAGTGCATGCTATTCCCAGGGAGGTTTATAAGAGAAGGCTATTCGTTAGCGATTTATATACTGCAGTGCTTTCATCTGAATACATGGCTACCTTCTGAACAGGCCTTCACTAGAGAAAAATGCTTGAATACTTATGAGCAGGGGTTTGGTTATTTCAAAGGAAAAAGGTCTGTCTTCTTAAGCTTTCATCAAAATGTAACGTAAATGTAAAATGTGAGTATTCTCCACCTATGAAATTACTTTTTTGTCACCAAGCCCTATTATTTTTCAGCTCTTTCCCTCCAACCACTATGTATCCAATCAGTTCCCCATGAATAAAATCAAGTCACGCTCTACATTTTTCTTTTCTCTCAATTGTCTTTGAAACGTGTGATTATGGAAGTAAAACGCTTGTGAACATTGTTTCATGTTAACTTTAAAAGCCTTCCGGATCCACTGTCGAATACTTGTGTGTGTATAACAAATGATTCCATCCTTAGCTATTTGTGCTGCACCGTTTTCATTCATTATGTGTACTGCTGAAGCCATTTGACTAGCATAAACTCATGTATTCATCCAATTCTCTTCATCTGAGGTCATTGTCAGTGTTATGTTGTAGGTAGTAAGACACATACTGTATGCAGCCTTTGATGCTCTTGTATGCTGTATTGTTGTTTTTCTATAGAGCACATCATCAAAATGTCTTTGCAGTGTATTTTTCATTTGTTCATGATGTGTTACAGATAAGATGAAGAAAAAAAAAAAAAATATATATATATATATATAGTTTTCCGTGTTCTTACCTATTCTGCTTGTATAATTAAATTTTTTTTGTCATTTTAATTTACATGTTTTGTTTGGAGGTCACCTGGAGGCCATCTCAAAGTGACAAGTTTGATGATTGCATAGCCACATGTTAACAGGCCAGATGTGCTGGTATAGAAAACTGTTTGAGCTCAGGCAGGAGGCCTTAGCCGTGCGTGTTGAAAATAGCCCTGTTCATCACTGATACCAATCTTCCTGTTATCAGGGATATCTCTAATGAGAAGTGTATAAAGCAGGATCTCTGCCCCATCCAATGTTCTGTTCCCACCCTTACCATCTGAAAAAGGGCTAAAAAGCCTTCAGGACAAAATATCTAGATTAAGGAACAGTTTCTTCCCACAAGCTGCCAAACTATTCAACAATCTTGCTGGAGAGCACTTCATTTTGTTAGAATTAACTGCTTTGCAGAACCTCTGAAACTTTTTCCCATTGCACTTAAAGTCAACATGAAATGGCTGATCTTAAAGATCTTAACAATCTCCTTGCTCTCCCTTCCTCTTTTTTGACATTTTTAATCAAAACATAACTTTATCATTCTAGTGGAATGACAGACTTCCATCCATGACTAACATGACTTCTCCAGTCATTTAGTTAAACTTCGCCCCTTTTTACAGTCAACTGCAGTCTATGCAATCAACAAGGACAGATGTGTTGTTGTGTTTCACTTGGCTGTACATCACAATGTATATATAATTTATTTCAGCTAACTAACCATATGTAGTTTATTTCTGCTAGCTGACAATGCAGCCCTTCTCATTGTAAAAAATTAATGTGATTTTTACTGTAAAAAACTGAAAATGCTACTGTAAAAACCTCTTAAATGTTAATGGTAAACTGACAATTCCAGTATTCCCTGCATTGCATTTAAAATTGTGTTTTAATTTGAAATAACTATGTTTCTTCTTATTTTTTTCTTATCATTTATGTTTATTAGGGTTGTACTGTTTGTTACAGGTAATGTTGTTAAATTAATGTTCATTGCATATTTCAGTTTAAATCTCACTATGATGGTGTTTAGTGTTTGTGTGAACGACACTGAACACCTTCTACAGTATATATGTTCATATTTAAATGCTGCTTGTGATGGGCTTTGTTTCATCGTGATTTTCTCATCATCACCTGCATTTGGTGGTTATCAGTATATTTCAATGGTACAAAACAGATTTCAGTACCTCAATAGGTTGGTATACTAACATTATATCAGTTAATGAAATTATGGTATTTAACTGTAAATTTAACTTAAAACTGTAAAACCTAAATTACTGTTACAGTATTTTTTATGGTTGAATTCCGGCAACCACTGCTGCAATTTTTTTTACCATAAATGTAAAAAAAAATGTTACAGTGTATATTGACATTTAAAACAATAACAAAATGACAAAACAAATCAAAATGACTAAAACTGAAACTCAAATTAAAATGAGAATTCTAATAATATTTTAATGAAAATATTAATAGTTGAGGGACTGACAGGGAAGAGAAGAAATTGTTCAATTAAGTCATTATTTTTGTTTTCTTTGCGCACAAAAAGTATTTGTGTAGCTTCATAAAATTACATTTGAACCACTGATATCACACAGACTATTTTAATTGTCATGTTTCGTGTCTGTCTCTGTAATATTGGTTTAGTCCTGTCTTCCCCCCTGTCTCTGTATTATTGGTTTAGTCCTGTCGTGTCCTTATTTGGTTCTTCCCTGTTCAGTTTATTAGTTCACTTCGTACACCTGTGTTTCTCAGCTGCCCGCACTTTTTCATCATCAGTTCATGTGTATTTAAAGCCCTCTGTTTTTCCGTTCTGGTTATGTCGTGTTAAAGTTTCGTCCGTGTCTGCAAGTGTTTGAATTTTGTTTTCTTGTTTATGTTTCTTAATTAAACGTTTTGCATATCAGTTTTTGACTCCTCCGCTCTCTGCCCCGGCAAGAGGCGCAGCCCGCCTCAACTTACGGACTCGCTCGTGACATTAATAATGTACTTACTACCTTTCTGGGTCTTGAATGTTTCACTTGCCTTGCTGTCTATGTAGGGCCAGGAAGCTCTTGGATTTCATCAAAAATATTTTAAATTTGTGTTCCGAAGATGAATCAAGGTCATCTTGAATGGGGTGAACTATTCTTGTATTAGTATATCTGATACTAAAATAACCCTCGTCACTAATTTTGTTACATTATAACTTTAAAACATAGTTAAAGAAAAATAAATATAAACGATTTCTCTTTTTGTTCAGTGGTTGTTATATAATATGGTTACCACTGATACTAACATGTGAAAGGCAAACTAGAGAGTGCTGCTTGGACTGGCATAGAACTTCGCTGTGCTAATGATTTGCAGTCATTTCAGTAAAAGGCCAGCTCTATTAGGTTTGGGGCAGGAGGGAAAGGATGTGCACCGCTGCGAGAGGGCAGAGGAGAAGAAAGAGGCAGGGGGTCTCTGCTAGCATTTTGAGCCACTCGCACTAATGGAACAAGTAAAAGAATAAACACATTCTATTATTTCCCCACCCTGCTGGGCGTTGTGAGGAATACAACAAACAGCTAAAAAACAATGTCACTACAGACCTCGTTCTTCTGCTTAGACAGGTATTCAGGACATGCACCTCAAAAACAAATTAATGGATAAATGAACACATCAGCAGTAAATAAATGGATAAATGAATGCACCAGTGGTGTATTGTGTAGATAACTGGTCACTCAAATGTTGCTCAGGAGTCTTAATGGGGTAAATTAAATTTAAGCATCATCTTTATGTCCCAGATAATCCTCCTAAAAATCCCTGGATGAAATGAAAATATACACAAATGGACAATTATTCATACACAATATAATCAACTATGAATTTGCCTCAATAAACTCCGAAATACTGGTTAGTATGGTAGTTGTCTGTAAGGGTTGTAGAATATGGTCATGCAGAATGTGTTCTTAAAGGGCTAGTTCAGCCAAAAATTAAAATTAGAATTAAAATTAAAATGTGTTTTACTGTTTACCTGTCTTCTTTCAAACGAATCTGACTGGGTTTCGTGTTTTGGACTGTTAAAGGGAAACACCCGCCCACTACAACGATAGAGCTTAGAAGTGCCATGGACAATTTTTAATATAACTCTGATTTGAATTGTTTGAAAGAAGAAAGGCATATAGACATAGGATAGCTTGAGGGTGAGTAAAACACATGCTAATTCTCATTTTTGGGTGAACTAACCCTTTAATAAAGTACTGATTAATAGTAAATACGCTAGTAATATGGATGCTAATAAGCAAGTATTTAATAGTGAGAACTGGTCCATATCACCAGAGAGAAGTTAGATTTGGTTTTAAAAATGTGAGGTAAAAATATAAAAGTATAAATAAATAACTAAATCTTACATTGATTAATTATTCACATTAAGATCAATAACATGCATGTAAAAAAAATATGAAACGTGAATTTTCATATCATTCTGTCTTTAATCTCACTGCTTTCTAGGATAAACAACTGTGATATTAAAGAGGTCTCATTTGTACTTACTCTACCCTATGGGAGTGTTCAGAGGATTAAGTGTTTTTAATGACAAATGAGATCTTGTCAAATGACCCAACCACAGCTATATTAGAGAAATAAGCTTAACTCTTCATATTTGTTGCTCAAAGGGTATAAACACTACACTCTGAGATATTGTTGCAAATTCTGTTGCTTGTGTCGATTTTAAAGGCTTGAAACTGTGAGCCTATATTAAAAGAAAACAAGAGCTCTGATGAGCTCTAATTGTTTATAATGATTTTGATTAATACTAATCCTGCAATAATGGTATAGAATCAGAAAAAAAATGATCTCCTAAGCAGTGATGATTCATGTCTTTGGTTGCACTGCAGTAAAATTATAATAATTTTCAATAGCCATTTCTCCCACAGATATATTTCACAAACATATTTGTCTAATGCTGCGGGTGAAAGCTCCCATGTGTTTATGTACACAAACAATCCCACATTCAATCCATAGCTGAAAGCTTTCCAAGATGTATAAAATTCCACACAGGAAAAAAAAGAATTCTGTAAGTAAGGAACAATGGCATGGCATTCTTCAAAGTATAATCAAACTTCTATTTTAAATTCACTAGCCATACTAGCCTAGCTAAGCTGTTTGCTACTAATATGTATTCTATAGATACCCACAAATCCAGTGTATTTGCCCACGAAACGAATGTGCCTTTTTGTATCACCGGACCTGTTTGTGAAGGCATGTGTTTACACAATATTTTTTGCTTTTCTCCTCACTTGGTCCCTGGAGCCGCAGTGTGCACGGTTCTGTGGGCTACAGAATCACCATGCATACGCTAGCACAATTTACCGTGAAATGGGCAAACAGCGAGGAGGCGGCTCCGTTCCACTTTTGGCATCGTTTGAAACTGGATGTGTGATACGAAGACCATCAACATCACTGGCAGCCATCAAGAATTCTTCTCAGGTTGGAGCCAAGGAGTTTATATTTACACAGCAGAAATAGTCAAATTATACTCGGGCGAATAGCGTGTGGTTTTTCAGGGAGAAGTGGAATGTTAGGAAAGATTTTGTGTGAGACCAATTAATGCAGGCTTTATAAAAGCTATAGTTGGCTTTGCTAGCTTGTTTTGCTAACATTGTTTTGTTTAGTGATCTTCAGTGTTGAAACAGACAGATGCACGTTTATCTGAAAAAAAAAAAGTGTATCTGTCTAAATTCTAAATCATATTCTTTGGTCTTTGCAAGTAGCAATGAGCAAGTGTTAATATAAGGTCAGTATGACTGTAGATTGTGTTTCAGAAAAAGGCCTCAGGCAAGTGGACCTTCTTAGGACCTAGCAGCTTTGATTACACCTCTCCGGCCAGCCTATTATCTGTCTGAAGGACTCTAGTTCCATCATTTTAGCCCCTTGGAAGAAAATAGCCAGCTGCTCCCTGTATATTCATTTTAAGACATACTTTATTGCTGTCCTTAAACCTGGGTTTAGCATCTGTCGATGATTAACTGTGCGCTACTATATGTGTTCTGGTAGTCCTCAAACATGGCAGTATGAAAAAAGGGCCAATAAAATGAAAATTTCATGAATATGAAGGATTTCACAGGACCCTAAGGTGTGTCCGTGATTAAGTGACAGATGGACAGGCTCATCTAAGTGCATTTAGGCAAGATGTATTCAGAAGATCTACATTTAATTACAATGAGCACTTTGGATAGAACTGCAATAACTGTTAGGTCCATTAATCTTGCCTAGTTGGCATGAATACAAATAAAAAGGCTGATACACTTTTGTTTGCAGCTCCAGTCTATGGTTATAGCAGTAAATCCTAATGCCAGGAGTTACTTTTGGAAGATGGTGATAAATTACTTCACTGACTTTAACCGAAAAATCCCTTTGAAGCTATTTCCTCAATAGCTTCCTCAACTTTTAGTGGACTAACTTCAGAAAGATGAGTAGATCTTATTTTATGAAATAGGATGGAAAAAAGGCGAGATCGCAGACTCAAGGACTCAAGCTAGATCTTAGTTTATAGTTGGATATATGGATGAAGTTATCTTTTTTAATAACACTATATATATATATATATATTTTTTTTTTTTTTTGATCATTTGGATATGAACAAGAGTTTGCTAAAATAATAATCTTGTTTAGAGTACTTTGTGTTTTGTGTGGTATATGCAGGCAAACGGAACTCATTCTCAGTTGATTTTTGGAAGCACAACAAGCTTTGTCGAGATGAGTAAAGATGTTCTTCGCACCAAACATTGATCAGCGAGTGCACTTACAATACTCTGTGGTGTGAAATGCATCAGAAAAGCAGTTTTCTGCTGAGAGGAACAGCACACAGTCATCCCCAAGCTGAGAAGCTTATCGAAAGGTAAATAAGCCTTTGTTTGGAGCCAAGAGCATTGATGCTGTCCAGTACAACTTCCTGTGAGACCACCTGCAATAATATGGTTCCTCTTAGATTCCTCATGAGCCAGACAAGCCCTTGTTTTCCACCTCCATGCTAAGGATTTACTTGCAGAGCAGCGCCCGTGCCGCGGTGTAAATCTGTATTGAACTCGGACTCATGGTTTGATAACCAGACGTTTCTCTAAGCACCCCAGACAGCCTTTATCCCTCAGCTTAATGTCCTTGCAGCTGAATGTAATGTGAGGAGATGGATGGCCCCAGCCCTCTCCCCACACCACACTGGGCTGTGAGATTGCATGTCTGATACCGTCCTCCATCTCGTCGGCCGTTGGCATTGTTCTGATCAATACGGCTCCCCGATCCGCCGTCCGTCAAGCCTGGAGTTGAGCAATATCCCTACAGAGTACAGAGACGGGTGGGGAAAGAGGGTGAGGGGGGCATCCAGCAACGACCTCCTCGTTCTCACTCAATCTTTCCCACGATTGCCGCTCTTGAAGGAAGGAACTCTGTTTTCTTGGTCCTCTTTCCTAAACTGTCCCAACACGTCTGACAGTTCATGATCTACCGGGTGCCTCTGGAGTTCAAGTGGCTGCTTCATATACTGTAGCTGTACAAAAACAGTCTGTTATGTCGCTTGGTGTTGCAAACTGCAAATATCATATTAATTTATTATTATTGTAATCATAAATACACCGATTGTTTACTATACTTTGTTATTCTTTTAGTCATTTGCCTCCAGAAAGAAGACCCTCTGTTTACTTCTGCTTTCCTAAACTTTCCAAATTCATCTATTGGAGTTTTAGCAGTGACCTTTCTGTTATTTTAGCTGAGAAAAACAATGGGTTGTGCTGCTTGATGTTTGTAAACCGGTACTTATCATTACGTTATTTAAATTTATTACATTAATCATAAACACACTGATTGTAGCACAATGGAGTCTTACCATTTACTGTACTTTGTTATTCTTCTAATTATGTAGTTATGTATGTTCTAGCAACAACGCTTTTATTCTCACTTAATTTATCTCACAATTACTGCAATATTTCTCTCCTTACTCTTGAAGGTTTTTTTCATCCCTCTTTCCTAAACTCACAAGTTGTCTGGCAGTTTATGATTTACCAAATGCCTTTTGAGTTTAATCATTGACCATTTTACCATTTATCTCACTTCTAGCAACAATCCTCTCATTCTTGCTTGATCTATCCCATGATTTCTTGTCTTAAAACTTCTTCTTCCCCAAACTTTCCAAAGTCATCTGAGAGTTTATCTACTGTGTGCTTTTGGAGTTTAATTCATTTTTTAGCTGTACAAAAACATTCTGTTGTGCTGCTTGATGTTGCAAACTGGTACTTATCATCATCAAATTTTTTAAATGTATTATATTAATCAAAAAACAACACTTACTGTAGTTTTACCGCTTACTAAGTATTGTTAGTCTTCTAGTCATTTACCTCTAGGAACAACCTTCTCATTTTCATTCAATCTATCCCACGATTGTTGCTCTTGAAGGAGGGAACTCTTGTTTTCTCATTCTTCTTTCCAAAACTGTCTTCACCCATCTGGCAGTTTGTGATCTACCGGGTGCCTGTAGAGTTCAAGCGGTGACCTGGACTCTGTGAGAACCCCTCTCCATCACTGCCGCCACCATTTCTCTTTCTCTCTGAGGGAAGTGCTGCTTCTCCATTCCCTCTCATCTCCAAATCAACTGCTCTTGCACAACATCCCATCATAGATTTAGGAGGAGCCTGGAGGGGACAGCGAGAGTGCAGCAGGATTTTTCGCCTCTGGCGGTCTTCAAATTCAGAATACGAGCCCGGTTGTAAACGAGCCTTTTTGACTCGCTTGAACGGTCCCTAAGCAAAATGACTGTTCCTTTCACCTTAAGGGTAACAGTCCTGTTCGGATAGCAGTGTAGCAATGTCAATGAATCAAGCATGAGATAATGTGACAAGAGAAAAATGAAGCTTTTTCTCAATGCTATCAGACAAAAGGGTCAAAAGTGGAATTAAATAACCCTACCTCCCCATTTTTGTATGACAGGGATGTCCTAATGGTGTCGACCTGATCCCCAAGACTTAAAGTACAATTCGGGAATTGCTGCTGAGTTAGTCCATCTGCTTCTCCTCGCACTATACATTATGCAAAAGCACAATTAGGGTGATTTATAAAAGGCGCAATTGGATCTTTAAGGCTACTTCCGCCCGTCGGTGAATGAGGGTTCATGGCAGGCACTGTTTCTTTTAAGTGCGCTGAATTTATTGTGAGCTTTAAAAGCACATTGATTGACACGACACAATGAACCAAGAAAATATTATACAAGTTTCTTCAGATGAGTCACCACGTCTGTCTAAAATCGCACATTGTACTTACGGCTTCTTTTTCTGGTTATACATGTACGTATATTTTGAAGAGGTTGAAATTAATAAAACAGTAAACATTGGTTCTTTTATCTGTTTACACATTCCAAAGATATTATAAAGAAACAACAAACCTAACAGCGCTGAACTTAAAAGCAACAGGAAATCCCTTGGGAAAAAGAAGTGTGCACTTTAAATAATTAAAGTATATTTTTAATTGTACCTACAAGTACTATTAATGGAAAAAAAAATGTACTTAATTGTACACTTTCATTGCTATGTGCACTTTATAATAGCATCAAATAAAAAGGTTTACATAATTGTTTAAAAATTTAAAGAATTACACTTATTTGATGTGTAGACTACATATCAAAGTGCATATATTTTACTTTAATAACTTGTGTTGTTTGGTATTCCATTTATTTATTTATTTTTCATTTAAATGCAATTAACATGAAACGAAGTATCCTAAGTACTTCAAGTGGTGCATGTATATTCTCTCAAAGTGCATCCTTTCTGTTATAAGTATTTTATATATACTTACTGTATTTTTAGTATGTTAAAGTCTGCTTTTTTTAGTAGGTTTTTGGAACACTACCCCTACAAACAAAAACTGGCTTCTTTGGTTGTCAGATTTATTTATTGGTTCTGCCTTTGATCACTTGTTAAACATGAAATAATAAATCCCATTGCTGTTCATGACAAGACAAAGCGATTCTGCACCGAGTCAGTGTTCTATAGTCAGCCGAGTGTGCACTTGTGGGCATTTAGTGGATATCTCCTCACATATGGTTTCAGAAATTACAGTTCATTTAGGGCCTGTAGGTGAGTGAAATAAAAGGAGGAAAGGCTTGAGGGGTTATACTGGGAATGTCAACCCTGGAGCGTATTGTGAAAAAGAAATATTTCTTGTAAATCTCCAGCAGATGGGGGGCCGATAAAACTCACAAACACAATCACCAGCAGCTTTATTACAGCCTACACATCTGTTCCTGGAGTTAGCCTACCTCTGCATCTCCTGAACACACAATGGAGCTATGTAATATTTCACTTATTGTCTTTTAATGCCACTGGATAGATCTGCTAGGATTCCCGTGGCTCTGTGGCTGCAAAAAAGTCATCCAATCAGGATTACAATTAAAGCACCATGCTACTGTATATTCCTCAGAAGCAGTGTAATTGTAAAGTGCATCATGATACCGCCTGTTTTGTGTATAAGATATGATTTCTTGTAGAAATAGCTTCCAAAAAAAAATGCAGAGTATATTGTCATTCCACACAGGCTGGCTGTCTTTCTGGTGGGGATTTTTCATTGAGCGTGTTCACATGCACACCAATATCCTGATAGCAACCAAAAATCTATTTATTGAAATAATCTTTTTTACATAAAAATCAATATCTTAGCAAAGCAAGTAAACCACATTTACAATACTTTATTTTAAGTATAATCGAATTAGGAATGTTTTTGCAAATCCACTTAGTTACACTTAGTTGCTAATAAGCAACTAGTTAAGATATCCTAAAATGAAGTGTTACCTTAATTTCGTAAAAAAAATATATATATATATATATATATATATATTGGCTGTAGCTTTCCTCAAATCTCAAAATAAACATAGAAGGCTATTTACACATTTCTCCACAAGATGTACCTTTCGGCCGCTTTAGTCTGGCATAAACAGCAGGCTCTTGTGAATTTAATTGTTTCCATTTCCTGTGACCCTGTAGAAGAAGCAACAGCTTAGGCAGAGCGATGCGTCAGAGCAAAGTGAGGAGTGAAGGACGTGGTAAGTGGAGAGGGCGTCAGACCACTGCAGACAAATGGCAGCCTGCTGCCGATGAAGGTAAGCCTTTGCCATCTGCAGCACTCTGATGAGCTGACAGCAATTTCTCACCCCACTGATGCACAACCCCTCTGCCCCTCTGCCTCCATCTCTCACTCACTCATGTTCTTTATCCCCCCCTTCCTCATCTGTTTTTATGTCTGCTACACCTCCCCCTGCCATCCACAACTGTTTCGCTCTCTGCTGACATACACAAATTCTGCTTTAATCAAATTAACTTATTCTTGCCTACCGGAGCTGCGCAGTGTTAAAACAGTTCATCGAGTACCGGACGAGAGTGGGAACATGCTTACAGCTGCATGTGGGAGGCAGAGGTATAAAACGGAGGTAGGTCAAAGTCATATTCTAGCAGGTTAGTGTAATGACCTGCCTGGGGGAATGTATGTCCAATCTCCACTACATACAGCAGGACTATGACGTTGAGTTAAAGGGAATGAGCTGCTCAAAGAGTTGTTGCTTGACAGAGTCTGATAAACATCCAGTGAGGCCAGGTCTGCTTCTCAGCTCTGAGAGGGAGATTTTATCAGGAGAATAAAACTGTCCAGGGAGTGATGAGACTTTCTTTTACATTACTCCATTTACCACAGACATCTCTCTTGGCTGATGCCCGGGTCTGGACATCTTTCTTTTTCCTTAACTGATTTTATTTTCGCTATTAAGATCAGCACGCACAATCTTTTCATGAATTATGACCTTTTTTTGCAAACCTGCCTCTACAATCAGAGAAGGCATTCTGGGTAATGATAATGGATAAGGCTTAAACTTTACTTAAACTTTATGTTACCTAGCTTTGATGTTCTGTGAACACCAACAAATAAACATTATTTTGATTATTTCAGGACCATATATATCCACCATATTTGTGACCCTGGACCACAAAACCAGTCATAGGGGTCCATTTTTTGAAATCAAGATTGATACATCATCTGAATAAAGAAGCCTTCCACTGATGTACGGTTTGTTAGGATAGGGTAGTATTTGGCTGAGATACAACTATTTGAAAATCTGGAAACTGAGGGTGAAAAAAAAAATCAATATTGAGAAAATCATCTTTAAAGTTGTCCAAAGTTAAATAAATTAAGTTAAGTTTTGATATAGTAGGAAGTTTATAAAGTATCTTTATGGAACGTGACCTTTGCTTAATATCCCAATGATTGTTGGCATAAGACCAAAAACAACCATTTTGACCCATACAATGTATTGTTGGATATTGATACAAATATACACATGCTAATTATGACTGGTTTTGTGGTCCAGGGTCACATTTGTATATGTAGAAGTAAGTTATTTTCTGTGAGATTTGTGTGATTTAAGCTGGTTACAGTATGTGAGATTTTAGATTCATTAGCTACAGAAAATTACTAGAAGAATAACAGAGTGCAGTAAAGGGTAACACTATTTGGTGTGTCTATGATTATGATACATTAAAGTAACAGGATAAAAAATACCAGTTTCCGGCATAAGTGATTGTTTTTATACAGATAAAATAAGTGAAGCATGGATCTCAAAAGAGTGCAGTGACTTGTAAAGGGTGCAAACATTCAGAAGATACTAGAAAACCAAAGAATGACCTGGAGGAATTTTCAGGACAAATGAACAACTATCACAAAACATAAAAGCAGTCTTTGATCATCCAGGTAGTATTGAGATTTAAAGACATGTAAACTTTTGAACTGGTTAATTTCTGAAAATTCACGTATTATTTTGTCTTCTGGAATACATGTAAACGCAACTCAGGCTCATTGGAAATACGTGCCTCTACATACATTTCTGCAACCCCATAATTACGTACCTTACTGCACGTTTCAAAACAGTTTCAAAGTGAAATGTCCAGAGAGTGGTGCTAAAACATACTTTTAATATATAACTGTGGCACATTTGTATTAGGTTGAAGGTACGTATGCTATTTCAACTTCAACTCTTATTTGAGCTGTTTCGCCGAACCATTTTACATGGGATTCGAACCGGTGGTTTTCATCGCGTGAGCTACTGAGTAAACCTACTGAACTTGAAAACTCATACATATGAAGTAGTATATGTGACGACAATGTTCAAAAGCATCAGTTTTCAAATCGTGCTGGATGTTTAAGATGTCATAACATAACATTCTGCAAATAATTGTGTGAAAATTAGCCTTTATTAATCAAAAATGCACCTGTAAATCATACTTTTTGTGTGAAAAGGAATAAAAGTTGTGGGACATGGCTTATTCAGGACAGCACTCAAACATACAATTATTAATAACATTAACTTGCATATTATGCAGGGTATACAGTATGTAAACTTACAGGCAGAACTATTAAAAATTAAGGGTGGATAGCATGTGTTCCAGCTAGACATCAGATCATATTGCCCATGCAACTAAAAGAATACAATACTAATATATTTCCATCAGTTCCATGGTTACGGTAACAGCTTCATGGATTCAAAATTGAATCTGACATTACCAATTGTGCTGTTTGAAGTGGCTCTGAAGGCTATCTAAAGAGATAAAGAAATACAAATTTGAATATCCTTACTGAAATGTATGCAAAGTGATAAAAAAATAAGGCAAATGCTCCATTTGGACGAGACCAGATTTCCCTGTGGAAATTAGGTGAGTTTGTGCTTCACAGATGTACTTTGTGATTTTAATCCGATCCAAATCCTAAAAGCCTGCCTTTTCTTTCTTGCACAACCTCAGTAAAAATGATGGAGCATATTGCCTGTAACTTTTCAGGTAACTCAGGGGTCCAGTGAGAAATCATAGCCCCTCCAGATAGTAATGTCTGTGATTTCTGTGTGTTATTTTTCACAATCTTTCTCCATATTTATTATAAAGCTTTTTGTTGTTGTTGAAATTAATTGTGGATTAAACTTTAACAGTAGGTGTTTTAAGTACTGCTGGCATCTCATTAGATTAATTATTATGAAATTCTTTTTTTTAATATACAGTACATATTTTGATCACTTGCTGATATGGCACATATGATCCTCATTATAATTAATTACTTTCTTTAATTATAAACATAGTTCTATGCATATCTAAGTCTTTATATAAATTCACTGCTTGTAACCTTCCATAACATTCATATAGATACTTCTGCAGTATTAATACCTCAAATCAGTACATGAAATCATAGATGTCCTATATTAATCATTGTAATTCTTTTATTAGTTTGATAAACTAATCCGTCCAAACAGTGCAACAGTAAGTACACCTCTGAAATACTGAGGGTGCTTTGGAATACATCTCAAAGGATCCTTCAGTTTCTAACTTCTAGAGGGATTATATCTATTACTAATACCTACTTAATCTGGAAGACAGATAAAATCATAAAAATGAGGTAAAACAGGATAGAAGCTGATTAGAGGGATATTCAGCGATGCCTGACATTTTATCTTATAGATTTGATCTTATAGCTCTCTGACTCCAGGTCTCTCTCTCTCTTTTTTTCATTTGCACATCTTCAAGGTTATTGCAGAAACCCTTTTTGGTGTTGCATAATTGACTCTCTGATGAAGGATAACTATGATTTACTGAGACTGTCCATACATATTCTTCCATATTTCAACTGTGATTAACGGCATGATAGACTCAGACTGATGGGTGTATCATACGTCATGCAAAGCAGTCAATCATGACCAGGCCATTAGTCAGTATGAAACCTGACAAGACGGCCAAGGAGAGAATCTCTCTTTCTGGAGCTCTTTGGCATTCGCCTAAAAAAGGTTAAATGGAGAACTATAGCCTGAGATGATTCCAATTTTAAAAACTCAATGTATAATGTATATTTATGTCTATTTAAAATAGTTATGTTGGGTCTTCAAGTGACATTCCACTCACAAGGGAAACTATCTATAAATGATACCCATTATCTAAGTCTCTGACTGGCCATTTTAATGATGCACAGTACTTTTTTTGTCATACATTTCTGAAATTGCAGTGCATATGTATACAGAGTATATTTTCATCTATTATTTCCCATCTTAACCTTTCTTGCTGTATCCATTCCAGCTTGTAACTGCAGAACAGCAGATACAAAGGTCATTTCTCATTTGCATTCCATGCGTTTCTGCTCCATACTTAGGGAAAATATAATAATTCATTGCTTAGTTTAAAAAAGTCAACCAGGAAATCATTAAAACAGAGTCCAATGGATTACGAAAGACATAATTTGACAATGCATAAAAAATGTGTTGGTGTAGTTTTGCACGTTGTTATCTTTTTCAACTGAGAATTTCAATCTAAATGATTTTTTTTATCCATTTGAATTTCATACTCTTATGTCTCTGCTGAATCTACTAAATATTTTTAAAATGTTAAACAAATACCACCAAAGAAACCAGCTTTCATTAGCATATTTTGGTCTTGTATAAACATATGCACCTATAACCTAAATGTATTCACAGCTTTAAAAACTATAAATATAAAGTAGCAAGTGCTGTCAAATGATTCATCGCGATTAATCACATTCAAAAACAAGTTTTTGTTTGCATAATATACCTGTGTGTACTGTGTATATTTATTATGTATTTAAATATAACATTCAGTAATAAATATACACAGCACACACACATAAATTGCATAAACAAAAACTTTTATTTTGGGAGCGATTATTCGTTTGACAACATTAATGAATCCTTTCAAGCAATTAAATTGAAATAAAATAAGTTAAATATGAAATATTTTAGTACCTCTCAGCAACAGTTTAGAGCACTGATGGAGGAGTTACAAGAAACGGCCTAACTGAACATGGTATGTTTGTTTAAACCTCTCCCAGAATCTTCCAGATGCTCTCCATGTGATAATAATACTGAAACAGCTGTCTATGGCCAACTTGAGCCCCGTCCATGCGGTGAAATAATTCTGAGAGATGGTCCACATGAAAGCAGGGCTACTAACCCCACTTGGGGCGGAAAGGGAAACACAGTGAGAAAATAGAGTGTCAGAGCAAATACACATCTGTCATCAGCCTGGCAGAGGTGAAAGACAGATATGAAATCACATCGAGAAAAAGGCTGTTTCTTTCTGTTCGTTCTTTGAACTCTGTTTTCAAACAATGTTTTCTCATACAGGGAAAAATTCATGGAGATGTTACTCCATGTGCCAATTAGGGAGATAGAACCCTGTGAGTCACTCCATCAAGATGTTGTTCATTAGCAAGTACAATGTGTGAATCGGGCTGGAAAAATAAGGTAACACCACCAGTGAATGAATACTTATGTTTTTTCACAGTGTTTAAATGAAAACAATGTGACATTGCAAGACAAAAACATCTAACATTTAATGTCAAATACATGTTTGAATGCATATTTTTTTAAGCATATTTATCAGATGTCATGAGTTGGCGTTTGTTGGCATACGCACATATTTTATTTCTCATTAACTTCAGTCTGCAATCTGACTAATTATCAAAACACAAGAGATCACATAGATTTTTTTAATGATTTGATCAGTTCGAGACTGTAATTAATTTAAGCCAGTCTATAATTTTTTTTAGCAATTAAACAATAAATCAATATCCAAAAAAACATTGTAACACAGAAATGATAAAGAGATATAGTTTGACCAAAAATTAAAATGGGCTAAATTTACTCACCCTCAGGCAATCAACGATACTGATGATTAAATATTTGGAGCAACTGAAGATTACATCAGTCCCATTGCAATGAATAGGTGCATTGTAAAAACATTACAATATTCAACAAGAAATGCAAGTAATCGAGCTGCACATTGCTAAACAAATCCGTCATGAAGACTTTTGCTTCCAACCTCTATCCATAATATTGCTTTGAGAGAAACATGCAGAGATCAAGTAACGGTTACAAGTTTTAAGATCAAAACACCTTGAAGGATTTGTTTCTTACTCCAAGCTTTTTTGCTTCATAAGATGTTAATCGATGGACTGGAAATATGTGGATTGCTTGTGAATTATTGTGATGATTTTATCAGTGGTTTGAACTTTAATTCTGACGGCACACATTCACTGCAGAGGATCCATTAGTGATTATTTTGTTTTGTTTTTGTTTTTGAAGAAACAAATTCATTGACATCTTGGATGTACTGAGGCTAAATACTTTTTTTTTTAGCAAATTTTCATTTTTGGCCGAACTATCCCTTTAAATCATGGTGTAAACCTTGCAGTAATTTGCCCTGAATGCTCTTTTGATGTGATTATAGCCACAAACATCTATTTGAATAAAACAGGATGAACACATTTAACCTCTCTCAGAACACTGGCCAATTTCATATACCCATGTTACCATATGCATAATGATCCCGGTTAGGACAATACAGCTAAGGGTCCAGATGCACACAGGAACACATTTGTTTTTTTATTGTTCAATCAGCATCAATACATGATGGGTAAATCGCTGCTCATCCTTTCATCTTCATTATTTACATGCGTGACCATTCATAGCTGCGAGACCAAAGCCTGAGGACAATGTCAAGAGTAACGATGCTAGCATGTTAGCTTATTATTTTTAATGAGAACGAATGGTGAAGTTTGAAATTAATAAGTGAATCATTTAAATACATCGGCTGTCACATCCATTTATCTTTTTTTCTCCCCAAGAGCTGTCAGCTATGCTAACATATGTTTGAAAGACAGCATTTACATTTTAAGAGGTGTGGATGAGGAGCATCTGTTTATGACTTCCATAGTTTGCACAATTTAAGTTTCACAGTCCATTAGAGCCAAGAACTGAGACCAATAGCCGACATAACACAATCAAGGTAAAGCAATTAACTCATTTGTTTACAAAAATAATTAAATTAATGGATAAAATATGAATGTGTTTTCACATGAGTAATTAAATGCAGCTTTAAAAACTAATCTACATTTTGTGTACGTGTTTTGATTGAAACTTCATGAATATTCATAAAGATGGTTAGATTGCTTCTGTATGGACTTGGTAAACATATAATTCCTATGTAGGTGCTCTTTATTATCAGTCTTGTTGGATTAGTTCTCTAAAGGTGCATAACTAATTTATTCAAACCAAATTCCACAGTCAAGAAAGAGAAAGATTGTCTGTAAATATGATGATAATACTTTCCACACAACAAATGTAGTAAGTAAGAAAATGCAATTAATGATGCCTAAAACCAGTCACATAATGAACACTGGACTCTTGATATGTTATTAATTATGATACTAGATTCACTCAACACGACGATCAGTGATAATTACTGAATTGTGTAGACACAAGCTGTTGACAGAGATAGATTATCTAAACTACTTTAGTCTGAATATTCTTGGCATCTCAATTAATCGAATTTCAGGAGGACCATGCACGAACGATCGCAGCTGCAACCAATCTCCTTATTACCGATTACCCTGCGAATCTCCTATCCTCCGCCTTAAATACCACTTACTTCCTATCCTCGGCATCTGCGTTTTTTGTCTCAGACCTGTT
>JAUMHE010000072.1:8506821-8525401 GCA_032359235.1 Enteromius mattozi
GTGTAGGGCAATACCACATACAGTTTGTACAGTATAAAAACCATTACGCCTATGGAGAGTCCCCATAAATCACAAAACCAACGTGTGTGTGTGAGTTGAGATCTGAGCATTTGCTGCAATCTGTTCTGTGGCCCCTGACTTAGAGACAACAGGCCCACTGCCAGCTCCCCATTGCTCCTGCATCACTGCAGTTCTGCAGTTGATCTCACCGTAAATGTTCATTTTACCTACCAATGCCCTCAATTTGTCCAAAACCACAAGAGACTCTTAAAAAAGGCATTATGTGAAAAGAAAGCACTTAACATTTAGATAGATGGATCATTCTAATACATACTGTATTGTTGTGTCTGAGTCTTGGTCAAGTTCTACTTAACCTATTAAATTTGAGTAAGAGATTTTTTAAAATCTTAATTTTGCTTTTAAATTATTTTATTATTTTTTTTATTTTTCATGTTACACATCACATGGATTTTTCTGTATTCTCACACATTCAAAGTCCAAAATGCTCAAGTCCATGTGCAGTTTACACTATTTTTTTTTTTTTTTTGCCCATCTGGGGAAAAAAAGAGGAAAGGAAGAAGAAGGAAAAAAATGATAAAACAAAATAAATACTCTTCATATATATTTAGATCGAGCTGAGATCTGAGCAACATAATGTCTCTATCAAATAATGTCTCTATCAAACTGCAGTTGGGTTATTTTGATTTGGTTAAAAAATAACTAAAAATACAGTACAGTAAATACAGTAACTACAATAACGCATGATAACAATAAAAAACATATTTTTTAACAGTATACAGCATAGACATTTCACAATGACAAACAATATATGCCAATGCAGATTTAAAAATAATATTGTTTTAATAAATATACACTACCATTTGAAGGTTTGGAATAATTATGATATTTATTATTTTTGAAAGATGCCTATTAATGACTTAACAAGATTGAAAGGAATTTGTGGTGTGGAAGTTCTTTAAAAATCCCATGTTAAAAATTCAGCCACCTACTCCTTTTAAAATAAAGCTTTTGCTACAGGGAGTGTGAGCTGTTTAAATTGTGGTGCCCCGCTAAGATTTTGGGCTGTGAGTCTGGTCATTAAAGGTGCACTAATGGACCCAATTGACAATTTTGCTCTGGTGGATGGTCCTTACAACGGCCCCATTATTCTGTCAATGAAGGGGAAAGCGGGCAGCACACCCGCCGTGATGAGGTGTGGAACCTGATCTGATGGAGGCGTTTATCACTAGATTTACATTTCACACTTGCACAATAATGGCCCATACATCAGCCATCATGTCTAAGGCTCAATACAGTCAGTGGGGTTGACCTGCTGTTCATAAGAGTAAAGTTGCTAGAAATGTATTATATACCAAGTGGTAGACCTATAGATTGAAGGTTTAGCTGTTCGCCCAAGGCTGACTGTCTTTTCCAACATAGACTGGCATTGCATGGGAATTTCGTCACTTTATACACACACAGTGTATGAAAAAAAAATTGAATTGGCTTTAAATTATGATTTAGTACTGAATTTATACTTGAAGAGAAATTACAAAATTGATAGATATATTTTGAATTTTATATTATGAATTTTAAATGCATCCTGTTTGCTACCTAAATTAAATTGGAATTCAAATTCAGAGATTGAAATGAAATTTTACAGATGTTCTCAATTTAGTTCTTAATATTAAAGATAGTGAAACCTTTTGATAATTTTAAAGCATTCATCAAATGGAAAAAAATATGACTAAATATGCTAGATTGAGGCAAAAATGTGTCTATTCATAATGATAAATGGCTCACAGGCTACAGTAAGTACCTACAGCCATCAAGAGCAGTGCTAAGACAAAAATTCACATTATTAGTAATGTGATAATGGGTGCGCTGCAGTTTATAATTCACAGGCAAATGATGCTCTTATAAAACACACGTCTCCAATAGCTCCTATTGCTAATTGTCCACTTTCCACAGTTATATTAGTGCATCATTCCCATTTTCTCATATTATGTGTCTAGATGTATCAAAAAGACTACAATTGATGCAAATGAGGTTTTTTATTTGTATACGACATGTCTAGTGTCAAACCTCTGAATGTCCAAACTCTTTGCTAAAAAGCTAAAACAGGCAGACGCCATATGGCAAAGTTCGCTGATGATTGATTTATTTGTCATCAACAGGGAGACACATTGCATCCTTGTAACCTTCCCTGTGTAAAGTCTCAATGCCCTTGTGGCATGACCTGTTGGCCGGCCCATCCATCTCCTCCTCATTCAACATATCAACTCAGACAGTGTTAAATGATTGCTGTCTTTCAGTAAACATCTACTGAGTTGAACAGTAGATCACAGGAAAGAGCCAGATATTTTTATTCTTTTTCTATCTCCAGAGAACTAATTACATTTTTGAAGGTCGCAAATAGTTTGTGAAATTATCAGTTCATTCAAATGAGGTTTAGTTTTGTTATAAAAGTTCTATGCTTCCTTGAGACTTTTCTTGTCAAAAATCTTAAAACCAGCATACTGATTGCCCACGAGTGTCCAAATTTATTTTGATAGCTGCTACAAGATGTGTAATTTGTTATAACAATATGAGAAATAAATGTAAAAAGTTTGTTAAACTTTAAAGAAACAGAATCTTTTGTCTTTATAGCAACCTTTATCCCATACTATGGAAGTCAGTAGGTACCATAATTGGCTCAGATATCTTCGTTTGTTTCCAAGAATTTCCATTTTGGTAAATGGTCTCATCTACTTAAGAAAACGTCTTGGTTACAAAGGTAACCCTCGTTCCCTGAAGGATGGAATATGGGATGTAACGTTGTAGTGAAACGACTGAAGGGGAACTACACATCATATAGCTTTTATTTCTCCTAAAATAAAAAAAGAAAGAGTAACACTCTAATTTGCATATGCTAACTTAAAGATGCTACTAAATGTATAATATTAAGTATACTGACATGTAATTTCTACAAGATCAGGAAGAAGGTTCATAGTTGTTGTTAGTGATTAAGATTGATTTATTTTTAAGCAATTGGACTAGAACAGGGTAAAATATGCTGAATTTTCTGAAAAAGTAAGACAACATTTACATTTCAAATTGCAGGGTATTTGCAGTATATGCCTATCCAATTCAGGATTAGAAAAATCTAATGAACACTCTGAGTTTCATTACCATTTAAAAATGAGCTGAACAGGAAAACAGGTGAAAATCAGGGTAGTTTGCATGATGAAACAATTGAAGCAAATGTGCAAAACAGAAGCAATCAATGTAGATCATATGTGTGATAACTTACTAATCAAGATCCAAATTAATGGTTCTGTGAACCATCTGGAGTCATAATATTTAAAACATCAATGTAATAATTCTAAGGAAGACCAAAATAGCAAAGAAACAGCTGAGACATCCATTTATCTGGGCCTCTATCTCTCTGAAGATGCGGCGAAGCATTTGGAGACCCAGAACATCCAAGAATATTTTTAAAGTAACAACACTGAAATATATATTTTAATTGTATCTGGTCTATAACAATACAGAAACAATATGCCAAGCAATCAGTTTTGGATGCTATTCTGTGAGCAAAAAGTGTGCACGGAAGTTTCCAAGATAAAATGATTTGCGTTCAACCAGCTCCATTAAATTAAAGCTCTTATTAGGCTGTTAACATTGAGTCTCGCAATTAATTGTCTTTACATATATTTTTCCAAATGTTTTATTAATTTGTTCCTGGGTGCACTTTTAAAAACATTGTTTGTATGAGCAGTTTTTCACAACAGACTGATAATATCTACACTGACAACAATTGTTCATAATTGCAGTGAATTTTCTGCCATTTTCTCTCAAATACACCCATTGTCTTTTACAATAACATGTAACACAAGTATCTCAAAGCACACTTTGTTCTCAACCAGTTTTAAACCATCCACTCAGGAAGAACAACATTTACAGGTGTTCCCAAACAGCACCATTCATTTTCTAAATTAAGGTCTCAGTTATAGGAACACTAGAGGGCTCACATGTATCATAAAAGCAGAGCTTGGCAGCAGAAGAAGATATTAATAATAGATTAGATGTAAGATGACTTTACCTCACATAGCTTACATTTCACATGTGATACCCACTCCAGATATGTTTTTAAGATCTTTCATGGTGTCTTAGTCTAAGCCGAAGGATAAAAGGTAGATTGTGCTTGTGTTTTAATTGAGCATTTGCATTTAGGTCATGTGGTACACGAGCAGCTGGCCTACCCTGCAGGAGTCATTAGAACAGAGGCTCTTCCTTTTGTCAGACACAAGAGATTGCACGGCTTAACCCAGAGTCTCACTACAGGAATAATCAGTAACAAAAGTCTATACCTGGGCGGCTTCCTAACTTCAATGCCTGTGCCTCGCACTGCCAAAGTGGAGGGGGCTTAGAGTTTGACTCGACTTTCATGATTGAGGTCCTCTATCTTCCCTATGCCAGAGATTATACAAACATGAATGCATGAAAGTTGGTGAAATGCTGAAAGACATGCTTAGTGACTCAGCCGTTAGCCATTTATAGCGCCTGAATTGTTATTTCTTTCACCCTCTTGAATCGTTCCTTTCCCTGCTCTCCATCGCTGAATGCATCAACAAAAGGGTGAAGCTCAATTGCTGGCCTAATCTCCACAGCGGGGATAAGAATGGCTTTATGATCTCGTTACTTTGCTGTCTTTGTTTCAGCTTCCTCCATTACACTCTATATATATATTTTTTTTTTACCTCCAAACTCATTAAAGGCCTTAATAAGCAATACCTGACCTCAATTAGTCCATGCTAAACAATATAACAATTGACTATGCTATTCATTAGGCAACCACAACAGCTATCAATACTTCACATTTGATCATTTCTGGTAGAAAAGCTAAAGTACTCTCTTGAAGGTTGGGGTAGTTTCTTTCACACGTTATATGTAGAAATGAAACCTAACTATGGATTTTCCCCTGCAAATAAAATCTAAGTGGACTTAATGGGAGTGACCGTAACGCAATTAACCTCATCGTTTGTCACTCCAATTGATGTCCGCAGGGATTTTAAAATTGGCAAACCTGTCATCAGCACTCATCCCACAGTTATAATGAAAACGACGTCTTTGACTTAAAGGATGATGGTTGGGTAATCTCTCCATCATTCAAGGGGTCACTGGTGAACCATTGCCATAAGGAGCTACTTGAAAGCCTATAATGACAGATTCAAAGATTCTCCAGCTGTATTTATTACGAGCAGACATAGGAAGTTGCACCGCCTTATGAATACATGAAAACATTGATTTTCTCTAAAAGCATTTTTTATCACCCATAATGGCCTAGACATTAATTGTAGCAGTGTTAAAAAGCTCTGGATTTGAACACTTTAATCAACACCAATTAACAAGTTATATAATTTATAAATGATTTAGCTGTTGCATGAAATGGTAGAACTTCATTAAATCTGATAAACATTTGATATGTTAAAAAATGCATGATAACACCGGGATTTGTCATTTTTAACAATACAAAGGATGCATCTAATCCCTCTTTAAATGAAATTTGGTTAATAATGCATTTGAACATAAACAACAACGACATTTGATAAATAACAAATACTGGATTAGCATATAATACAAAAACATGCCATGATATTTATTGGCATGGAAGTAATTTGCAAAATGATCCGAGGCACTAGCAGTATATCTGCCCAATATTAAAGTAGATTTCTCTAATATTAAACAAGCCCTTTTTATTTAAAGGCAAATGGGAAAATTAGCATTTTAGGGCTTACATTAAATAGATACTGCGCTTGATATAGCCTCTAAAGAGATGACCTTGCATTTGAAGCGTCAGTGAGTTCTTTCTGCATTAGGTGAAGGTATAGTTTCCATTAAACCAGGGACCTTAAATTAATGTACAGTAATATGGCTAAAACCTGATAGTATTCTGCATGAGTTGCAGGCTGTTCTTCCATTTCAAAACCTCATCCTTTCAAAAAAGTGACACAACTAAAGAATTGCTCACAGAGTCAGTAATTCAGTAGTTCTTTATGTCAACATATGTGTGAGGAAAACCTGTTAAGAATATGTTTTACAAACCAGACACACTGTAATAGTAAAATGATTCTTTAGGCCTGAGACTGCCACAATGGTTAAAACCTCTGCAGAACATTAAGGTAACCTTTTTAAATTACCTCAGATATCCTATTTTGTACTCAATGAATTTCAATATATATATTTCAAGTTTCTTTATGATACGGTTACTAGAGGAAACAAAGGGGAGTTCTAGAAACTCATTGGTTATAACCCCATTTTGTAAGTTCTTCAGAATTAACCTTTTTAAAAGAGGTTCTCTAGTGATCTGATGAAGTCCAAATGGTGCAAATATAATTATGATCACATAAAAAAGATTGAGTTTCATAAGAACCATAGGACTGTGAGCAAGTATTTTGAATCATTCACTCAAATGATTCATTCAAACATACTGATTCATTCAGGAATTATAACAGTTACAAACTACACTTACTAGCCCTATGATATAAAGATATCCAGGTATGCTTTATATTTTTATCTTTATAAGTTTTTCAACCAGTTTGTTCAAAAGGGCTTATTCACTCAGGAACTAAACAAACTGCTGTGGCTTTTTTGGCGGAGCAAAAACATACAAATGAAATGTCAATATTGTGTATATAATGTAAGTTACTCAATATTAACTTCTTGTTTATTGAACTGTTGTATAAACTGTTCACCAGGGTGTACTTTTTAATTATAGTTGGGCGTATTTATGTGCTCTTCTAAGTTTTGAAGAGTTTCTTTTAAACCATATTAGCCTCAAGAATGAAGCAATCAGGGTTTATGTTTATAGAAGCCTTTACATCACAGGAAGACTTAATGATTTTTAGCAGAGGCACATTCATTAGTCTGGAAAACACTCTGAAGAGAATCTTTGAAATGATATCATGATGTTTTTCTCCATCTCATCTATGAGGGCTCTAACTGCTGTGCGTTCCTCCTCTGTGCCTGATAAGGTTGAGTGAATGCTCAATTTATATCTCAGTTGGAAAGACTTTCCACATGTCAATGTATGTTTTTTGCAAATCTAAACCATCTGGCAATTCAGATGTTGCATATTTCAGTCATTTGTGAAAGGAGATTGCAATTTCCCGAACCCAAATACCATATACTTGTTACTGGATTTGAAATTGCAGAAAAAAAATGTTTTGGAATATTAAAGGAAGTGCTAAATACACGTCATCCAAATAAAAAAGTCAGTCAGTCATAAAAATAAAACTGAAAGAAAGAAGCTCAAAAAGCCAAATAACAGTCAAACCAAGCCATCTGAAAACCAATTATGAAGATTGTTACAGTATAATACTGCTGAAGAGATAGCTAAAAAAGAAATGGTTACTGCAGATATTTTCAGTCTTGGGTTTTGAGATAAACAGATTTCCTCATTTTAGGAGCAGATGGCTATGCATTTCATTGGACCTCTAAAATATGCCATTAAATTGACTGTATCTCGAAGGACGTGTTCAACATTTATAGAGAAGCAAGGAATCGTCTCTTGCACAGCTTATTCTTGGCTGTAGTGTTTGTCAAAGCTGCTGACAAACCCATGACATATAAAGACCTTGATCATCTGGGCATGTGAGGCATGGTGATTCAACAAAAAACAAAATTTTCAGATATTTGTATCGTTCATCATGAGTTTAACAAGCTGTTCATACAGCCACCATCCGATATTGCTAATTCTGAACATCAGAGGCAGGAGAGGAGAATACGAAATGAGTTCAGGGAGGATACATAATTCGGACGGGCTTGGAAATTACATTTTCCAGTGATTAAGCTATCATGCCTTGGCCTCAAAGTGCCACTGCAGGCAGATAAGATCGTAATTGTGTTAATCATACAGAACAACCTTGATTTAGATGGAGGCACTGATTAATGTTTTAAACGAAAAAGAGAATGTATACGAAATCCAATTTTTACACTCCCAGGGAATGTTAGAGGTTTAGGCAGCAGTAATTATTTTCAAGCAAAATCTGACCTAATACAGAATAACTCATTAATTCATTGTCCAAGTCAGCATTTCCTAATGAGTTTGAAGTGGGTCAATAGTTATTAAGGATGAATTCCAGAAAAATCTATCAGCATTGTGGTCTCTACATCAATCTATCTCAGTGGTTGTTCTCTTAATGACTTAAATAGCCTTCGCACCATCCTGTCTGTGTCAGTTAAAACACAGTCTGTACAAGAGCAGACAGTTATGCGAGCTCTATATAATTGTAAAATACAAGGCATTTTTTCTAGTCTGGGTCTCTGAAATGTAATGACAGTAAATGCCCCTTAATCACAGAGTTTCAAAGTCATTTCAATGTCATCCAAAAGCACATTAAAAACACATCAGGGCATGTAAAATCAGGACTTCCCCGGAATTCAGGGTCATTTTTTTTAAAATTAAAAATGAATAGACTATGGATACATTAGCCATCTCATTAGGTATTTATTTGCTGTCACATAATGTCCTGCTTTCAGTTTATCGAAAGCATTTCTGCAAGGAAATGCATGACTTTTTGGCTGTAGCTCTGTTGTTGTCAAAGCGACAATATGTTTGTTATATTTTAAGGCGTTTTCAGTATTCCGCTATAATTATTTTTGTTCAAATCTGAAACATATTTTTGTCTCAGCCCTGAGCCATTGCTTCTGTGTTGTAGCATATTAAAGTAAAAATGGGGATGCTGTGACAAGAACTGTTCCTCAGCTGAAATAGGATTTAGACTGAATAGATTCAGTCTGATAGACTGTGCATGCAGCCAGGCCCTGGCCCTGGCATCTCATCCTTCTATGTGATTAAATGGGAACCAATCACACCTGATTTGTCAATTTATCAACATATAACATGCAGGGGCCTGGGGAAAAATAAATCATGTTTTGTCAAATATGTGTATACCTGAATTAGTCTCAAGAAAGAATCCTAGAAATTAGTCATCCAGCAAGGCGGATAACACTTGATCTTTACCACAGGACCCATTAGACAAACACACATATCTTGCCATGTCAGGAGAAATAAAAACCAAAACGATTTTATACAATGACAAGAATAAAAAATGTGCACAGAAAAAACATTACACAGAATTTGTGATTCTGAAAGTGACTTTCATTACAGTGAATATAGTTATAGTGCATGGATAATTAGCACATATTTATACACATTTCACTGAAGAGCCAGTTAAAGCATCAATCACTTGGAAATTTTGTCATTATTTACTTGAAGACCTTCACCGGAAGCTTACAAATTTAATTTTCCTTCCCTGATGTTAAAACTGCTGTTTCATGTTCAGTTATGCTAATCTAGTATATTACTAATTCATCTCAGGTTCTAAATAACGTAAGATATTTCACCATAAAATACTACAAAGAAGTTTGGACTAACAAAAAAATTTAAATTTTTGGATGAAACACATTAATTCCAGGTACAGATGGCGATCACCCAGAGACCAAACGCTCCCTGCGTTCACAGCACACCAATGCAACAGCATACAAAGCCCTTAATCACTGCAGCTAATGAAAGATTTGTGCAAAGATAAATTACTAAAACATCCCTTCCTAAAGAACATTACTGATATCAATCCCAGTTACTGGTGGTTGTTACATTATGCTCTAAGTAAATAAATCCGGCATTATCTTAGCCTTAACCATACCACAATATGACACATCCCTTGGGGGGATTAATAATACACGCTTCCTTTTTAATAAGATTACCTGCTCCCTATGACATTACCAATGTAAAACACTAGCCTTTAAAAGTATAATACTAATGGAATGTTTGTAAAAACACCCTAGGCCTGCTAAAATACTGTCCACAGCAGACACAGCACACATGCTATATTTGTTACCAGAACTTTAAATGAGCCAAGTAAAGACACACATCATGTAGCCTACATCAGGGCCCCCGCTAAAATTCACAATTTTTATGAATTGTGCCGCTCTGCCATGGACAAAATGAGAAGACTATACCTCCCCTTTGATGACGGCCCTGATTTAAATAGTACCAAAAGAAGCAGAACATTGTGTGAACGGTCCTCAGTTTCTGATAAATGGACACTCGACTCAGTTTATGATGATGAATAGGTATTGTGCAATGAGAGCAGTAACCAGGAAAAAACTGCCAAAATGGACAGCATTAGAAATCTGATGCCTGCTTGAGCACATGAAATTCTGCATGAATTTTTCAGTTCACTTGTGAATTGCATGTGATATGGTGGCGCTTCTACAACCTCTTCAAAAGACTTTTTTTCTACATCTAGAAAGCAAAAGCTGGGTAGCTATTCTTGGCTACTAACTTTTCATTTGAATGAATGAAAATGTGGTCAGCAATAAGTAGGCTGTGGTGTTTATACAATGCTCAATTGGTACTAAGGAAATAAACTGGAAATAAGGAAAGATAATGTCCCTCGTACTATTAAGCCACCACTACTGAACTGTTTATACTTGGCAGGATGGATCCATGCTTGTTTATGCCAAATTTTCCCTACCAACCAAATGTTGCAGCAGAAATTGAGACTCATCAGACCAGGTAACCTTTTCATAATGTATTCAACATGTTCTTAGCTCTTAGCTTTTATATCAGTAAATACTCAGACCAGCCCATCTGGCACCAACAATCAAAGTTCAACTTTGTCAAGATAATTCAGGGGGAAAACAAGTTTGTACGTGCATATTCTTGGGTGTACTTGTGAGTAGAGGTGTTTAAGGTATACTGCTGCCTACTGGCGGACTGAGTTATGCTTGTCATTGGCTGTGTTCTGTTTCTAGTCTCTGTAATAGGCCATGGTTGTTTGTTTTGATATGGGTAGCAGTTGTCCTTGGCCTTGAATGTCCGTCTCCAGCAAAGTGACATACACAGAGGCTCTTGTGCCCTACTATGCAAATAGCATCAGGGAGATTTTAATAAAAATGAGCTAGATGAAATAGTGTGGCAGCCTGCGGGAATTATACTGTCTTAATCACCGCCATCCCAGCCAGATAATAAGGGTAAAACACTGTTTAAAAAAATGAGTAAAGAATAAAATAATGAACTAATGCGGTCGATTTCATCCAAATGAAAAATTAAATTATTTCTATAACAGTGGTGGTATAATTAAGTAACATCTTTCAAAGTGGCCTAATATGGATTATTATGTGTTTCGGTGTAGCAAAAAAAAAGGACCCAGATGTGAAGAATATATAACTTTCACAGCAAGCGTTTTATTGAGAATTAAATATAATCTGCTTAATTTAGTGTGTACATAAAATTAAAGGCAGTGCAAAATGAAGTAATATTAGCTGAAGCTGAGAGTTTAGAGGAAATCATAACAGTAATGTTTAATTTTTGAGCATATGCATATGGTAAATAAAAATCTTTTTTTTTTTTTGGATTGAATGGTGCAATTATGACTAACTGCCTAAGTACATTTATGTTGCCTCTGTGCATTAAAAATGTTTTTGCCTTCTAAAGTACAAAACATAAACTCTGGCTATGAGAGCTTTGCTCTTCAACATCACTGAAATGCAAGTAGCACACTCTAGAGATTTTACTCTGAATACTCTGAAGAACACACTCAATTTAGAACGCACTCCACGACCCATGCAAGTGCACATGCACACATCGGGGACCTGTCCCTGCTCACCCTCAAGTCTACCTCCTAAACCTCCTGCCCAGACACCAGCACTGCCTCATGGGAGAACACACAGCTTGTCATAGAAAATGAAAGCAAATAAGCAGGCAGATGTAGCACCCAGATGCTGCCAGCAGACTGCAGGATTATCAGCCTAGTCTTATTTCATTTCAATATAAAATGGGCTGTCAGTATGGACAGGTTCACTGCTAGACACAGTACTCATGTACAACAGTCAAATTTAGACCTACAGTTCACTTGTTATTGAATGCGAGGAAAAACAAACAGGCAACTTTACAGCCCGTCCTGTTATTTTTGGAGAAACCGCAAAGTGACACTTGTTTCAAAACACCAAATCACAGAAGAAGCATTATTATGAATGCAGAGAGTGACAGATAGATTGAGAGAGAGGGGGAATATGTAGGTGTAAATGTACACAAATGTAAATCTAGATGTCAAATGTATGGAGAATTTCATAAGTAACATTGACCAAAAAGGCAACTTCTGAGCCAATGCTACAAGTGGGAGAAAGTGCTGTAACAAAAATTTAATTAGCCTAAATTAATACAACATAACTCTATTTACTAAAGGAACTATTTGCCAAACATCTCATTTCTGAGTGTGCATATGATAGCGGAAGATGGAAAGAAGCAAAGAAAAACATGTTTAAGGGATTATTTTCAGAACATTGTGAAATTAACTTGAACAAGTCAACATTCCCTGTATTATTATTTTTTGTTTTGTTTTAAATAGAGATTTACCTTCATTAATAGACATATATTTTTCTTAGTCGAACACATTATCCAAAGTGACTACAGTACTGCTGTCTATTACATCATAAAACCAACAGAATGTTAAAGTATGAGTCAACTATAATAACTGAAGTAAATATCAAAGATCGCAAAGAAGATAGTGGTCACAACACACACACAAATATATACATAGATAAATAGATACTGTCATATTAGATTTCCTTCTAAAAAGCATTGTGTTTTTCTTACATGAATGGGAATGAAGATGAGGAGTCCAGGCTATAAACGCTGAGCTATTTAACTTTAATTTCTTGTGGTGGCAGTCAAAGTCAATATAATGGTCAATGGTCCATGCATCCTGAAGGTTCATTGACCCTAATTACACTACATGAAGCAGGTCTATGCATAAGTCTGTCACAATTAATATAATACACAGAGGGAGAGTTAACAGAGATGAAAGGAATGAATGGAAATACAATAAAGAATGTAGTCTTTGTCAGAGGCAGAAAGGTCAAGGCAATGCATGTAGCTAAATTAGAGATGAGGCAGGAATTCATTTAATGAGAAAAGCAACCTTTTATTTATGGTCACCAATGGACTAATGTACTAATAATTTCTGATTAATACAAAGAGTTGTCCCATGCCATTTGCTAAATTAAATAATTGTGTATAGCAGGGCTGTCCAAACTCAGTCCTGGAGGGCCTGTGTCCTGCAGAGTTTAGCTCCAACCCTAATCAAACACACCTGATGCAGCTGATCAAGCTCTTACTAGGCATGTTAGAAACTTCCATGCAGGTATGTTGAGGCAAGTCGGAGCTAAACTCTGCAGGACACTCGCCCTCCAGGACAGAGTTTGGAGAGCCCTGTTTTATCATATTTATAAAAGAAAGATACAGCTTTACAATTCTGTCCGAAAAAAGCAGAGTTCCTGGAGGCGTGCTGTGTGGGAGGAGCTAAAGAGTGAAGAGCAGATTGCCAACAAAACACATGATGCCCTTTCACTTACCATCTGCAGTTCTGAATCATGACCGGGATCTTTTATAGCTGAGGTTCTTTTGGAAAGCTTAACAAGGTTATCTTTCCCTTACAACCAAAAACGCACTTATAACACAGGAAACATAGGCCTATACTTCCCGTGAGAGTCCCATGTAGTGCTGCTGAATGAAGCATGTGGATGAGCGTGATCTCGCTCTCTCTGGTCTATGCCTGCGCAGGCGCATGCTTCCGGAAGAAATACCCATATAAGGAGTTCCATCCTTGAAGACCAACTATCAAAAAAAAATAAACTCTCTGAAACTTGTACAAACCCGGAAGTAAGGTTTAGGCCACATAAATACCCGGTCATATGTCCAAATAATTTTTTTAAACTTTGTTCAGGCGTAGCATGAGAATCCAACTCTTTAACAGTGTAAACAACTCTGAATGCACGAAAGTCCTTTTTACCCTCCCATTTAACTGATAATGATTAAATTCTTAAAACGTTTTTTTTTTTTTTTTAAGATTGCACCCATATCACTTACAACATTTAGGTTATTTCATTTAATTAACTAATATGCGAGATTAGATTTTCTATTTTATATAAATATATATTTATATATTTTTTGCTAATTGGGACACTATTGTTGTATATTTTTTATTAAAATTTAGTTGTTAATGGTTAGATTGTTTACCAAAAAAAAAAAAAAAATGCTGAATCATTAAATGGTAAACACAATCATGTGACAGAGCATCAGCAGTGATCTAATGCTAACGCTGCTGGAAAGCGGACAGGGCCAATTGAACATTAGTACTATCCCTGCTTAAATGGTCATGTAAAGATCAATTTCATCCTTGAGGAGTAAAAGTCTGTCATATCTCATTACACCTTTATGCAGATGCATTTGTATTATCCTCGGGCCTGTGGGTTTCAGATTCAGCGCTGACGTATTCTCATTTGCGAACCAAAACCATAAACCTTAACAAATGAATGTATAATGTCATGTTCGTGTGATGCAAATCGTATTTTTGTTGTATTTTACCCATGACCGATTAAATTGTAGCACTCTGCATGAAAAGGGAGATCCATCATAATCAAATGCCTTGCATATTAAAATGCATAACTTGTTATGGTGCATCATAGTGAATAACTGCAGTGAAATTTTAAATGATACAGGTCAGGTGTCACGCGTGTGTGGTGCAGGAACAAATGAACTGAGAATCCAATTCACGAATAACAATCCTTTTAATAATCCAGGGAAGCAAACAGTGGCCCCCCTCCCGGAAGCCGCAACCTCGCGGCGTAGACAAAAATGGAAGGAGAGGAAGTCTGGAGGAGGTTCAGGAGGTGGACGGGTGACTGGGCGGAGGACGACAGAATACAGAGTTCAGGGTGGCGATGATGGAGAGAGAAGCCAGGGAGGAGACAGGAGGAATCAGGCGGGACACAGAGCACAGCCATAATGGTGGCCCACGGTGGAGCCGGTGGAGGGAGGAGCCATGGAGGAAGAGACAGAGGCGGAGACGACGAGCCGATGGGCCAGGCCGAGGATCCGGAGGGCCAAGATGGAGCAGATGGCGCTGCTGACTAATGCGGAGATGGGGATCCGGAAGGCCACGGTGGAGCCGGAGTGACAGAGGACTGAGGTGGAGCTGGAGGGAAGGAGGAGCCTGACAGAGCCAGAGGGACAAGGCGTAGCCAGAGAAGTGGAGTCCTGAGGCGGCGGATGGTTGAAGACAGACCAAGGCGGAGCCGGAGGGACGATGGAGCCCAGTGGAGCTGGTGGACTGAGGGTGAGCAGCGGGGCTGGCAGGCAACAGAGCTCCACTCCGCACTCCCACTGTCCGTGGCGAGCTCATTTGCCGGCTCTCGCACCTGGTCTGTCGGTTGCGGCGATCCTCAGCTCTGTCGCTCCTCGAGGCGATGGCTCGTCAGTGGCTTCGTGCCTTGGCTCTCCGGCATCGGTGGGCTCGGGCTCAGGCACCGCACAGCGGGGGGATGGTGGGTTTGGCTCTGGGTCCTGAGTGGGGAACATCCGGACAAAAGGGAAAAATAAAACTGACCAAAACACGGAAATGAAAAGGGCAGGGAAAACACGATGCTTACATAAACTGTTAGGGTCCGGTATTCTGTCACGCGTGTGTGGTGCAGGAACGAACAAATCAAGAATCCAATTCACGAATAACAAGCCTTTTAATAATCCAGGGAAGCAAACAGACAGGCAGGGTAGTACACACACAAAATAATGTTAATACCGGACACTAAACACAGGACTGAGGAGAACTTATAAAGGGAAGCCAATGAAGGTTAGCGAGCACGACACACCTGAATTTAATAACACAATCACAGAAACTAGGTCACACAGAGACAGATCACATGGGTAATGAAAACAATAACAAACAGCCCAGGGGCGTGACATCAGGAAGGCCTGTTTTCTGAAATAATAATAACATTGGATTATTTTAAAATAAAATATGATATAAACTATGAATTATTTACTACAACATTCTTATAGAAATCAAAACAATAGGTCTTTCAACAAATTAACAAATCTCATTTAAGGTGACATCATTAACTGACCAAGTTATCTGTTAGCAGAAAAATAAACAGTATTTTTAAAACTGCTTAACTACTACTATATTAACTACATTACTCAAATTGTAGTTAAGCAGTATAACTAATTAGTTACAACCAATACTGATTCACATACACGGCATTCTGCAGTACAACTGATTTTTTTTAATCATTCCCTGAAGCTCAACTCTTTTGAATCACATTGACTTTAATGGCTGCCCTTAAAAGTGCTCGGGAGGAAAAGAAGAACACCAAAATCTAGTGAAGTATCTGATCACATCAAGAGAGAAGACTGTGTTTGATTCAATAACAGGAGATAAAGATTCACCTTCTGGCCTTCTGCAAAGAGGTTTAGAAAGTGAGTATCAGAGGCTTATTTTCACTGTATTACTCCTAGCTCTTGGCATGCTATTTGAGTGCACTAAATGGTCAACATAGAAAGACTTTGGCACACTAAAATGTATGATGTATAATGTCTTTGTCACGTTAAATATTTAATAACAATAGTAATACATATTATTATTTTAAAAATAAATAAGTAAATAGCTTGAAAAACTACACTTATTAGTTGTTTGGAAATTCTGTCATCATTTTCTCAACCTAAAGTTGCTGGTTGCCAATGACAATGGAAGTCAATGAGGACCAGCAACTGTTTGGTTATGCTTTAAAATATCTTCTTTTATTTTCAAAGTAAGAAATTCATACAAATTTGGAACTACTTGAGGGTGAATGAATGATGACAGGATTTTCATTTTTGGGTGAAATATCCTTTTAATGTTATTCAAACAATTAGTGTGAAATTCCATGCCTCGATTGTCTGCTTATCCCAAAATGTTCTAAAATCTGCCTTTAAAAGAAAATATGACTCACAAATTCAAGCTGCTTTAGCCTTCTGAGGAAAACAACTGGGCTTTGGTGGTGCTTCTGTTATCATAACACTGGCCATATGGCCATCAGGCAGAGTGAACAGGACATGATGCGCTCTCTGATGTCTTTGTATTTCCTGCATTTATTCAGTGCTTTGTGAATCAAGGCTTTAGTGGCCTTTGGATATGAATGGTACAAACCATTTTGGAATCTGTCACGCTTAGAAAGGTTAGAGTCTCTTGGGCTGAAGTCTTGTTGGATGTGCTTGTCTAATAATCTGCCATGGCTGGTGGCCATCTTAAGCAAACTAATGTGGCACACCATTGGTTAGCTGGCCACCAGAGGGACACTCTCCAGCTGTTGTTTGGACCACTTCTATGAGGCGTGCGGCATGTCCATGCACTTCATTAACCTCAGTCTTAATATTGCAGACTGGGGCCAAATTAGGTAAACACAAAGTTTGAGGAAGCAAGAAATTTCCAAAAATAGGAGTTCTTGCTGGATTAAGTCAAGGTAATGTCAAAGCACAATTTGGTGGCCATATGATGGCAAATTACCTAAAATGTATCAACTGTAGAGATTGCTGTACTGTTTATACTGCACTACACTTAAAAGATCAAGAATTTACAGGCTTACAAGAATTTATGAATTAAAAGATCTGAATCACCAGAAGACTACAATCTATTCTGGAAACAAGCTGCTATTTGTATAAATGTACATATATTTACATACTGTAGACACTAAAATGTACAATACGTATTTACATCATCTAAACATACAATAATGACATAATGACCACAATGTAAATTGTTTACCTATGAACAACTTTACAGACTTACAAATGAATTCTTCTGAATATTGAAATCACTGCATTAATTTTTATTCTATATTCAATTGCAATATCAATGGCATTTTGTTGTCATCTGCAATTATTAGGCCTATATGAAGTTTATTCGTTTACGTAATATGAAACATTTAGTTTTGTATGATTTCTGCTGACAACTCGTTTTAAAGAAAAACTACGCATCCATGGTACAATTAGTGCATTTAAACTAATATTTACAGTAGAGACAAACAAGACAGTATTTGCAGCCAACTGTCAGGATTACTTCTGTTAACACAGCTCTTCATTCATTTCCAGTCTGTCGGAAATGCTGCAACTTAATTGCAAGATTACAGTATGACATGGAAATATTTAAATACTGTAAAAGAAAGGAGACACTGACCTGTCAAAAGGGTGCCAGTTCGAGCTCGACAGATAAAAGAGATCAAGATACACCCTTTAAAACTCCAAGGACCATAAAAAGAAGGCGGCGGCCATGGACTTGCTGTCACCGAGGTGGGTTAAACAATGCTAGTTTGGACAGAGCGAATAGCATCCCCTGTCTCCAATTCAGCGCTTAGCGTCTATGTCAAGATTTCAGCCCGCCCTCTGTTTGTTGGTTGGACAGGTGTCAGTACACGATCCGTTCCACCTGCACGATCCGTTCTGCGCATGCACATAATTACGTAGCAGTGTCCCTACACTGTTGGTATCACGCACACATGCGATGAAACACTTGACGGCCAGGCGGCACAACTGGCGGCATATTTTAGTAGGCTAAATTGTGTTTTTCATTTAACAGTTCACAGCGGGTCTATTTCGATGTTTTTAAATGTAGCTTATGCTATGCATTACGATGTGTTTCCATGGTTGCCAATCCAAAGTAATAAAGGAGTTGTTACATGAACATAGACTTTATTCCACATGTAACCAAAATCGTGT
>JAUMHE010000072.1:8534583-8582256 GCA_032359235.1 Enteromius mattozi
TAAAGCTCAAAGGCAATTGGTCTCTCTGGCGAGTTCCCATATGTAACGTCGAAGTGATTCGACTGAAAGGGTAACTAAGATTTACCCACTGTAACAAACAACCTATATAACTATAGTTGCTGCACAACTTACCACTTTAAAAAGCATCATAGACAAATCCTTTTGCTCTTACAGCCAAATGGTTTTGAACACAAACAATCAATGGGATGACTTTTGCTCGCCATGGTCTGAAGATCATCTGAGCCAAAACCAATGCGAATTAGACAATATCTCGGCGGAGTAGCAACGACACGGAACTAGGAAAAGGCATATGACAGGCTTCTAAAAAAACAGATATAAGTTGATTTAAGGATTGCAATTCATGGAGCAGAAATTACAAGGAAAATCACACTGAAAATGTAGCAAGAGTAGTATGAAAAACAAAATCACTATAGACACCCAAAAAAAGGCCAAATTTTTTTAAAGATAAAAACATTAGATGACTGCATAATCTAATTTAATGAGTATTAAATATATAGGATACCTTTTATCAAGCATCATGTGACTCAAATATGAAAAACTATGTTCATTATTTTAGGCAAACAAATACATATATACATACTTCATGAGGCTTGCATTGACAATAGCCAATATAACTGCAAAGGAAAAAAAGGCAAAAAAAAAAACAGACAAAAAAAACAAACAAAAAAAATATATATGTATATATATACACACAATTTGAGACCATCAAAATTGAAACTGAAATAATTTCAGTGATGATGAAGGGTAATGTGAATAAAAATAGTAATAAATAGCAGAGCCACCCAATTTAGCATGACACATTTTTACTACTTTCAATTGGTTTTGGGCCACTGAGTCAAAAAAAGAAGCATACTAAAAAGACTAACAAATATAATAGAGGCTTAACAACTGCTTAGCCCAGGAAAAAGAGAAGAGAGAGAGGAGAGACAGAGAGGGATTATGCTTTTCAGATTCAGCTTGCAGCATGTGTCAAGATAAAAGCAGAGCTGTCAGTGGTCAGAGCAGGGCGAGATCTTATCACACTTCAACACAGGATCATTCATATGTCTATTGTGAATGGACGAGGCTCTGTGTAGTGCTGCTCGGGACTGCTGGCTTCTCCCTGACCCCGCTCTCCCATCTAGCCCTCTTCAGGAGGAGATAAAACTCACTCTCTCCAGTGTATCCCTGCTGTAATGCGGTCATTACTGCACAGTTTCCCAGCAGCCGGTGCTTCAAATTGCGTCTGGCTGCTTTACAGCGCAATGGATTGAGGGAGCTTATGAGCACAGACAGTGAGGTGTGTCAAAGTGCTGTGCCGAGCATCAAGAAACTGCCACTTCAGTGTGTGTGTGTGTGTGTGTTGCTGTGCTGATGAAACTGTTTCAAACTCCAACAGCAATGGCCAGCAGTAATTGTGACATGTGTCAGAGCTCACAATGCTTGTGGCCAATAGTAAACATGAGCTGTAAACATTAAAAGCAAGTGAGAAAAATAATAAGTTGAATGATTGTCAGTTCCTCAAACCTGAAAAGTAGTTGCCAAGTCACTTCAGAACTATAATGTGGCAACCCACTCAAAACACACATGCTTTCGTTGTATAAAGTTGTTGTTTTTTATACCTGCAGTCACTGATTTATTTATTTGGAGACTGTCAGTCAGCTGACTGAAACTAACAGGTTAAAAATACTCACTGAGGCCTGTTGCTACAGTTCTTCGAAATGATTCAGTAATTGTAAAGGATTTGATATAAACGTTATAAGAAAAAAGAAAGTATGATAATAATAACAGTGTGTAATCAAGCAAATCTGTAAAGCAAAAAGTTAAGTTCAGCTGCATTCAATAAATCATTATTAATGTTAATGACTTAAATGGTTAAAAACATGTGAAAGATTATTGCAGAAGTTTATTATATTTTTCCTTTCCATACCAGCTTTTGAGGTCAGTGTGGTGTTTAAATAAGCATATTTAATTTCTTTATCAATACTGATAAATAATGACCTTTAGAGTTATATTTTTAGAATTATAATTTAATACTAAAAAATTGGCCATACTGTGTCCACTATACAAAGTGTATTATTCTTCTGTTCCTAAAAAAGAATAAAAAATAAAAAGCAAAGCTATATTGCAACAACAATATAGCAACTGTAAATCCTAGTAATCAAATGGAAAAGCAATATTTACTTCTACAATAAGTTTTGTTTTCCTTTTCTGTATACAAAGAAGTATTTAATGATACAGGGATAAATCTTGCTTCAAGCCATCTTTCTAATAAACAAAAAGTAGAGAAATAACATTGAAAGAGACCTTTTTGGTTTTGCTGCAAAGCATTGTTTACAGTACAAGGGCTGTTAAAAAGAAAAAGGGAATACTTTTCCATACTCATTCGTATTCCATTGTTCTTTTTTCATAAGCTGATTTTTTTTTTTAAGTTAATGTTTTGAAAAATAATTAACAATGGGTGATGCTGGGGCAAACAGTGGAGGGAATTAATAGCTTCCAAACATGGACTCTATACCTCATAAAATCTTTTTTTATATTAAAATAACAAAATGGAAGTTCAGAGGTGCTAAGCCATGCGGATTTCATCTAACAAAGCTTGGATCAGCTGAATTTAATTAAAAAAAGTATTTAACACCCTCTCATCTCCATAAATAACTGCCTGTTTTATATATGCTATTCATAATTTATCTTTAGCACCGAAGCCCCCAGTGTACATTTTTCTAAAAGTATCTTGGACTTAACAATGGCCACCAGTCAGGTGTCTTACCTCTTTCAAATCCAATTTGCGCAGAAGGATAATCAGGATATTCATTACAATTAATTCATTTCTGAACATTTTATTGTCACAGATTTTGCTTTAATGTTTTGCAGACACAATCTTTCTCTTGCAGAATCTGAGAAGGAACCACAGTGTTAGATGGGAATAATTTCAAAGGATGTTATATAAATGTTCATTAAATAAACATGTTAAATTCAATTTTGGAGTCTTTCTGGTAGAATAGTAGTTCTACCCTGGTTGTGACCCAAAAATCCATCATATGGTCTCTAATATTCAACAAGAGCAAAATGCTTCCTATACATTTCAATGTTAGTATTACAGGCTGTGTTCAACCAAAACCTTTGAAATAAATTCGTCCTTCACTTGGTAATACACTTAACCTAAATGAATTTACAGAATTTCACAGTATGTTAAACATTTTATACATTTGACCAACATGCAGTTCATTTTAATATTACCAACACATTTATATCAAATGCACTACCACTAGTTTCAGCTTTACACTAACATCATGAACACCACAGTTACCAAATAAATTGCAAAAATACATAAATCTAAAGAAGAAATTGTTCAAATGTTTGAGGTCTGGATCCCAGTGTAGCCCGGTGCCGGTTGCCATGACACTGCATTTTAGGTGCATGCCACGTTATATTCAATTTGACGGGGAAGTGGTGCAGATCGCTGGCCCTGCCAGTCTATCAATTCCTTGTCTGAATGAGCGTGTCCTTCTGATTAGAGAGGAGAAAGTCTGAGTCCAGCAGGCTAGGGCCAGCTCAGATGGACCCTATTCAGCCCAGATTTAATGAAAAATATTCAAAATACTGGAAACCGGAGACATTTAAAAGCCCTGTATCCAAGCGGCCACATCAGCCTGCATAGAAACGAGAATCCCTCTCTGAGAATTTACCAATTTTAGGGACAGGAGTATAAAAGGAATGAAATGTAATGAGTGCTATGAACAAATACAAACATTTACTTGTCCTTTTACTAATTGCAATGGATGGGTGGACATACGGACATTATTTCTTATGGTCAGTTCTTCAAGCACTTGTACTCTATTGAAAAATCCATCCTTTTTTTCCCCAACCACCATTCGGTAAAGCAAAACGTGACTTTTAAGCCTTCACTTGAATAAGGACTTCTAATTCAAAAAACAAACATGAACCTATTGACTCCAGAGAGTAGTTACAGCATATGTCTGCTTATATAAAAGGATCTATCAGCTCATTGCTAGCACATCCATAATGACTTAATTGCATAATTGTCACCCCAATCCCCCGTCTATCTCATTTATTCTCTTAGGTACTTCTGCCAGTCTCTATTCTCATACTAAACCAATATGAACAACAGAAAAAGATACAAGTCTGACTTTGAGCATTAGGTAACCATGTAGACTTTTGAAAGTCAAATACAAAAAGCCAGTAAGTAGTGTGACTGTGACATTTTAACCCATTATTGCACACCATAATAAAATCCAGTTGGAGATTTTCATTAGAATGGAGAGCAGGCATTGGGGTAGCCGTCATGGCTATGATTAATAACAGCCAAGAGCAAAAGGAGGCAGTGGTGACTAATGATCTGGTGTGGCAGTTGATTTAATCAATCAAGAGCGGAGTTTAACCTAACCAAGCACCCGTCGCCATCAGTCGACCATTAGTCCAACTTCCAAAATAAAACTGAAGCAAACCTGTATGACTTTCTTTATTCTGTGAAACACAAAACAATATACTTTGAACAAAGTCACACACTGTACGATTTTGGCCACGATTTGGTCGAATTTTGAAAATCCTGAAAGATTCAAGTAATACTTCACTTTCTGCGTTCGCAAAGCTTTTAAAATATACTCAACCACTGGTGAGTGCGGATGGACGAGGTGGACACATGCACATTACCACCTACTTGACTTGTGTTGTTTCAACATTCTCCTCTCGCATGCGTTGTTGTACGCGAATCATCCACACGGTCTCAAAAAATTGCCCGCATGCGGACGGGGTGCGCGGCTGTCCGCGAGCCCTTCTGATGACGAAAATGATGTAATGCGGATATGGGTTGATAGTGGTGGTGGGTGGGGGGGTCAAGGAAAGGTCCAAGAGCTAATATTTGAACTTGGGATGGCCATAACGCAACGGCACCATATGTGGATGTGCTGCCCACAAGGCTATTGGTGCCCATGAAGAAAAGTTCTTTAAATTAAAAAATATATTTATTAAACAGAACAAAGAACTTAACATACAGAAAAATTGCAACTTCTAAAACTGGCCCCAAAATGACTTTTTTCTTCACTCACTGTTTTTTTTTTTTACATGCGTTTGGTGCAAGACTAAGCCATGGGAATTTCAGCTTAATTTTGGTCTTGCATACGATTTTTTATTGCTCATTTCAACTGAGTAGAATGATTCAGTACAGTACAGTACCCAATAATGTATATTTCCATTGTCAGAATTTGTAAATGGTACCAAAGTAACAAACTGTACCATGCCACTTTTTTGGTATCATTCTGCTGCACTCTCAGAAATAAGGGTACAAAAGTTGTCACTGGGTCCATTTTGGTATCTTAAAGGTACACAGTACTTAAAGTGTACATATTTGAACCTAATAGGTACAAAATTGTACCTTTTGAAAAGGTATCGCCCCAGTGACAGGTTTTGTACCTTTATTTCTGAGAGTGTATGACACCCTAGCACAGTGGTTTGGTACCTAAAGGGTGGAGCTAGACTCGCTGCAAAATGTTATCTGGTTGACAGAGAATTGTCACTTGCATGTGCTACAAGAGGAATGACAGCACTTGTCTCCTTCACTTGTTTTGCCGTGCTGCTCATGTGTGTTGGGATTGTTTACGTCAGAGTGTACAAATGTGTATTTGAAAAAGTTTGTATTTTTACACAATGTTGTGCGAGAATGACATTGATCACTACTTTCTGGCATACACCACGTCTAGCAAGTAAGGGTACTGTTGCCAGTGGAAATGCAAGCCAGATCACAGAGTACTGTCTCAAATTGTACCATGCTGTAATGTACTGAAAAGTACCATTCAGTGGGAACAAGCCATTAGTGTTTAAAGCAGACAGTGCAACTTAATGAGAGTATCCAATTACAGATTTCTTCTTGGTTTGGCTGCTGTCCTGCTCCCTGAGAAACTAAAAGTGACACAATGCACAAGGAGATTCATGACCAAAAACGCCTTAATGAATTAGACCCATTTGAAAAAAGCCTCTCGTTCTGAAAGGGAGTTAATTTTGGTGAAAAAAAAGATATTAACATGACACTGGCAGCAAGCAAAATCTCCAGTTTGATTCTTTGTGTGGCGTGGGAGGTGCGTGGAACCCTGGGAGATCTGTGCTGCTTTTTTACCTTTAATTATACATCCCAGGCATGGTTTGACAAAACTTTAAGCCTGCTAGATGCTATTGTTGCAAAAGTTCGGATAAAAGTCTGCTCCCTCAAGCTACTACTGAACACGAGCGGGAAGACACTAATGACAAGAACTGAATAAATAATAAACGATCAAAACGCCATCTGTACTCCCACAGTATTTGTATTTCCTAGAGAAGTGGCTTCTAAAGAATGTTATTACACCCAGAGGCTTGGTGTCGTACAGCAGGGATTCCCAACCAGGGCTACATGCACCCCAAAGGGGTAGTTAAGCAGGTTCCAGGGGGTACTTGGAATGATTTTGCTTTGTTAAACCAATAAAACAGAAATTTCAACTTTATGGCTGACAAAATATTCAAATAATTAACCATTAATCAAGAGCATCAACTCACTGCGTCGCCTAAAGGTGACATTTAAGAAGTGTTTGAAGATAGTTTTAGCACATAAACACTGCAAATAACTTTACTTTTGTTAAACATTCAGTCTGGGTTTCATTTCTAAACAAAGTTTGGTCTTTCTTGCAAAAATGTCTCAATGTTTGTCCCCAAAACTGTCGAAACTTGTGAAAGACAAACCAGCTCAGGTGTCTCATTAAAATGAGAGCTGGGAGGAAATCTGGTGAGACTCTTTATCACCTACAGTGTCAACTGCTTTTATTTTAAGAGGCAATCATTGTAACAATAAGCATTTTAATAACGGTAATTATAATGCTAAATGATATCTGCTATAATTAAGCAATATTGCAAGAGCCCAATTATATGAGGTTAACTGAATATTAGGTTAACCAGTCCTTAAGCAGACATTTATAAATATGTATAATATAATACCTAGGTACATTTCAATTGTTTGTTACATCAGTTGATTAAAAAAATAATATTAATAAAAAAAAAAAGACAATTGAACATTGGTAAACCACAAAAACAGACAAATACTCAAAAGTATCCATCATGTTACAATAATTAACTTTAATTAATGTATCAACTAACTTTGCCTAACAATGAGCAACACGTTGTATTTATAAATCTTTGTTAAAATTAGTTAAAAAAATTCAACTTTCTTATTACAACTGTTCATTTTTCAAGTTAGCTCAGGTCTATTAATCTGAGTAGAAACTGAAATTAACTTTAACTATGAGTACTAAACGCTTTATAAATATTAATAACTAACAGCTGAACCTTAATCTAAACTGTTACCAAAACTTAAGTTGAATAATTTATGTATTTAAAAATGCATACGCTAGGCTTTTTTTTAAGGTAAGGTCACCATGTTTGTTAATGGAAGCACTCACTCTTTTAGCTTCAGTATCAATTTATACTGTATAAGCCATATAAGTCTTTATTAAAGTTTGTAATTAGCTTTGGGAACTACTTCCAGTCATGCAAGTACAGTCTCCAGCTAACAGTAATTGGCTAAGACCAAAAACCTTCAAATTATATTTTAGGCGGAAGGCCTTTATGATGAGCGAAATTAATAAAAGTTACTTTTTCCTCCCATTCATCTTAGAATGAATGGACTTGCCTCCTCCTGACAGTCTCCAGCAGTTTAACAGTGCGTGCCGAGCACTCATCAGATCAGCACAAGCATCTGGAGCTTTCCTATGAAAGCACTTTGAGTCATTTAGGGGCAAACCATTACGTGCCATAACTGTAGCCTTACAAACATGAGGAAACATGCAATTTCAAAGGGGAGTAACTGTACACAGGGTGCGTTTTGGTTATAGAAATTTGCTGATCATCATCATACACTCCTCTGATTTGCTGAAAAAAAAAAAAAAAAATCAACATGCAACATGAGTTAAAGGGGAAAGTGACCTGCCAATCTCACTTATTATTCACATCCACATGACACTGGAATCTGAACAGAGAAACAGCACTGTTACGAGGCCCTGGTCACTATCACAACTCACATATGCATAATAAAGTCTACCTGGTCTTATGGCATAAACGTACCTTGGTGCACTTTTAGCAAGACACAAAATACGTAGCAACAAGTACATATAACTGCAGTTTCCAAAAGTAGTGAACACTATAGAGGCAGTAAAACTCTGACACCTTTTATTCCTCTTTGATGTTTTGATTAATACAGTGTAATTTTTGCACAATTACTTGAAGAATATCATATTATGACTTCAAATATGCTATTAATATGCTGGAATATATAAAAAAAAATGCTCTTGAACGTTAGCATCACACATATCCAGCTTCATATCTATGGGTTTTCATAGACGGTAGGTTTGTTCGGTAGCTCATTGAGTATAGATATGTACTTGAGAGGCAAGGAGCTCCGGTTTGAATTTTGTGTTACTACAGTTCAACAAAACAGTTCAAATCTGTGTAAAAGCAAGTTGAAATGGCACGGTTGCTTCAACAAATGCGTTTTTATTTCAGTTTTGCATTGGTTAACACTATCAGGTAGTTTAGGGTTGGATTTGGTGTAGGGCATATTTCCAACACGATACAGCATTAACTTTTAGTGACATACAAGAGCTATTTAAATTGTAAACCGCCGCAATACTTGCCCATATAAAAGTGTGCCAGGGATGACATATTGAACCTGTTTCAGCACCACTGAGTTCATATTTCTCTTTGAAACTGCGGTGAAACATGCAGTAAGGTACGTAAAAACAGTGTTGCACAAAAAGTGCACAGAGGTAAGTATTTTTGAGACCAGGTTGCACAAAGTCGTAGTTCGACAACAACTACTACTGAGCAACAAGACTCAACATGCTACAGGTGCAAAGAAAAACTACATCAATAAGGATTATAATCAGATCTGCTATTGATTCTCATTCATCCTTGCTGCCCTTAGACAGACATTAAAGGCAGATTTTTTTAAGAAGATATGAAAAATGGTTTCAGATTGTATTTCATAGACCATCCTGGAAGTTAGTGTCATCCTGGTTCCCTCAACAAAGTCCCAAAAGGATTTTTCTATTAACTTTTGGATTAATGCATTAAATAAGTCCTCTTTGACTAACATGAGATGATTCTATCATTCATATCTTCACAAAACAACACAAAGCCTAAACATTATTGAGAGGTAAAAAGCTTGGTCAAAAGGTTTTGACCAACAATTTGTCAGTAGTCTATAGAAATTGAATCACATGCTTAAAAATAGATATATATGAAATGTTTTTTTTCTTATTACATCAAACATACACCATTATAACTTGCATATTAAGCATAATAGGTAAAGCTGCTTTAAAAATCTAGCAGATAAGGGCAACTCAGCAGTCAAGATATTACATAAAAATGGGATTTGCATGTTCCATTTACATTCACTTTGTGCAGCACAACTAGAGGAAAAATAACTGGTCTTATTGTCCTGTTTTGTCAGGTCAGGCACACCAATGAATAAAGCACACAGTAAGCATGCACAAAGTTACAAAACCTCCACACAATGGAGAAAATAGCAGGCACATATATGTTTTCATTTTTTATTCCAAAAACTTCAAAATAGGTTTCAAGTTCAAGAAAGTAGAATAAGCTTAAACACAATGCAAAGCATCATATACAGACAGATAAAATACATTTTATATATTGCAGACAAGCCATGTTGGGTATTACATATTTACAATATGTAAACTTCTATATACAATCTTTTTTTACATTTACAAAAAAACCTTTGTCTCTATTTTGTCTTTGTATATATATATTTTATATATATATTTTATAATCCCCACTAGCATTTGTACTACAATAATGAAAAACATTTACAGATCTGTCAATACACTTTCTCTTTTTTATATTACAAATTTATTTCCATAAAAATATATCTTTGTACAAAAAAAAGTTTCTATTCATTAGTTCTCCTTTCAGCGTCAGAGTCTGTCTAGATATCCGCAACGGACCGTTCCATTAAGGTCCTTGAAAGTTTGAAAGTCACTGTTCAAAAAAAAAACTCCTTTTGGTCAAGTACGTAACTCAAGACTGACTGTATTCCTTTAGGCTTTGGATAGCCAGAGCAGAGCAGTCCTTTAAAAGTCCTTCAAGGCTGGGCTCGTACCTCTTACCGACTGGAGAGAGATGCATGTTTGTGGATCTTAAAATGAGAGAAAAAAAAAAAAGAACGAAAAGAAACTGGGCAAGTACATACCAAGATATTTTCACATTGAGCTGATATGTTCATCCTGTAGTACATTTTCATATACTTATATTCAATAAAAGCTGCAGTGTGCAATTCAAATATATTGATATGCAGTCTTTTAGGGTTGCTGTTTTTCCGGTAAGTTTTAAAAAATGGACCTGACTGGTTTAGTCACGCAGTTTGTTGGATGTTCACCATGTGTAAAGCAGATATAGCATAGATATATCTAAAATTAAAAATACATTCAGTGCAGTCCCGATATTGTCTCCATCCAAACTTCTTGTCTGTTAAAGACTGATAAATGAGACAAAAACATTGACACTACAAAGCAGTCTCGACAAGATCATCCAAGTTTTCACAATCATCTTTGCTTCAAGCTCACTTTCACATCACGCCAACAAAACCTTTGATGAAAAGGGTTGCCATATACTCACAAATATCCGTAGGTAATATTTGAGAATGTAAATTAATTGAAGTGCTGGTCTCCATATTAATGAACGTATGTGTGATTTTGTTGAGATGAGCATAAATTATAAGGAGGGCTGCCAGGCAGAGTTCTTTACATTAGTACGACGACTACATGGTTACAGACTCTAACGCCAACAAGAATGTGCTGGGTGTTTCAGCTAAATTCTATAAATATCATAATGCTGTTTTTTATTCTGGCTGGATGTCTCTCTTTATATGTATATAAAATAGACTGATGCCTTTTGCTTTGGCATAGCAGCACCGTAAGTTTTGCAACATGAATAATAATAACAATATAAGAATACTTTCATGACACATGCTAGCATGAAGGCCAAAGGAAAGAGTGTTTACTTGCCCCCCTAAAGTGCAGGTTCTAACCTAAATGAATTTGTGAAGATATGAATTACATGTTTTGTGGTGCTGGTTGTTATTTTTGTGTTTTTGTGATTCTCTTAAAGTGAGAATAACCAAGATTTGGCTCTCTACCAGAAAAAAAAAAAAAAAAAAAAAAAAAAGCTACGTCTTTGAAATTCTCCCTTAGCAACTGGCAACTCTTGACCATTGTGTAATAATAATAAAAATGGAGCAATAAGAAGAGATTGGAAAACCACATATAGAGTTACCAAGGCACTGTTACGAGAAACAGATGGACAAGCATGAAACACAGGCTGCCTGGATACAACAACATTCTGGGTAAATATACACATAAAGATGAGAGGTGATGACTTTGAAGCCCTTGTGCCTTGAATGTTTGTGTGTTATCGCTAGCAAAGTGCATTTTTTGTTGGGTTGCTGAGATATAAACTTAACTGTGAGAATGTAAAACACCAAGCGAATGTGAATTAAACTTCAACACGATGTCTGATATGTGGAAAATACTTTAAGATGCCATCTACACTGAAATTCTCCTAAAAAACGACCATACTACAGTCTTGTAAATATAAAGTTAATGTCAATAGGTTGAAGATAATGTACCTGGCCCATTAAATCCCAAGGGAAATATAATCTTTGCTTTTTCGATCAATTCACAATTGAAACAAGCTCTGGGTAATATCATATTAACACAACTATGATAGGCTACCGATTTCAAAAGTAATAAACCCGTAAAAGCAATTATATCAGTGATTGATTTCAGAAGCTGAAGAGTACAGCAAATAAACCAGAGGAATTTAAATGCCCATTGGAAAGTAAATGCCGGCATCAGGTAACAGAGGTCGCAAGACAAGAAAATCGAACCGAATGATGCAGAAACAAGCAGAGGCAATACTATTCAATAACTGAATTACAAATCTCAATAACACCGGCCAGTTAAAGGATGCTGCACCCAGAATATAGTGTACTTTCGCAACAAATTGGAAGTTATTTTTATGCAAACTTCCTAAGCTGTTGCTGAACTTCAAACCTTTCCCATCAAGTTATTGGGGTAAATGCATGCAAATAAACCACCAGACTTGGATTAGTATTTTAAGGAGTGATTTCTAAGCCCCTTTTCCTTATCGTAAGTGTGGCGTGGGCATGGATGACATGGAGGAATGTGCAGGGAAACAGATTATGACACAAAGCTACAGAGATTAAATATTTTCATGCTCATTTGGTGTTGGCTCCTTTTGACTAAAACCTTCACGTCATCCTTATCCTTGACTTCAGAACTTGAGGACCAAAAGTAGACCCTCCCCCCTGGTTACGAAAGACACGTCTCAAGTTATATTTACCTCTGTACTCCAATGTTGCCTTTTTAATCTATGTATAAAACTCATTGGATCCTGTCATTCAATGATACCTGAAGAACTATAAATGCTAACAAATGGTTCTTCACCATAATATCCCAGCCCACAAACCAAGACCATCCAACTCAGAGCATCCAAACACACAAGGAGGGGGTTCAGATTGGGTAATACCTGGCTAATACAAATCCAACCCTCCAATGTGGGCTGCTTTTCTTCTGTCAGTGTGAGAATAAGGAAATGACAGCAGATAATGGCCTTGAAGTCTGCTTCATAAAGCCCCTGAACACCAAAACACGTCTTTTTGTGTTCTCCGCTGGGCTGCTTGAAGGGTTGGACTGTCCATTTTCAGCCAGGATCATGATAAGATGGTGGGAGAACACTCGGTCCTTCAGGCTGAAATGAGAAGAGAGGTGCTACAGCTAGAATCCATGTCTTCTAATAAGCCTCTCATTCAACTTCAGATCGAGTTGTGGCGTTACATACTCAGGGAACTGATGGGGGAGGTGCCAAGAGAGTGTGTCCTCAGTGAAGTCTGCACTTGTGATTTTAGTTCAAGGTGGAAACGGGATAAAAGAAGCCAAAATGCACTCCATGGAATGAACTCAAGATACAAAAGTAAAACAAAGCTTCAACTCTCCAGCAACATGCTTCTTGTGACTTCCTGCTCACGTGAAGACTTCCTCCAACTCAAGAGTGAGAATTCGGCATTTGTTTGACCGAACAATGTATCTCTTGTCTGTGTTTTTGGCAAGCGACGCCTGTGAGCTTCACATGTGTCCCTTTGCGCTGCCGTAGTCAAATAGGACGTTCCACTGGAAGGAAAAAAGAGGAGACAGCAGAACAGTGTAGGAACAGAGTTTTAGCTAGCAAACACTGATGTGGTTCTTTATCAGTGCATCTCTGTTGATGCGCTTTGACAGCATCGTTGTCAAGGTTGATCACTTTGTCACTGGAATTGGTTTACAAATGAAAAACAAAAAAATCCTCCTCTTTAGTCCATCCATGTGGCCCATTCTTACTATGGGAATAGCTGTGTGGAGAGGGAAAGATATATCCAGCCTGTGAAAAGAGAAGAGACATGTTTGTCAGGAGTCTTGAAGAAACTACTTTGGGACTTCGTAAGCTACTCATTACTTAAACTACTCTAGAAGATAATAAAAAGTAGTTTGAATTTATTACTGTAAACTCACATTTACCACCATTCTCTCAATTCTTCCATGCACAATCCAGTCATTTAAATTCTTAACATAGATTTTGTAATGGTTTCAAGTCAGTCACATGGATTAGTTTGAAAGCTGCTTGGCATGAAAGTGACTTCTATGTGAGTTGTGCTTCATATATTGACAATATATTGACACTATTGACAATAGACTATGGATCTTTTGGCCCTCAAAATTTTACCAATAAGACCACACCATAAGAGGTCATTTTGTAAAGTCTAATAATCAGATTATTTAATTAGTAGTATATTTCTGGTACAAAATCAAGGATCTTAAAATTTAAAGAAACAGAACACTATAAATTACTATAATGTAATTAATACTGGGGGAAAAAAATCTGACTTCACCAATCTGCTAACATGAACTGTAACAAAAGGTTTAGCCACATGACAACCCAAAACACATACACGATGAACATCAAATGAAGACCAAAACCACAAGCAGAGGCACAGTGCTAGCTAAAAGGGCTCCTTGAAATCCAACTTTCCAATGTGGGCTGCAATGTGGTAAAGTAAAAAATGTAGATGTCTATCAGCACTAATAGCCTAGTGGACAGTTACGGGACGTCATGGGCATCCCGAGTTTGATTCCCGACTCGAGGACCTTTCCTGATACCCCCCTTTCTCTTCCACTTCGCTTCTTGTCTGCTCTACACTGTCCTGTCCTAATAAAAATGGCAAAGAAAAAAAGGCCATCACCAAGTCTGCATCATAATAAAATAATAAAATTGGAAATTTATTGCTGAAAATTTTCTGCCATGTATTCTGTGCAGCTTAAAAGAAAAAATCATATCATTGGAAAAGCTATTTTAAAAACAGCTGAGGTACTGCTAGGATACTGAAAGATGTAGTTACTAGCAATGCTACTTTTAGTACTTTTTAGTAGTTACTGTCCAACACTGCTTGTCAGATGGGAAAGGAAGACAAAAACACAGATGGACATGGTGAAAAAGGGAAAAAGTAGCAAAAGAGACGCTCAACACAACAGTGTCAGACTAACATTGTAACTACAATAGCAAGGTATATTTTTAACTCTTACGTAATTTAGGAAAGCAATCACAAAAAATCCTCAAATAGCAGAAAAACACATCACAAAGAGCTGTTGCAAGTTCCAATCAGCAGAACAGATTTAAATACATGGGATACAGGGGGAAAAAAACAATTATAAATCCTGCCCAAGTTCATAGTCTGCGGGTTAGATTAGGTGCTCTTTAAAAAAATAAAAATAAAAAAACAGCTGAAATAAATAAATTAAAATTCAATACTTCTCTATCCTTATCCCCTTGCCTCAGCAGTTTGTTTTCCATTTTGTCTGAGGGCAAAACTAGGGCGATAAAGTCAGTTTAAGAGGTACAATTTTTCTAGTTTTAATTCCCACACTCCCCACTCAACATTCAAACAAACTATATGCTGAAAAGGCAGTTTGTGTATAATAGCAGAAATATACAGCAAATGATGCCCCTAAATCATTCCATAGCAACTACGTGAGGATACATTGCTTTTTTTCCTTTTCCCTGAGGTCTTTGTCCTCCTTCGGCTTATTATACCGCAAGATCTCAACTTTGTTCGCCAATGACCTTTTCATCCCTGACACCATGCTAGTTTGTACAGTAGTCTAATGAAGCACGCCAGATGTGGATGCAGAATGCTAAGGTCACGCTGTGACTTTGAAATCTTGAAACAAGTTGTTCTAGGAAAAGAAAATAAATTCAACAAATATCAGACTATAACCAGCTCATAATTCACAAAGCTAGTATGTTTCACAAAAACAAGATTATTAGCTCTGCTCCAAAACCTAGTGGACTTCTAACGAAGACACACTTCTGATGTAAAAGTTTATAGTTCTGAGGCAAACAGGGTCCTGATCACCACCTGAAACATGTTTATTAGCAGTACTTTTATTACCTGTTACCAGTATTGATGTCAAATCCCTTCATTAAGAACAGATCTCCCTGGTTGAAGACTCACCTTTGACTAGAGCGGTCGCTATACTGCTGTGCACACTGTGCTGACCGTGAACTCTGTCTCATTGGCCATGATATCAGTGGGCTGGATGTTACGGTCATACATAGGGTTCTCGAACGTGGCTCTTCCATTGGTGTTCTCATGGCCCGCGTAACCATTGAAGGGTACTTTGGGCCTTTTTCTGCAAGTAAACAAGACATATTACCAAATATTCTGGAAGAGTGATTCATAATAAATCACAAAAATCAAGGCACAATGAGCAAAACATCTTTGGTGAAGTGCTGTACCTGTGTTTGTAGAGATACAGAGCAAAGCCTGCTATGATCATGGCAATAAAAGGCACTAAAATGGCTGCTGCCACCGAACTGCTATTGGAGGCAAAGTTATAGCCTGGATTATCGCCAGTTGAATCAAGGCCCTCTGTAAAAAAAACATACAAATAAAGCGTTTACCTTTTTTAAATTTACCTTTTCAAACAATACAGGAATAAACGATTGATTTCTGTATAAGAGTTATTATTAACAATAACTAACCACAAGTGAAAAGCTTTTTGTCAGAGCATGTGTTCGGATTGATTCGAAACCATGCAACAAACAAGAAATTAATCAATTAAATGGGCAAACTTCACATCTCACTGTTTTGTATAACTCGACTGGGGGACTTGTTTTTGGAAGATGTCAAACTGCATTATCTTGACAATGCTTTTTAATTACAGATATCAAGACACGGCGAAGATGAAGTCATTTTGAATTCACTTTTCAATTTCGACCACAGAGCTTTCCTAAACAACGAGAGAGTGTCAGTGCACCTGTTCATCAGACAATGCCAAAAAGCTTCCCAATAACATCAAGGCAGCAAGTGGGAGATTCAATTAACTAACTCAATAGAGCCAGCTCATCAAACCAACATGAAATGATGGAATATGGGTGCATACGCGCATACACACGCGCTCTTTCTGCTACGGCCCCTCTTATTAATAAATCTTCTGTTTGCTCAATCTGTCTGACGATGTTGGGATAGGAGTCTATACAGCTGTCGTTTAGAGATGAAGGCGAGCCTGTTTCATTAGGACGGGATTTGACAGACCGTTCATGGTTTGGCCTCCACAAGCTGTATACCAAATACTTACATCGACTCTAGTTTTCCTTTCTCTCCCACTAAATTGATGTATTTATTATAATAATACATGATAGCTGTTGCAGGCGGCATTGGTGGTATATATAATTTTTTATACATTTAATTGATAGCTGATATCTGAGGAAACGACACAGGCTTGACATTTTCACTATGACATTAAAGCTGAAGTGTGTATTTTATGCAGTGTTAAAATACTTTGCCAGCTTAAAATGCTGAAACATCTATATGCAAATTCATAAATTGATTTGTTTGAGCATCCCATCCAGCCTGACACAGATAAACCCCTGTAATATGTTTTGCTATAATAAATCAATCAGAATCTAGCATTAAAAAAAAAAATGAATGAATGAATTATTTTTATATATAAATGCTGAATCGAGTCTGTCTGTCTAGAATTGTGGGTGTAGCCGTTTGTAATGAGGCTACATCAGAGGATGTAATGATTAGAATAGAACATAAAATCAATCACTTGCACTGGGTATACGGTGAGCTAGTATGCTATGCTAAGCTAGTACACTGAACATCAGTTTGGGGTCCTAGGTGAAGTCAATTCAACAGAACAACATGATTATAATTTTTAATTTAATTCTGTAAATACGTTATTTCAAACCCATTTGGGGTTCAACACTTCTGTTCGTCTTTGAAGCACAAATGAAGCTTTAGATATTTCTGCCCCTCCATTTAAACGCTTGTTTGTGTTTAGAAGATGAACCAAAGTCTTAAGGGTTTGGAACGACATGGAGTAATTTTTAATTTCATGCTTTTAACAAATATGATTTTACAGTCCTATAAGACAAGCACACATACCCAGCCTCTGAAGTCCAAACTGGCCGAAGCCTTTTCCTCGAACAAAGCCTTGGTACACAAATGAATCCGAAGAAGGCATGTATGACACCTGTGGAGAAAAGTACAAAACAGAATTTTCAAAATGTCACAAATGAGCCACTGAAAGGTAAAATGTGTCAGTGATGTGAAAGACTACTTATGTTTGACATTTACTTTCCCCGTCATTCCTCGCTGAGGCATAAAAAGTGTACAAATCCACATACAAACACATAAAACCAGCTTTCTCACTCTTACTGTCACTTTACCTCTTGTGCTTTCTCTATCTCTCTCTCTTTCATGAACACACACAAACACAAGAGCCACACACTCATGGCCCACACTTTTAATTACACTCTCCCAGGTGCTTGTCCCAAGTGCATTGGAGGGGGGTAGAGACGTCTGGCCCTGATTACCCAGCAATGATTTAACTGACGTTTTAATTAAAAGAAAAACTTTGTCGGTTCTCTTCTATCCCCAGGAGTGACAAGCTCTGTGTGTGCATGAGTGTGTGTGCGGTTTCAGCAGTTACAAGCAGCTCAAGGTCTGGCCCTATACAAGAGCCCTTACATCAACCTGTGAGTACTGAAGTACACTTTGAGCACTCTCAGGTTGCAGTAAAGGTTCAGAAATGTCCACCTTTCAAAGCAAGAGCACGACTTTGAGGACTACATCTGCATGGAGTCATACCATGAAGGAGAAAGGACATGCATCAACATAAAAGCATGGCTGTTGAAATCAAATGTAAGACGCCTCTTTTTCTCAGTAACCAGTTCACTTATGCATAAACCAATAGGAAGGCTGGGTCAAGTTAAATATATGTGGTTCAAATATTTGATCTGCGGTTGCCTAATATCTTCAAAGCAAACAATCTGTTTGAATCTAATCCATTACAACATGGAAAATCTGTAGAATCATCACAATGATTATTACTTCCACGTTTCACACTGCAGCGAGTCTTCATTTCAAAACGTCAGGATAATGATTCTACGGATGTAAGGCACACAAGGGCTTTGTGGTTTAGATCAGAGGAAAGGGAAAAAGGAATATACGTACATGTCCATCCAAGGCCCAGTTGTCAATTTTGAACTTGTTAACGAAGATCTCTACAGGTCCTCGAATCTGATACACCTGTAGCAACAATTGGGCTTCTTCTTTCTTATAGGTACCTGCAGAAATTGAGAAAATGAGGAAGAGTGTTGCTGGGTGTCATGAGTGTCCCAAAAAAATCCAAAAAACAATAAAAGTTTATTTTTTGTATGTGTTTTGTTTGTAATGTAATGACTCAACGTAACAATAATGAGACTAGTACAATTTACTTTAATTTAAATTAATAGTATCATTTCCATTACATACGGTATTAAATATATGGAGTACAGAATAAAAAATAAAAATCACATAGGCTAGTTGGCAAAAGTCAGAGCCAGTCTCCATATTTGAGTTAAAATATTACGCAGTACATTGCATAGTGCATAACAGACAAACTTTTTTCTTTCAGCTTCAGACTATGAAGGAGGATTTCAAACATGTTTGATATTTTGAGCCTATTTTAAAAAAACAACAACATTGTTTTCATGTATTACATGGCACATGTTTCTGTACGAACTCTTAAAAGTCTACTAGTATGTGATGCTTAGCCATTTATTGTATGATGCCTAGTTTTTCTTCTTCTCTGTAATGATTTACAAAGTCAACGAGTGCATGATGTTTAGTGTTTTTAAATATCTTTTGATTTTGAAAGTCATGTAGTGTATCCCAGGCTGCAAAATATCTCCTTTTATGTTCCATGAAACAAATAATAATGTTTGGAGTACGTAACAAATACCAATTTTTCGTTGTTGGTTCAACTTTTTCCTTAAGACTACACAAAACACAGTGCTAGATGCAGTACAAGCTAGAAAATTGGCATTACCTTGCTGCTGAAGCATCACAAATGAGTGGTTGGTAAAATGTGTTGTGAGGTTAAAATAAAAAAACACTCACCAGCCAGATTGAGCTGTACTCCGCTGTGGTCCATGAGAGTGCCATTGACCCGATTGCTGAATGGTTCAAAAGCAGTTATGCTAAGCATCGCTGGCTGCTTCTTCCCTAGATATTCATATGAACCCCTCCAAAGAGAGTTCTTAGCAAAAACCCCACTTGGCACTGAGATAGAGGCACAGAAAAGAAGAACACAAAGGAAAGAGCTGCTGTATTATACATTCAAGTGACTAAAATATTTCAGGGAAATATTTAATTAAGCTGCCTTGCACCAAACGATTACTTTAATTTATGGTAGGCAGTGAAACTTACCAGGTTGCTTTGTGTTGGGCGGCTCTTGCACCGTTCCTACAGTTTTTCCACTTGGTCTATTATCAGCTATAGGACAAGTAAATATATATGATATCAGATGAAGAGGAAGAAAACACTTGACATTGACCTTTCAAAAGCAGTACTAGAAAATATGCTTACATGACTTGTCTAAATAAATCAAAACCAAAAACATCTGGACAATATGTGCAGAACATACAGACTTTTTATGATTTGGAATTTTACTTATATATGTGAATACCCTGTGAAGTCTACTTCGCAGGACATTATAAGATGATTGGACACACACAGTGGGGGGGAAAACAGCTTTATTAGATGTTATACGACTATGTTGTCTAGCTCTCTGGTCTCCCACAGGTGCTGTTAATATCCTTCCACTGCAAAAGGCCAGAACCCTACCTTCAGCTTTATTATAAAAGATTTCAGCAACTGCTAGACTATGATGCATTTAGGGTTTAACTTTGAGACTAATGCCATTTTCCTTCAGCAGAGTAAAAAGGAAATTGTTAATCTTATTTTTCTGCCCTATACGCTCACAGTTGGCATAGTAAATACTGTATGGGAACTGTTTATCTGATGATATTTTATGGCAGTCTGGGCTTTCCAAAACCAAATCAATGCATTCCGTTGGGCTAATCAGAGCTCTACTAATACAAAATTTCAACAATAACATGATGAATTGGGCACAGCAATCACACCAGTTGTGGAGAAGAAACAGGTGGATGTGGCCATTAATCAACATTTGTAGAGAAGAAAAATCAAGTTGCTGAAAACGGCAAATCTTTGAGTCAAGCAGATGGGATACACCATAACACACATGTGGAATGAATGTGCTCAAAGCCAAACAATCAATTTATTTTACATTTGCATGTAAAAGCACATTTTAATTGATTATATTTTGGTTTGTGGGCTCACACACATATTTATAAAATATTTTATACATACGTGCACACAAAGGAGGTTTCCCTGTCCAGCTGCCATCAGCCCTGCAGGTGCGGTGTTCAGACCCTCCTGCAAGGTAGAAACCAGGCTGACAGGTGTAGATAAGCGTATAACCCAGAGATGGCAGCTCTATAGCCCCTACATCTGCCTGTGCAGGGAGCTCCGGCTGATTACAGTGATGAGCTGAGGAGAGAAAGGAGAGAGAGTATCTTACATTTTGGAGGGTGTGTTGTGTAAAAACAAAGAAAAACACTTAATACCCATACAAATTCAAATGAAATCAGAAAAGTATGCTCTAATTTATTCATCGCTACAAATTATTTTTTAATATTTTAAAGCTAACCGATGCACTCAGGCTGCATGCCACTCCAGGTGAGGTTGGGCAAACATGTCCGAGAGATGGAGCCCAGAAGGAGGTGGCCCTTTCTGCAGCTGTAGTACACTGAACTACCAATCTGTTGATAAAAACACAAACACACAAAATAATTAATAAATGACAAGAAAAAATGTATTTGGGATGAAATGATAAAAGCCTTGATTTGATGAGCACCTGGTAGCCTTGAGAGTTGTTCTGGTGGCCAAAGAGAGGAGTGCCAGGATCTACACAACTAGTGTGACTGGGATCTGTGACAGAATTTATCACAATATTATTGTTTTTACTGTGTTTATGATCAAATTATTATTTATTTTTTGTTAAATTCAACTTTTGAATTGTAATATGCTGGGTTGCCAGGTTGGCATAACAAAACCAGTCAAAACCAACGATTACTATTTAAAACTATCCTGCTCACTTTTTGTATTCCATTTTGTGATATAATAATTTGTCAGAACAATTTTTGTATTTATTTGTTTATATTTTAAGTGTGAGGACAGCATGAATACATTAGCTGACCTATGCAAGACGGCTGGGTTCCACTCCAGGTTCCATCGTATTGGCAGTAACGGCGAGGAGAGCCAACCAAGATCAAAGGCGGGTAACATGAGAATGAAACGGAGGACAGGTATGTGAACCCTCGGTCTTCTCGCTTGCCTTGGGCTGGTATCCCTGGATCTCCACAAAATACAGCTGAGGAGAAAGCGAAACTCATTGAGGAAATTATTATAATATAAAGCATTGCCACCATCACACAAAACATACAGCTAAAATTTAGAAACATCCAGTTAAAAATGTTATATGGGGCTTTAAATTCATATGAACATTTTCAGATAATTGGAGCCTTTATGAAAATTCTCACTTACGAAAACACTGTGGCCGTTCGCCGCTCCAGTTTCCTGTGCCCTGGCAGGTGAGGATAGTGGGAAGGGAAAGCTGGTAACCCTGATTACAGGAATAACTAATGCTGGACCCCCACTGGAAGTCAGAGCCCACCACCTGACCATTGGGAATGCTGGGAGGTGCTCCACACACAATGGCTGTGAGTCGACACGGACAATCAGTCATGTTGAACTGAACTAAACTAAAACAACATAGCCTATAGAGCAAGCAGCCAATCGTTTGAAGTACACAAGAAGCTTCCATTCACAAGAGGTGGATTCGAACCTTTGCAGACCGGCTTGGTGCTGTTCCATGTGCGATCCTTGGTGCAGATGAGCATTGAGGCACGATCGGCATCCATAGTGAAGCCTGGTGAACACTGGTAGCTCACAGTGTGGCCGTACGTGAAGTCACTGCCCAGTCTGATACCATTAGCTGGCATTCCAGGATCTCCACAGTTAATGACTAAAAGTGGGCAAAGAGAGAGAGTAATGTGAAAGTCAAAGGAAAGATGAAAGCCATTTGTGGTGCGACAAGAGTCCATGGCTAAATGACAAGCGAGGACAAGTGTGCCAAAATTCAGATGATTTGGAAGCATTTTATAATTAGCCGTTTCATTGAAACAAATAACAAATTTAGGCAGAAACGTTTTCATATTAAAAGCATCATAAACTGGAAGCAACAAGATGTTTTATCACTCTTAGTGGTGCCTTTAAATTAATGAACTGTTTTAGGCATCAGCTTTGGGAAGCTCTTTCCTCTAGTCACTTCCTGTAGTCTGAGGCCACCGGCACCTGCTCTGTGCCAAAGACACCAATGTGTCTGGAGCTGTAACGTTTGCACGTGACCACCATTTGCTCAGAGCCTGAACAGTGAGCATTGTGTTTTTATGAGCATGGCAAGTCACTAGGGTGGCTGCCAAGAGGGGGGACAGGGCTAGTCTCTATCTCTCCAACACAGGGCTGCTATGTAGACGTCCCTGATCAGCTTGTGTCCAGGGCTGGGATAATGGAGAACACTGTGCCTCATTATTAATTCCTGTCCCACAATGCATTGAAAAGCTTAATGCGAACAAAACCAATTCAACTCCAGCCTCTGGATTCCTCAAGAGCTCGGCCACTGAGAGCTGTACTATTCAGAGCAGTTTAGCGTAAGAGAATCTGGAGAGTAAAACCGTCCCTTTCTAAAGCTACTTAAAAACCCTATGAAAAGACACTATGAGCATAGTCGACTTATCCAGCATTCAATTCAACTCAGGAAGTAGGAATTTTCAACTAGCTATTTAGGAAATTGCAAAAGAAAGCCACTTATAGTTAGGACTTGGAACATAGAAACTTTCCAACTTAGAACTATGATTTGCTGAGATGGTGTATGATCATGGTGTCACTCAGAGAGATGCACACGGGCAAGGGAATATAAAGGGGAATATGATGCGATATCAAATTTTACTTTCTCTTTGGAGTATTACAAGCTGTTAGTGCATAGATAAGATCCCTGAAGTTGCAAAACCAAAGAGATATTCTTTATAAAAGTTATGACTTGTCCACACCCCCCTAAAATGGCTCATTTAAACACACACCAACTTTTCTACATCACAGAGTGGGTTTATTTTCAATCACTGCCCAAATGTTTACACAAAGAAAGAAGCCAGAACTATTATTCTCGCTGTAGTGTTGCAGTGGCGCCATGTTCAGGAGACGCTGTGTGTCATTGTGAAAGTCAAACTACTTTGTTTGTGCTTCCAAATGAAGACACAACTAGAAATCAGTGGCCAAGTTGTATTCACAACACTGTTCCAGAACAGTTCAACCCAAATTTTAGAGTGTGTTCAGTGGATTTACGGAGGACGGACTCCTAAAACCTGCAGATCAATATATGTCCATAAAGTAGAGAAATTCTACCTCTGCAAGGACAGTCTGGCGCTTCTGACTCACAACCTTTAAATAAGTTATGTTACTACTTACTATTCAAATGCAAGTTTTGAGCAGCGAAGGAAGCTTGTTGTTTATCATTACTCTGATCATAGATGCAGATGTGTTATGTTTACGAGGTGCGATGCAACGCGACATGTACAAATACAGTACTAAGTCATGATAATCAGTAATTGTGTCCCCACTGGATGCAAAAAAATGCCTTGTTCGTAGTGTGTTTTATTGTTTTGGTGTCATATCGCCAGGGACAACGCATCACATTATGGTAAATGGCGTAACATTTCTGTCACATGCTTGCGGTATTTTGACAAATCACAGTGTACTGGATAGCTGGCCAATCAGCGCAGACCTCGCTTTGTGTGCAATTGAGGTAAATGGTCCTCTCTCTTCTTGATCCTACTGAATGAATGCTTACTTTATCCTCTGCTATTTGTTTGCTAGGAGCTAGTCTTTGTTGACAAGTGAACAACTGCAAAGCTAATGATAACATTTCAATTAGCCGAGTACACAGGACTAACAAGCTTAAAAAAGCTCTTTTGATTAGAATAAGATTACCAGATAGCATGCTATCTTTTTAATCAGCAATTAAGAAACAGAGCTAGGATGAATCGTGAATTGCTACGTGCTGATGTTATTCAAAGGTACCCAAGTAAAAAGTCATTTATATTTAAAATAAAATTATTTCATACTAAGTATTGCTCAAATCTATTAACACATTTGTTGACGTATCGCTTGAGACCTACTGACTTTATTTGTGCACAATTCACATTTGAATTTGAATGTGCACACCTTACATTAGACCAAAAATGTGTTTTAATATCACTATTGATGAGGTCTATATGATTTTTAAATAATAAAAGTCTTTAAATGCAAGATATTTAAAGTGTACCTAAAGAATACTTGCAGTAGTTCCACTAGCACAATTAACTATACTTGAAATGCGCATAGTTGCTACTTTTTGTCAAATTAGTTTAACTAGCATATAGTGTTGATATATTTAAATCAAGAGGTCTTTAAGTGCTACCTAAAACTGTAAAGAGCTAAGGTTTGGTCATATTACCGGAATGTCAGCAAATCCTTGTGACCTTGTGGGTAAATATTTTGCCTTTGCGCTTAATTCCAAATCACATGCAGTCCTATGACTAGATTTGACTAGATTTCATGTAAAACTTCCATGATGCTAGCTTTAAAAAAATATGTTGAATCTATTCAAACTTCTGTTGAGGTGTTGATGGGGCACCTGTGCATTCTGGCATGTCCCCGGTCCAGGTGCCATTGACAGTACAATGACGAGTGAGCAGGCCGGTAGAGTAGTAGCCCTCTCTGCAGGAGTACGTGACAGAGCGGGAAAACACAAGTCCATCATGGAACTGGATCATGGCGTTGCGGGGAGTTCCAGGGTTACCACAGGAGACCACTGTGAAAGACAAAAAGAGAACGTCAGATGGCATGCAAGGTGACAAAGACACATGGTCAGTATACAACATGAATTTCAGGTGCAAGGGAGGCTGGCTTACTACTAGGCATCTACACGATTCATAGGACATGCCCCTCCTCTGACCTGGACAGTTATTTGTTAATTTAGCGTTTAATTAATAAACACATTTACTGCAGGTGATTTCATACATTAGACAATCCTTTGCCCCAGGACATGGCAGATGGAGCTTATTCATAAGTGTGTGCCAATAAAGAGCAGGTGGGCCCTCACTTATGACCAGGGACACCACTAATATGGGCTAGAGGTTTAAACACTGGAGACTTGCCAACATGAAAACAGAACTTGAAAGGTGAATACCGAGGTAAAAAAAACAAATGGCAAACCTGTAATCATCTGTTATTACATACGCTAGTGTCCTTTGGCTCAGGTTTTGTATCAGGATACACATTTTGCATTGGAAATCAAATAGTGTTTGAATGGTATCATCTTTGGGTGGTAATAATTTACCACACACCGTTGTCAGCATAATGTGTGGATTATTTTTCTAGCAAGAGGAGGATTAATTTGTGCCGAAAATACAGAGTTTCGCTGGATAAAGAACATTTGATGTAAATTAGAGAAAAACAAATCTGCTCGATTTTAAAAGCGATTTTTTATTTGTTTGATATTTGCATATAATAAATAAATATGATTAGTAGTTTAGTAGGTCACACTCTACTACAGTGTTACTGTTTATTGATTATTTGCATGTAAGATGTTTTCCCTGCTTTCCTTTTTTACATCACGTTTCACCAGTTGACAACCACTATTTTATAGTATTTATCACATTATTATAAAGCACACCAGTTATGCAAAGAAAGGTCCATTTTCTTATATAAGTAAATGCTAGGACATCAAACATTTGTGATAAGGACATAAACGAAAAAGTCATCTTGATTTCCCCCTGCACTTTAAGACGATGAGCTTTTTATGGTGTATTCATGATGTAAATTTATGAGAGGGGTTTTAGGTTGTTATTGATTTGCTCTCTTAAAACGTCGGCATTTTCTGAGAATCCACCTTTTAAGCCACCACAGTTTGCTGAACTGGCATGGATAACAATAGCCCAAGGGCCAAATCAATAAGAGAAACACAGACTTAGGCAGACACATAAGCGCACACATTTCAATACGCACATCCCCCAAGCATTTGGGAGGCAGGGAGGGATTGAGATGACAGTGTGCTTTGTAAGAGATGCAAAACTAAAAATATCTGGAATGTTTAGGGGTGACTGTTAACAAGATGTGAGATAAAACAAATGGCTGGTGTTAAAAAAGCAGGGTAAGAAAAATGGCAGGTGTCTCCACACGGGTAATTAACCTGGGTTTTCTGCTTCTCTGACATGCCTTTCTTTGGGTTGTCAGCCTGACTCTGCAGGCACTTTACACAAACCAACACGAGCAGAATAATAATGCTGTTTAAGAGAGAAGCAGAGAGTGCAAACACAGCAGCCCAGTGTCCAGGGGACCAGCAGGGCTGGCACAGTCGTTTAAGCATGTTGAGAGAAAGGAAACACGGTACAAGTAGAAGTGTAACATGTGTACACCCCAGGTGTACTGAGCCACTTTAAAACTACAGCACAGAACAGACGGGAACCAATCAAGATGAAACTAACTTCTCGCCAACCACTTTCTACCTCAGTCTGTCAGTTTGTCTACATCTCGCTCTTTTGTTTCGTACAAGTTTGTGTGCAGAATCAAACTGCTAAGGAATAACTCGCTGAGAAATTTGCATAGGCTAGGATTTTGGGGTGCAGCAGAATCTTCTAGAGGCAGAAGCGATTAATCATCTGCGTTCAGCCGTATTCTTCTGCAGAACACCCAGGTTTCATTTTTCTTACCATGGCATTCAGGCTGGATGCCCACCCAGCTCCCGTTAGCCAGGCAGGTTCGCTCAGAGGAGCCCTTCAAAACGTAGCCAGGCTCGCAGCTGAATCGTACGACGCTCCCTACGGTAAACTCCTCTCCCAGACGGATTCCATGCACTGGAATGCCAGGGTCTCCACACAAACCAGCAGAATCCCCTGAAACAACACACACACACATATGAGCACCTGGACACTTATTCTTATGGCAGTGTTATTGGTTTGGCACTTAAAATTACATGATATATTTCAAGCAAAAAATGCATAATTTAGGAATAAGGTGGTGATTTTAGTCAGCTTGTTTAGCCAACAGACACATGTGGTGTGGAGAAACTCAATAAAAAGAAATCACTCCCATTAAAATCAATTATTGTCTATACACCTCGAGTACCATGAGTTTTAAACCCTTGGTGTAGTGTCTATGTACAATGAAAATACCCTCAAACCAGTTCAATTCAGATCCTCTGACAGCGAGTGATGGGAAGACTACTATCTAGATGCCCCGCAGGACTTTCAAACTTGCTCTCTATTACATTAGATTTTTATTTAAAGAGGTTAACTGAGATTTACACAAGATGATGAGTAATTTCATTCATATTTATTGAACTCTCTGCAGTAGACCTGGCAAAGGAGATGAAAAAGAGGCATCACAGCGGCTTGGTTTAGGTGATAATTTACTTTGGATAAGAAAGCACCAGGGACAGAAAATTTCCCTTAATTTCCCCGCTCATAATGCCGACCCGTGTGCTCCACGCTGTTCTTCAGCAAATCCTCTTATTTTGATCCACTGATGCATTTACAAATGATCTTTCTATTCCCTATATATCCTCTGGTAATGCTAAACAAACAATCACTAATTTGAAATAAACGGTGAGTCTTTTGAAAAAGGGCGAAGTGAATATTAAAGAATTACTACTATTTAAATACCACATATCGCCTTCAGAAACTCACACTGACAGACCAGTTATTAACCACAAGATGTCTTGCAAAAAAAAGCCTAATGCACTTTTTGACAGCTGACAAAAAAAAAGAAACTGCAATCTTTTGAGAAATACGAATGTTATGAATTGTGACATTAACCTGTCAGTGGTTTTACAGCCAGGGATGAAGCTCTTCTGGCATATCTGAGGGCTGCAATGGACTGATGTGTTTATAGTGGAGCAGGGCAGCTCATTACCTGGCAGGCATGTGGGAGTCTGTGTCGCCAAGCCCAATATGAGAAGATTAAACCAGTTTATGAGGGGACAGACTCTTTGCCCTTCTGGATGCTGCCTATATTGCAATATTGTATTACCGCCCACTGATCTGGGCTGTAATCCTGAAGCCATTGATTCATCATTTCACACGATTACGAGACCTCAGAGATAGTGCTATCTCAAATGTGAAAAATGGAGCCCATGCCCCACTATATATACACATTATATGGACAAAAGTATTGGGACACACCTCTTAATTATTAAATTCGGGATTCAAGCGTGTCAACCAGACCCTTGTATATTAAAATCAAGCACCTGGCCATGCAGTCTGCATTTTTTAAGGAAATAAAAAACAGGGAATTCCAAGTATCGCATTGTGACTGGATGCCACCTTTGTAATAAGTCAGCTTGTACTGTTTCAAGCCTGCAGGATATTCCACCGTCAACTGTAAGTAGTATTATTACATGAAGAGTGGAAGTGTTTATGAACTGCAGCAACTGAGCGACAAAGCTAACCCGCATAATGTCACAGAGCAGGTCATGCATGGTGAGTTAAAATCACCAATCCTCTGCTAATTCCAAAACTGCAAACTTTTGGAATCAGCATTAATAACATCTCGAAAACCGTGCTTCACTGAATGGGTTTCAATAGACGAGTAGCGGCGTGCAAGCCACAAATCACCAATGACAGGCAATGTTGGACAATACTTTGCTTCCAATGTTGTGAGAACAATTTGGGAAAGGCCCTTTTCTATTCCAGCATCATTGTGCTGCAGTGCACAACACAAGGTTCATGAATAGTTGGATGAGTTTGGGGTGGAAGAACTTGACTGGTCTGCACAGAGTCTTGACCTTAACCCCATCAAACACGTTTGCGATGACTGAAATGGAGACTGCAAGCCAGGACTTCTTGTCCAACATCAGCGCCTGACCTAACAAACACTGGATGAATTGGCAAAAATCCCTCAGAAATACTCCAAAATCTTGTAGAGAGCCAGCTATAAGAATAGAAACTGTTACACTGCTGCGAAGACAGGACCAATTCCATATACATGCTTACTGTATGTAGATCGAGTGTGATGTTGTTATTAAAGTCAATTTTTGTGTAATGGTCAGGTGTCACAATAGGGAATGATAAAAATTTAAATAATCAATATAGGGACCAATTCTCACTATTAACTAAATGCTTATTAGAACTCCTATTACAAACATAATATCTGTTTATTTTTACTTATAAAGCACATATTCTACATGACCATACTCTACATCCCTAATCCTACCCAATACATAAACTTAACAACTACTGTAGCTTACTAACTATTAAAAAGCTGCAAATGTATTGAGTTTATAGAAGAATATAGTTTATAGGAGATTGTCATTGTTAATGGTTTGTTAATAGCTTTAAATTAAATAAATAACATTACATGTAACAAATTACATGTATTTTTATTATTATTACTACTATTATCATTATAAAGATTGCAAAAATATTGCCCTCTTTTTTCATAAGTTTACATTCTTATCTCTTTCAGTCTCTTTCATATCTACAAAAAACATAGGAGGGTCAATTAAAAATAAGAAAATACAAATTAGATCAAAAAACTGTTTGCAAGAAAAAAAAAAAGATTTATAACTGCCCTGAAGCCATGGCATAATTACATGTACTCCACAAAACAACATATTTAACTCAATTTACAAAAATTACCTTGTTCAAAATGTTCATTATTATTGCTGTCTACAGTACTTGAATATCAGTAACATTTGTGATAGCTGTGATAGCTATACGTTCTGAGCTATAGCTATAACTTGCTTTGACCTGAGTTGCAGTCATTGTGAGGAAGAACACAACTGTGCAGAGTCTGCTGGGAAACCAAAGAACCTGCAGTACCTGAAGTTTTTTTTTGGCAGCTTCTTTGCTCAAGACAAAATACGGACGCAATGATAAAGAATGTTTTGAAATTAAAGAAAGTAGTCTGGGTGTGATATAGATATATTTCTAAAATATATTTATATACCAACAAATTGCTAAATACAAAAAAAAACAATAAAGACAGATGTACATGTTGAGTAGGGTAAAGATTTGAAGTACCAGAGCAATGTGGCAGGGAGCCGCTCCACTGGCCATCCAGCTGGCACATGCGGGTGGTATTGCCCACAATGCTGCGCTGGCCAATGCAGCTGAAGCGGATAACAGAGCCCACTGTGCGCCTGTCCCCTGAGATCTGTGCATACGGAGGCATGCTGGGACGATCACACAGAACCACTGCGGCAGAGAGGAAAATAAAAGGGCAAATCTTACCTACAGTGCACAAAGTCAGATCACATGTACAAACAATGCAGAGTAAAGTAGGTTGTGAAATTTTTGAGTAACTGTTTATCAGGCTAAGTTGACTTACAGAGGCACTTGGGTAGGGAACGGTCCCATGTGCCGTCGCCTTGGCAGCTCAGAGTGCTGGTGCCCAGAAGGTAGTATCCAGGGTTACAGCTGTAAGAAACTGTGGTCTGGAAACTGTAACGATGAGGCCCGCTGGGCAGGACATGTCTGACACCATTTTCAATATGTCCCGGTTCAGTGCAGTTCACAACTGAGACGCAGATAGAGTGGGCGAGAGAAAGCGAGAAAGAAAGAGAGAGAAAGAAGGTTATGGCAATTCAAAAGTTTATGGTCATTTTCTCAGAAAAAAGAAAAATCTAATAAATGCTGTTTTTTAAAATCCACAAAAAATATTAAAAATACAACAACACTGATAATAATAATAGATGTTTCTTAAGCACCAAATCAATATATTAGGATGATTCCTGAAGGATCATGTGACACTGAAGACTGGTGTAATGACTGCTGAAAATTCAGCTTTGCCATCACAGGAATAAATTACATTTTAAAATACATTAAAATAAAAATAAAAAAAAGTCATTGCAAACTGTAACAATATTTCATATTTTACTTGTTGAGCATGAGAGATTTGTTTGTGACTGACACTAATTATTAACTGCATACTCTGGCTTAATTAAGACAGTCAGAACTGTTTTTTGGTGTAATTAATTTAATTTAAAAAATACCTTTTCTATCTTGGTGGGAGTAATTCATCAAATGATTACAGCACGATGGGGAAAAAATGTAGGCATCTATCCAGATACATGTATCAATACATTCTCTGTTCAAGTCTGATTCCTCCACAACAACAAGCCAAACTAAACGATGGGCAACTGTGGCATGCAAATCCCATTCAGCACTCATTTTTGGCCTTGTTTGTGCCATTAATTGATTTGTGCAATTTCTTTAGCGAACTGTGCGAGATAAAAGACGCTGCCAGTGGGCACAGTTTATTTTTCCTGATATCCAACCAAACCCTTTTCCTCACACAAAATGACAGAAAAAGACGATTTACAAAGAAGATTAAAGGCTTCTAAAAAGAAAACTTCTGTAAATATTTGAAACCCCATAAACAGTTGCTTCATTAACGGCTGGCTGAAGACATGAACTGGGTTTAGAGAAAGTAGAGATGGAGACATAGCGCTGATGTGTTAGTTATGAGCCAAAAACATGTAGAGAATGAGAGCACAGAAGGACAAAAGTGCATGATGAAGAACATTTTTAGTCATTTTTACACACTGAAAGGAAACAAAATATACATTAAAGTGCAAGTGAAATTGAGCAAGCAAAGACAATAAGATGGGCCATCATGTTAAAATATGTTTTGCTCTTTGAGTATTTCAACTGACTAAATTCAGTTGAACACACTTCTGGAGACATTTTATGTGCAATTATGGGGAAACAGTGAAGCCAAATGAAGAGGACAGGCTTCCTTATTTGACTCTAGAGTGTTTCTTCTGCTGTTTCAGGCCAGCAACATTCCCTTAAAATCTCTCCGTTAGGGACAGCTTGTCAACGGAATTAGACTTTCCAGGGTAGTAATGCATGCTAATGCCTTTAATAGCTCTTAGCAGAGCCAGCCAAAGCCATTTTCTATGATGCAACCATTTATAACTTAAATATACTAGCTTGATTTTCAACTAAAATGTTAATGGTTAAGCTACAAATAAATGCAAAAATGAAAATCAATAGAAAGAAAGAAAAGAAAAAAAAAGAAAAGAACATTGGAAAACAATCTGTTTATTTATGCTTGGCCATAATACGATATTAAAATTGATGCTCCTGCTGGCCAGTGGCAATTTTTGAGGAGGGGTGGTCTAACCAACTTATATGTGGTTTAGGAGGCCATTTTGGAGATAGAAGCGGCTCACTCAGACACAAATTGGTGCTGATTAGCGGAGCTGTGCAGAGGCCTACTAAATTATTGATGCAGCTCCGAGCTCATAGCATTTTTTACCGGCTCCTTTTGTGCCATTAAACGGGCATCTTCCCACGCTCAGTGCTAATGACGGACCATGATGGAGAGGAGACCGTGACTGATATGATCAGACCACTTCAACTTCCTCAGTCAGAGTAAACACACATTTATAATCTAAAGAGGAGATGGATGATGCAACTTCAAAGACTCAAATTAAGGTAATTTAGATCAATCAGAGTGATGCCATGCATTCATAACTTGTGTTTCCAGAAAATATTAAGCACACAAGTGTTTTCAACAAATGTTTCTTGCAAACCAAGTCAGCATTTCTGAAGGATTCTGACACTGAAGACTGAGGTAATTGCAGCTTACATTATATTTTTAACAGTAGTGCACTTTATGCCACAATTGGCTTATGGTAACTACCAATGAAACATCTTGATTGTCATTGGCTGGATCTGTGTGAGACAACTGTAACCCCAAGTAAAACCACAGTTTGGTTCATTTTCACAGAATCCAGTCAAAATTAATATGTTAATAGGAATCCATATGACTGGGAATTTTATGAGCGCGAACGATTGAGCGAACAATGTTTCACAACAGGTTCAAGGGGCTCATGTAAATATTCTACGTTGACCAACAGAAAGCTGCTTCTACAGTCTTTAGAATTTTTGGTCCCACTTTATATTAGGTGGCCTTAACTACTGTGTACTTGCATTTAAATTAATCATTTGGTGCAATGCACATATTGTGCAAATACATGTTTCCACATTGTACTTTCATTTTACTATTTTTAAAATACCTATATGTAATTACATCTGTAATTAATTTCTGTAATTACATTTAAAAACACACCGTTGCCCCATCCCTTGAAATGCTAAAAATTGAGTGCTTAATCTTCTCATTATGCATTACTGATACTATTCTCGTACTGTTAAGTGCTTTGACACAATCTGTATTGTTAAAAGCGCTATATAAATAAAGGTGACTTGATTACCACCAAAACTACCCACACCACCAAACCTGTCCTTAACCTTAACCTATAAGTACATTGTACGTATTTTCTTTTTTTTAAGTACACAGTAGTTAAGGCCACCTAATATAAAGTGGGACCATTTTTTTTTTATGAAAATCATTACTTTCATTATTGAAATTCTTTAAATGCTGTTATTTCTCCGTTAAGAATTATTCGAACACATACTCTTGTTCTACATCATGCTAGCGGAGCAGATTTTAAAGGGTAGTCAATTTATTTTAAAATAACAGCATTTTTCTTTGTCAAGTAACACACATACAGTACACAACACAGACCACCACTGATGATGAATCCATAGCACTTACTTTTACACTTGGGCAGAGCGTTGCTCCACTGGCCGCTGGGCTGACAGTGAGACTTAATTGCACCCTGCAGAACATACCCAGGGTTGCAGGCGAAACGCACAATGTCATTTAGGTTAAACTGCGTTCCCTGGGTCAAACCATTAGCAGGGGTGCCTGGATGTCCACAAGTGATGGCTACAGAACATCAGACCGACATATTAATATCCATTTACATTATTATTTTATTTCTCAGGAGCATGCAACTGTCAAAAGATGTCATATCAGATTGCTTAAGCAACACTTACGGACACAGACGGGAGTCTTTCCAGACCAGCGGTGATCCTGCTCACAGATGCGAACAGACACGCCGATGAGACGGAATCCAGGATTACACTGATAAACCACACTGCCTCTGTAGTTGTAATTCTCTCCGATGATTTGGCCATTCACAATAGGCTCTGGTGTGCCACAGTGTCCAGCTGTTGGAGAAAAATTGTAAATGCTCATTTGGAGAACATAAGGGTACATTTTCTCGACTTAATGATGGAAGTAAAGAGACTTACCAAGACATTGGACTTCAGCTCCACTCCACAGGCCATTGGACATGCACTCTCTCACTCTGGAGCCCACCAGAGTATAACCCGTGTTACACGAAAAAATGGCAGTCGCTCCGTACACGGTTAATGTCCCTATTTTATTCCCATTCGGAGGGGTTCCAAGGTCACCACAGGAAATGACTAGGTAAAATCAGATGAAAAATGTATTAGTCTTCTTTTTTTGGAACTATGAACACAGAATTTTGATTTTAAAGTCTTGAAATTGACTTTTTCCCTCAACCTTTATTTGGTATGTAAATTGACTTTTGTAAATTATATTATGACATACAGTACTAGATCAGGGGTTTTCAATTAAAGTTTGAAAATCCATCCCTCCATTCTCCAAACCACTTACCCTCTGTTTCCAAAAAATATATATGAATTTGAAAATGCTGTGGTTTCTTTATGTCAATATAGCCTATATTGCACTCACTTTCACAGGATGGCCTCGGCTCAGGGTAATCCCAGGTGCCATTAGCTTGGCAACGGATGACCCTTTGACCCTTGTAGAAATATCCAGGGTCACAGGTCAGCATCATCATGGCCTCATATTTATTCTGCATGCCATAAATAAGCCTCCACCTCCCATGATCCACTGCGGAGTGGCCGATGTCAGGGCAGGTCACAGCTGGGAGGTCAAAGTTAGTAATCAAAATTTGCAATTTGATTAAAACCTGAAGAAACATATTTGTTATGGCTGTCTGTCTATCAAATTGATTATTTTGCAAAATTGTTCTTTTAATATCTAAATTTTGATTAAACTAAAGATTAAACGTGGCTTTTTATGACTTTTTATGTTACATAAAAAAATATTTAAAAGTGAAACATTTCATCTTTTCTTTCTTTTATTGACATTTATGTAAATAATAAGAGTGATTGTGGCGCTCATGAACTCACGGACGCAGCGAGGACGGGTGTCCATCGGGCTCCACCTCCCAGACTCTTGACAAAGCGTCAGCACCGGCTGAGCATTGGCCAATCGGAAACCAGGATTACAAGAAAATGTGACTCTAGAGCCGAGAGTGAAGTCCTGCCCGATGACAGTGCCATTCACCGGCGCAATGGGCATCCCACAGGAAACAACTGTGAAGGAGAGAAAGATTCTGACCTCAAAAAACTAACAAGTATTTTCTCACAAAACCCCAAGGAAAGTGGGTATTTCTTTTCACTATCACAGTTCAAAGAAGACTCAGTGTAAACACACTCAGTGAACACACCAAAAGCAATGCGACTATGCAAACACAAGCTTGCAGTGGTTCTGGGAAGGTAAACAAGAGCAGCTAGAAAGCAATGGGCACAAGCCAAGATGTAGATTACATCTGGACATGGACTACGCCAACATCCTGTAGAGCCACCAGAGAGTCAGAGGGTACTGAACATAAACACAGTATAAACACAATGATCTCTCTGGCCTCAACAAGTATTTGGCCACTTTAGTCACACGTAAACATAGGAATGTAAAATTATCCATCATCATTTATTATTTGAAAAATGCATATACAGTAGAAACAGAAACAGCATCTTTTGTTTGCATATAATACATGGTTTGGCATTTTATCATCAAATGCAACAAGCTGACTTTTTGCAAAAGGCAACCAAAAAAACAAAAACAAAAGTAATTTATTTATTTTAATTTAATTGTTTTAATCAAATGCAATCAAATAGTTTCAAGTAAGTGTCTAAATACATTTTAGCACTACTGTGTCAAAATATAACAAACACAGGATGACAGGCATTGCTGATTAAAAAGTTTCAACGCCCATAGATCTGCCTCCTCACCTTAATTTGTCATTTAGAAATCACTTCACTTCCAAAGTGATTGAAAATACACTTACAGGGATATTCCCTCTGGATCAACCCAACGTTAAGTCTCTTTCTACAATAGGCCACAATAGATTCATAATTCATAATAGTTCATAATTGGCCCCTTGCTTGTTTGAACCTACAAACTTCTGACGCCCAGCCCAGATCAGTAACCACTATATTATTCCCTATATTCTCCAAAGTCATTATAATGCCCCTCTTTCAAAGGGCTAACACATAATGGATTTAATATCCATGCTACTCAACTTTCAATTAATCAGAGTCAACTACGTCCCACTTTCGAATACGAAAAAGACATTTCAGCGTGTTCAACAGAACTCTAAGGCTCTCTGCCTAAAGCATCTCACACCGTCCCTGTCAAAGAGAAATTCACCTCTCTCACAGGTGAGGCCTTTGTTATCCAGTAAGTGGTGATAAAACGCAGTACTTCTGAGACTGCAAAATGGTAGACCCCGTGGAGGCCCCTGCTTTAGTGGATGATAACTGCCTCTTTCTGAGGAGACTCTCCCCTCAGACAGCACTCCTGGCTAACCCATTTATTGTGATGAGCAATTTGACAGATGCAGCCAAGCCCTAAACATTGATTGAATACAGAATTAGCCACGGTGGCGGCGGTCTTTTGCAGAGAGAGTTCAGCGAGGAGAGCCAGATAATCGCCTCCAGACTTTGTCCAAGGTATTTCAGACAAGATTTTCAGACTCACCTTGGCAAAGCGGCACTGGAGCATTCCATTGGTAGATGCCCTGCGGGGTGCGGGTGCAGGTGGCGGTGGTCTGGCCAATCAGGTTGAAGCCCCGGTCGCAACTGAAGCGTAAGGTACTGCCAAGCTTCGTGCCCGTCTGGCTATGCACCGAGCCATTCACAGGAGGATCTGGGGTACTGCAGTATGCCGCTGTAGCACATACAAATGTAAACACAGCCAGCAGTCAAAAACACATCAGCTGCTTATTGCGTTTCGATTCCTCATCCTGTTTACTGGAAATAGCGGATATTAATGTAGCCGGGAGCTAAGGACTGATTAAAAAGATGCACGTTATTGAATGGAGGGAACTTGTGGAAGGTCATAAATGATGGATATGTAACTAAACATTTTTTTTTGTTTGTACAATTTGTTAGTATAAACTGTAATTCAGAATACAACGAGAGTCATTATACAAAGTTATGCTGTTTGGCATATGCAATCCAGGCCACATTCTCTCCTGTGGCACATCAGGCGTCTGAGATCAGATCTTAGCAGGCTGTTCTGCTTGCAGACCAAACAAGAAAAAGAATGACTGTAATGATACCAGCATAATGTAAAAGGAGGTATGGAGGAAATTAGGAGGAAATGGGGCAGGAATGCAATTTGTCGCATTATTAATCGCTATGACCGCATTACAAGCCTATCTGTTTCATGAGTTCACATATTCATACAATCCTTCAGTGTTACAGGTAAACAGGTTTGGCTAGCTGCCCGTAATGCAGGGGCTTGAGGAAGTTGCCCCCCGGACTATTTAATTAATGTCAGTTAATTAGTGTAAGATTAGTGGAGGTTTTCTGGAAAAGGCAGAGACGCAGATTACTACAAATCATTTTCTTAAGCTTTATTTTTTCTTAAAAAAGGAAGCAAATTTAACTTGTGAAGGCAAACTGTTCAGGAAATTAATTTTAGATATATTGAAGATACACTATGTCAAGTATAATGCAAAAATACTGATTAAGAAAATGATTTTCTGCAGTGTAAGCAACCACTTATGTATATGCCCTTGTGTTGCATTAGATATACAAGCTCTTGCCGAACTTCCATTTAAATGCCATTAAAACAATTCTAATTTCATTCCAACACAATGTCTAGCAATGATAATTTCCTTTAGGAGAGTAAGGGACCACTCACACAGGACACATCCTGGCATTGAAAACAGCTAGATGGCAATAAAAGGCAATACAATGGAATAGAGTGGAGGGGTCTTGAGACATTTTTTTTTCAAAGCTGAACATTAGCTTTAGCTACATTAAAGTCATATTAAAAACACTGTGCTGATGGCAAGAGACTATGCAATAGTCAAAGATGCCCAGCTGAAACATGTACATGGATCAACAAATGAAATGTTAATAACCCATAAAGGCTGTTTCTCTTAATGTGTTGTGGAATCAATGTCATTCATATGCTAGTGTATTGTTGCTAGTGTAAAGTTGAAAAATATCACCTGCATTATAAGATAAAAAAAAAAAAAAATCCCCAAAAAAGGATTTTAATGAATGACAATGAAATTCAAAAAGCCCAATATGCATGATTGAATCTGAATAAAAGTATTAAAAAAATAATTTCTTTCTTTCTGTGTAAAGAAAATGGATCAAAAATATATCAGTCTCAAATTATGGTTCATTGCAACGACATTCATTAAATTCAAAAATCATAAAAACATCTTGTCACTTTTGATCAATTTAATGTGTCCTTGCTGATTAAAAGTATTAAATGAATAATAATAACAACAACAACAACAATAAAACATTTATTTCTGTTCTTAGAAAATAGACTAAACGAAATAAATAAATAAATAAATAAAGTCTAAACTTTCCAGCAAACACCAACACAGCAGAGAAGACTGCAGTCAAGTAATTTCATGGGAATTTAGATCTTCACAGAAAATGTTAGAAATAAAAGCTAACCTACTGTGGGACAAAGAAAAATAAATAAATAAATGAAGATAACAGTAATGGAAGGGTAACCATCAAGTTTTTACAAGGCTCAAATCTTTCTAATGATCAAACCACTGAGACATAAAATGTTTCCAGCTTCTCGTCCATTAGCCCTGACTCGAGATTATAGATAATGGACAAATCTGAAAGTTTACACATCATGTATCTGTTGTAAAACTTTGAATAAAACCTGCACTAATGGTTTAAATGGCTTGGAGTGCAGTTTTAGAGCAGTTTAGTTTTGTGCATCATACCTCTCATGTGATAAAGAAGGTGCTGACCTCTAAATGCCTAAAAGACTTCTATTGATTGTTGGCCACAGAGGTCTAGCTGTAAGAGAAGCCTTAGTAGAAATGTAGCCTTTGGGCTCAAATACTTTGTGTATCTTCGTTAACCAGTCGCAGTGCTGTTTCCTACCTGACTATGACCCAAGAGCCCCAGGTTTGCATTTAATAAAGATACGATACAAAAAAAACCAAACTTTCATGCTCCTTGGAGCTTGTTTTTAAATTACAAAGCTGATGTTGTCAATCTTCAACCTTTAACCTGTCCCGTTTCTTATTTTTTCTAAAGAAAGGCACTCAAACTTCAAAGCCAGTCATTTAGCAAACCCCGCACAGGTGATGGTGGGAAGAAAAGGTCAGGAAATAAAAAGAAAAGTGAAGAGAAAAACAAAGGAGAGAGGGAGGCGGAGTGAAAGGACCCGCTACAGTTGATGAAGTAACAGCCTGTGGAGATAAAAGATGGATTGAGAAAGAAAACGGTATGAAGCTTTGAATCTGTCCCACCATCTGTTTTTGTCCCACCAAGGTATCGCTACAGAAGGGAAACCATATTGAGGAGGGAAACCTAGGTGTGCTGCCGCTGCTAACCCAGACTGTCACTGAGCCCTATATCAAAAATCCATCATGCGAGGAGAGAGCGGAAAAAGCAAAACAAGCTGATGCCGAGAGAAAGGACCCTGATGAGCCAGACAAAGAGGTGATTAGTCATTCTTCTGAAACGCTAATGATTAGGAGCATAAGGAAACTTTTTAAATATTTACGGGGTAATAACTCATTTAGAATCATGCCATTGCTCATGAAACGGCGCAATCAGGTCTTGATAGCTTGTGGCGGCGCTTCCCGCGTATTTCTGTTTTTGCAGCAGGGAGTCATAATTAGTCGTTTTGTGACTGCGTATCTTTTACTGCAAGTTGTCATAAACATTCAGGCAGTCGAGGAGTCATCTGATTTGTTCAATGTAAGCCAAACCGATAACTCATTGGTCATGGGTCTTTTTGGCTGGTTCATTAAAAGAATCGGCTCATAAGAGTCATTTATTCATGACTCAAACTAGACTAGTTACACTGTACGTTTGTTTTCGCAAGCAGGCAGTAAAGACACACTAGTATTATTTCACAGTACCTAGTCTTGTTTAAATTAATTTCTTACCTTCCTGCAAAGCTAGCTGAGAAACTATGTTCTAGTTTACCTTGGACTGTTTTAAATGCAAAGGGTGGTAACACCAAATGTTGATTTAATTAAGTTAATAGAAGTTACTCAACAACTAAAATCTATTTATGAATTTATTTTTGAAAGCATCTGAACTTTACCGAATTTTACCTAAACAATCTTTACCTAACTTTTCATAGCACTGTAGCTTTGTAGGAAGATTTCCTTATCTTGGGGTGTCTTGGGGACATTCCCATAGTTCTGCATTTGCATACAATAATGTAATTTGATATTTTCCTCTGACACACTAAAGCAAAACATAGAAGCAACTGGCTTAAAACTATTTAATTTTTACTAAAAATATACTCCATGGTAATTTATTTAAATTTAAACAAAATCAATAAATTGATTTATAGTTTAATTGATTCCTTCCTTGTGTTTTGAGAGAACTCCTAGTCCACAGGGAACAGTGGCTTGGGGAAATCCAAACACAATCAATGTGTTTTAATGATGTGTTTAAATACTCACCGGAGTAGCGGATTCGAAAACCCTTGTGGCTGGAGGTGTGATCGAAAGACCAGTGCAGGTAAACCTTGTTTGCAGTGCTTGTAATACTGAAGGGAGATGAATAGTTCCCACTCAGAGAAATGAGCAGTGGACTCTGTCTTGATGGACCTACAGGATTAGGCACAGCATAAAGTTACCATGAATGTGATGCATCTTTGGTTCACAAGTATCAATTGTGATTTTGAAGTGTATAAAATGTGATTTACTAAAAGTTAGAGTACATATGAACTTGTGAATCACCTTCAAAAAATAAAATAATAATAATAATAGTAATAACACACAAAAAAATATTTTATTATTATAATTTTTTATATTTTATTGCATTTTTTAAAATTGTACTGAAAAAATAAATAAATACATATATATATTTATACACACACATATATACATATATATATATATATATATATATATATATATATGCATGCATCTCTTGGATATTTTCCTGTCACTAACTGTAGCCACATATCTTGCCAACTTAAAATTGACATGTTTACCCCCAGCAGTGATACGAGTGGTGTGTTTCTGTCACAACATTGCCTCTCCACCTCTCATGGTTAATGCTGAGTGACAGGGCTATGTTCATAAACTTCACTGGCAGTACTTTTAGATCATCTGAACTCTGACTCAGTCCAGAGAGAGGTGTGTGTGTGTGTAAGGCCATTCCAGACGTCATGTTAGCGCCCGGGCCAAGCTGCAGGGAGGTAAAAGGATCTGGTGTGATCTTGCTGGATTTGGCATGTTGCGAAAAGCAAAGTCTGCTTCGTAGCGCAATGGGAGTTGAAAGCGTAATCAGCATTGAGCATGCCAGCTCCCCTCAGGAGTAGCTCACACTGCTCCCAGATGACGCGCAAATACACACCAGCACAGACGCTTTATCAGCCTCAGAAAAAGTGTGTAGCACAATGTGATTTTGTGCCGCCCAGCTGTCATATACTACACTCTCAGAAAAAAAAAGAGTTTTGTGTGTAAGCCCTGTTTTTAGTTCATAGCTTTCTCCCTTTTTAGATTTATTTATTTTATGCTTTGAAACTTTCATAAAACAGTAAGAAAAATAATACCCAATACAATTTACTTTACCATTCAAAATTAGTAATTTTTTAATGGCAACAATATTTTTTTCTTGGGCATGAAATCAGCATATTAGAATGATTGAAACATCATGTGACATAATTACTGCTGAAAATTCAGCTTTGCCCTCAAAAAAATAAAAGTGTTTAAAATATATTCAAACAGAAAACATCTATTTTATTTTTCAATAAAAAAGACTTCTTTCAAAAACAGTGCAACGAAACAGCATGATTTTCATTGATTAAATTATATTACTGGACTGTATCTTTATTTCATTTTCATTTAAATTTATTAAAATTTTTCAAATGGCAAATTTTCAAACCCTGTGCACTTTTTTGTGGGAGTGTTACATGACTCAGCCGTGAGCCACCTTAATGATGCTTAAAATGTGATGAGCCTCCATCTGTATAAGGTGACCCTTCTGACCTGTAATCCACTTCCTAATCTCGGTCTAAATGGGACCAGCAAAGCCACTGACCTAAGAACGGCCCTGAACAGACCTCTGTTGGCTAAAGCAATTTCCTTTGCTTTTTACAAAAGGTTTTCACTGTGTAAAAGCAAAGGTCATCCCTTTTGGCCTCTCTTCAACTGTCTATCTTGCTCAACACAGCAAGGTTACCTGTGAGGTGTATGTCAGTAATTGTATTGGAAGGAGAAGAAAAAAGAGCTCTTTGTGACCAAAAACCATGTCAGAACTAGTTTTGCTATGATGTTTGTACCTTGATTCAAACTTATTGTAAACATTTACCACAGCATTAATGAATGAATGAATCAATCAATCACTTTAACATTTTTTTAAACTGTAGTTTATGATACATGTAGTTTATGCATACTTTTCAAAATGGTTTAAAACCAAATTTTTACAGTATAGTTGTTAAATGTAGGCTAGATTCACATTTAGACATTTAGCAGACGCTTTTCCCAAAGCAACTTACAAAGAAAACAAGTCGATAGAATAGAAAAACAACAAATTAATAGAGAGTGAAAGTGTTAGAGGGTCAAGTTTTTGTTTTATAAAAAAAGAAAACAAATAAATAAAATATAATTAAAATAGAGAGTGCTAGAGTTAGAGGGTCAAAAAAAAGATGTGTTTTTAGACATTTCTTGAAGATGGCTAAGGATTCAGCTGCTGAGTTGGGCAGGTCATTCCACCATAAGGGAACAGTTAATGAAAAAGTAAACTGTAGTATATTTTATGGATTAAAAAATCTTTAGCAAAATCTGTGATAAATCCACTCACCATCAAAGATCTCCAGCTCATCAAACTGTCTGCTGGTCTGGAAGTGTTCAATGGTGAAAGTAATGTTGTAACCCGAATCCACCTTCACCACCCAGGAGCAGGACTCGAAGTGCGGCAGGCTGCTGCCCGGCGACTGACTCAGGATTATTCCCGTGGAGGCTGTCAATACCTCATTCATAGGACAGGTAACTGTGAAGACGACAGACAAGAGGTAGTTCAGCTCAATACATTATTACACACAAATTCCAAGAAACAAAAGCATTTTCTTTTCAACATTCCACATCCACACATCAGCAATGGTAGCCGTGTGTAACCATCAAAGCAACCTTCAGAACTATTCTACTCAATTGGCCAAGGCATACACAAAAGGAACCTTTAAAAAAAAAAAAAAAAAAAAAAAAGAACACAATTTCAGATCCATAACTTCCTTTAATATGACACTTCAGATGCAACAGAAAGTGTGCGGCCTATTGATCACCCAACAATTCAAGGCCCAATGCAGTCTTGCATGTACATGCCTTTGGTAAAGCACGTCGATGATAACACAAAGCACCCCAGGCCAGTCTGTCATGACACTGAGAGGATTGATCACTGTTGTTCACACAGCTGTACAGCCTGGCTCAACCCCTCAGTCTGCAGTTTCATCTCTCAGTCATTGATATTCCTCAGAGGCCCGCTGTGACATTTCCCCACACTTTTACCTTGAATTATCAGGCTTTATGCAGTGGCCCATCTTGGGTGCTTCTCTCAAATCTCGGAAGCCTGTCTTTTATTCTCTCTGCAGCTGTCGGAATACAAAGCAAGCATCCAAACACAAATCATAACATAAAAGGATAAACCCTCATCTCTGACACAATTCTATTATTTTGTCTCATTTCTTCCGCATGACGTGGATGACATGGATGAGAGGCCCTGTGCGAAACCAAACCCGTATCAGACAGGAAGGGATTGTTATTATCAAATATTTATGACACTTACGTTTCAGATATGAAATATGGATTTTCTATTACTTGTCTTGCTAAATAAACACGCTGCTGGTGTGAATACTTCATGATTGAGTTGAGATCCCAATGAGATTATCACGAACGGAAGAATTGAGAATTTCGAACCTCACCGCTCACCTCTGCTTATCAGAATATCGATGGATGCGGTGCGCTAAAACCCTTTAAATAACATGACCCACAGTAAACAGTTTTGTTTCTATATTTGGCCTCTTTAAATGGTCTTTTAGTCAGTCATTTAGCACTTTAATTGACTAAAATTTATCCCACGGGTCTGTGGACTGATTAGGATGGGCGTTAATCAAAGCAATAATTGCATGCATGCTGCGCACTGTCCGGCTTTATGTGTCAAACCTGAGATAAGTTATTCTTATAATTACATTCAGGTTCACAGTCCAGCAAATTGCTCCGGTGACAATGATTAAATTATAAAAAAGTTGCTTTGAGAATTGATACGATGTAAATCACACTTCTGCTTTCTGGTGGAGATTGAGCTCGGTGGATACGCAGGAGCGATACTGCTGCTGCTTTGACACGTTTCCTTTACGAGGGTAAAATATAGAGGCTCTGGGACTGGCTACAGGGCTCGGAGGTGATATAAAATCTGAATGTGGTTTCATTGGAGGACAAACATTATCATGGATGCATATCGATGCCCGTTTGAGCCTATCATCACTGCATAAAGCCTAATGCGCTCAAGTAAAAAATACACCGTCAATAACCTACATCTGTGCATCCTGGAGCTGTAGCTCACAAATTACATTCTGTAAAGTGCGAGTGTGGGTGTTACGGATCTTTATTTGCTGCCGCATACTGCACTTTGAAAACTGGCTGTTAACCTATAACAAACAAAGATGTACTGTAAAGCAGCCAACTGATAGATATGACAAGTCTTTTGTGAGCAAGTTTAATATATCATTACAGTTATAGACCCTTTCTATATTCTTGATATTTACATTGTCAGTCTGTTTATGTTTAAATCGGTTTATACCATAGAACATAAAAATAACTCTTGACATCTGTGCTGGGGGCTATACTATATATAATATACTGTATATCAGGGGTAGGGAACGTCGGTCCTGGAGAGCCGCAGCCCTGCAGAGTTTAGCTCCTACCCTAAATAAAAACTCACCTGTCTATAGCTTCTAAGTAACCATTCAGACCTTGATTAGCTTGTTCAGGTGTGTTTGATTAGGGTTGAAGCAAAACTCCGCAGGGCTGCAGCTCTCCAGGACCGATGTTCCCTACCCCTGCTGTATATTCTATGGAGAGGTGGAGTAGGTATGAAAATACAGCAGAAATACCGTATTAGAAGGTTTTTCTTTGCTGAAAATTGAATAAGTTTAATGGTTTATGTACTTAGATGTATTAACGACTGGGGGATTTCAAATAACGGATACTATTCTAAATACTGCAATTTTAAATGTAATATTAAATAAAACTTATTTTTCTTCTGGAAACAATAATATACAACAAAATGCAACTGTACAAATTTAGAACCCACCCCTGATAGACTTAAAAAAATATATAAATAAATAAATAAATAAAATAATAATAATAATAATAATAATAAATAAATAAAAATATAAAATAAAAATAAAAATAATAATAATAATAATAATAAATTATAGAAACAATTTTTCAACAAAGATTCAACTTTTTATACTTTATATTATATTTTACTATAATTGAGAAACTTTTTAAAGAAGTCTCATGCTCACAAATTGTAACGTTCTGTATAGAGGAGTCGGAGAACAAAGAGGTAAGTGAATACAAGTTTATTGAAGTGAACAATATTCATTGGTTATATGTCAGTGGATCTTGAGAAGGTAGGAGTCAGGTATCCAAAGCTTTCGCTGAACAGCCTCACGAGAGGATTCCCAAGGTGAGATATATTTCCTTCACACATGAATCATTAGCGATCTCCAAACGAGTCTCTTCAATCCTTTTTTCTCTCCACAGGTGATGAGGTGCGAGACGTGGAAGTGCTCTTAGGGCTCTGAGGAGACAGGTGAGTATAAAAGGTAAGTATACACAGGTAGGTGAAGGCTTTACCAGTTTCGTGGCTTTAAGGGAGATCGCTGTGTGCGGAAGTTCATAGTTCATAGTTCATAGCGAAGATCAGCGAACTCTCTGACGTAAACACAGTAAAGTCTTAGGTTAAAACAGGTAGAACACAGTGTCCTCTCAAACCTCGGTGCAGTGAGGTGAACAGGTGAGTGTAATCCTTGTCCAAAGGTCTGTAGAGCGCGTTCTCGTTGGCCAGTAACACAGGTAAGTAATTCCTTGAAAGACAGAGACTCATAAACGGAAATCCTTGGTTAAACTCACTTGACACATAGACAGGTAAGGCATAAGGTAAGGTAGAAAGGTGTTACCTCGATCACAGCCAACGTAGAACTGGTGAACTTGGTTTATATACGCTGCCTAATCGAGAACAGCTGGCGGTGATTAAAAATCAGGTGACTGTGAACGTGAGTAAACGACTGCACTGGGATCAGTGCAGTCTCGCGGCGTGACACAAATATTGCATTTATTATAGCATTTATATAAAATAATATTGTGAAGTATTATTACAATTTAAAGTACCTGCTTTCTATTTGGTTATATTTTAAACTGCAATTTATTCCTGTGATGGCAAAGCCAAATTTTCAGCATTATTACTCCAGTCTTTAGTGTCACATGATCCTTTAGAAATCATTTTAATATACTGATTTGCTGCTCACATAATATTTCATATTATCAATGTTATAAAAAGGTTGTGCTGCTTGATATTTTTATGGAAACAGTGATTCCTTTTTTAGGATAATTAAAACAAATACAGCATTTATTTACAAAGCATGTATTCATTAAATTAATGTTAAAATTAACATTCCAAAATGTTAAATTAAAATTCCAAAATGTTAAATTAATTCAAAAAATAATTTTGAATGGTGTTGTATGAATATAATCAGTGCAATATGTAACATTTGGGTTAAAAGCAGACTAAAACATTGCAAAATAGCTTATATGCAGAATGCACAGTGCCCTCCACTAATATTGCCACCCTTGGTAAATCTGAGCAAAGGTGGCTGTGAAAATAAATCTGCATTGTTTA
>JAUMHE010000072.1:8582356-8600344 GCA_032359235.1 Enteromius mattozi
CAATGCAGATTTATTTTCACAGCCACCTTTGCTCAGATTTACCAAGGGTGCCAATATTAGTGGAGGGCACTGTATTTAATTGTGCTAAAGTTGAATCTCTACTGGTTAATACATTTCTACCATCACACTGCCCCACAGTCTGCCACAACAAAATACGGGAGAGCATGACCCTCTAGACAGCATCTCAGACAAAATCCTCATCATCCCAGGCCTTTCACTATGGCGGCAAACGGAAATTAACTCGCTGAGGTCGCCCTTATCCCCTAATCCACTTTGAAATGGACTGTCAAAGGCTGAATGTAAACAACAGTTTTGGTGGCAGATTCTGACAGAAGAGGAGAAGGCATGTCAAAACTGCTCCTCTAACAATGGCAGCTGAAGATTATCTACTGTACAAGACGGGCTGGCATCTAAAAAGGGATTTTCAACTTAAAATGTCACCCTTCGTAACAATAAATTGCAAATATGGCCCCCTTAGAAATATACATTCAGAAAATGGCAACATACAGCATTCACTTCACAATGTCAAAGAAAGGGATAAATGTCACACGCAAATTGTCAACGTAGGATTGTTTTCTGTTCACCACAGACAGTTTTCACGTAATTGATAATTTATTCAGCTCCACCCTCTTGTTTACTGGTGCTAGCTCAGCCCAAATGTCCAATAAGAATTAAGTCAATACAATATGAATCAAATACGAATCAAAACCTATAACTAACTAACTAACTATCTGTTGGTAGCATGAAGTTTCAATTTTCTTGCTAATGTTTAGCATATTCATTTCATATATAGTTTCACCCACAGCATATACTTATATACAAATACCCTTTATTTTTTTTATCTTTTTGGATCATTTATGTAAAATCATGTATAAAACAATTCAAACAAAAGCCTATCAGATAAGTCAGAGCAGTTGCGAAGGTACATTATTAGCCAGGAACATTTGTAAGGGTCAGTTAAGGACTATTTTGTCCAATTACTTGTCTAGCTGCCAGTGGACTTTATAATTAATGGGGAGATATTAAATCACTGAGAATAACTTGAATGAGCAATATTTTGAAACATCTGAAGCTGAAAACATAAACATGCACATTTATTACATAAGCACTGACTGTCTGATAAAGAGGACGAGCAGAATTTCAAAATGAATAAGAGATGTGGAGGTATTTTCTATTTGTTAGAATTAAGAAGATGAAAGGTGCAGAAGATAAAGCTATTTTAATAGATTTATGCGCATGATGTGTGTTCATGTGAGCTTTCACATGCATTCAGTGACATATACTGTGCAATGCATATCTATGATAAGTACATCATATATAATGCATAATCAGATTAATATTTAATATAAATTCACAGAAGAGGAAAACACTGCAAATAATTCTAAATTATTGAATATTATGAAGAAAAACAGCACTTAAATGCCATCAGGAGAAAAAATGCTTTGGGATTTTAATGTCACCTTGGTGACAGAAGGGTGGAGTAACAAAATCAACATGCATGTGCGCATGATTCTGTTTTCTGTTTTCATATTTTATTTAAGTATAAACACTGAAAGTCTTCAGAGTGCGTGCATGCTTACAGAAAAGTAGTTACGTGTGAGGTTCTCCTACCCATAATTTACATAATGGCATGTGATGCACTCTCAGCATTCACAGATCTATTTTCTCTCTCCAAGTAAGAGACACAAAAAAACAAGAAAGGGGAACAAGGGAAGGGAAGACAAAGCAATGCAGCATAAGTGTTTTTAAATGGGACTGCCTTTATGATTGGCTTTGGTTAGACAGCTTGAACCAGTGTTATCATAAACAGGAAACATATATAACAAATCAGAAGGGAAAAGAAGGGAAAAAAAATAAATAAATAAGAATCTCATTAAGCGCTTGCCACTTAAACATGGGGTTGGTATTTGAAAACACTAGCACAAAGTTATTATATTTATGCTTATGTCTGATTTTGTCTGTAGAAGAAGCAGGAAGTTCTGGATGGGATTTCTTGCATCAGAGGAAGGCTGAAAGAAGTAAGGAGAGATATTTGATGGAAAGCAAGACATGGTATGATGTATTCAACAAGAGGATGTGACAGATCAGATGTCAGGTACGTACAGAGAGAAGGAGCGAGAGGGAGAGAGAGATAGAGAGATGGGGAGAAGCTGTGATTTAATAGCTGGGTGCACCTGCAGCCTGTATATCCTCTGCATCTCAATGAGCTTTGCGTTCCCTCTACCCATCACTGTCCTTCCTCTCTACTCTTTTAATCCCTCAGTTTTTCTCTCCGTATGCTTGTTCACACTTTCACTTGTTCTTCAGGACCATAGAAAACAAATCTGTCCTTAAATCAAATATAAAATGTATTAATAGCCATCAATAGCCATTGTATTAGGCCAATAATTGCCATTAAGTGTAATTATGCACAAGCCATTTTTACACTTAATGTACAAGAACATTTTTAATGTTATTTATTTATTAATTTTTTGTTGATGGAAGCAAATAAAAGCATATCACAGCCTGTCCATGTTGGCATTTGAACAAATTGACTAGATCCTACCACATGAAAAAAATTTCATCAAAATACCAGAGTTTGATTTAATGCGTAGCCTTTGACGTCAACAACAGGAAAGCCTGTGAAAGGTTACAAATATTTTGGTCTTGCTTTTGCCCCTTTATGGTACAGCAATATGGCAACATATAATTTTCTTTTACTTTCTCAAACAAATTGCATTGTTGAAATTAAAAGGGCATATTTTGAATAACACAAAAAGCTGTTTTTTTAAAAATCCACATGACATTTGATTTCTTCAATACTGCAAAGTGCTCGATTAAAACACTTTTTTTTTTTTTACATTTCTCATACATCAGGATATTAAATGCATTTTTGACTGGATAATTAGATGTTGTTGTTGTTTACAGATCAACTTAGTCTAATATGATTTTATAAGAAATATGAACGTTGCCATATAGTAATTCTATACCAAAAGTTATGATGTCTGTTATATCGTCTTCTGAAAAATGTAAACTATTAGGTAAGAAAAGAGCTATCCATTACCACTGAAGAAGAAAACAATATTGAAAAATAAATTATAAAAGTTTTTAGCGTATTCAAACCTTTGGATTTTCAGTTGTGGTATTTCCCCTTTTTTCCCCTTAAAAAAAATCACTTTTGGTACGGCACCTATTTTATAAAAAATAAACTTGTAAATATAACCCATTCAACAATACTATGTACTATGTCAATTAATCTTATTTGTTTGTATCTAAACTTTATCTAAGTAAACGTTCACATTTTGTTATTAAAGTTTTTCCATTGTCCTCCCTGTTGATCCTATCAGAACATACCCGTTTCTCTCAACATATGACTGATATAAAGCATAAGATCACTGTCTTCATCCTCCTCCTCCTCCTGTCTCATTCCACCAGTCCCTCAGTCTTTCCTGTCTCCTTCCCTCTGTGGTGTTTGACGAGGCAGGCATACTTAATGTGACAGACAGCCAGAGGCAGCACCCTGACCAAATGGAGCGGGTGTCAGCTGGCTATGTTGGCCCTCAGTATAAGGGGCTTTTCATATAGCCAAAGCAATTAACTGTCGACACCTAATTAATGTTAGGATGAATTACAAAGCTTCAGAGAGAGCACTCCACCATGAAGGTTGAGGAGGTACATGTTTGGGCCTGCTATACTATATAAAAAATATATATATAAAACATCTAATTATGTGTCCTCCCTCTTCAAACTGCCCCAAACCTCAGCCTCTGCCTGACATATGCTTAAGCAGGAAATGATAAAGCTTGTCTATTTTTATTTCTTCTTTTTCTAAAGGCCTTAATCAATTTCAAACAGCTGTACTGCAGCCCACAAATTGCTTCCAGTAAACAAACAGACCGACTGCTTTTTATTTACATCACAGATGAGATATGTCTTGATAAATAATGAGGTCCAAAAATTGAGACCACATTGTAAAACTGGGATTCATAACGCAATTTAAACTGGCGAATAAACAGTTTTAAATACTGTGTTGATTATGTAATTTCTAATGGCAAACGGTTTTTAATTTAGAAAAATGCCAATTAGAAACATTTGCATTAGTGCTCTCACCGTATCCATAATGGGACAATCAAAGAGGGCCTTTCAGTCAGACCTATGAAACGCAATGAAGACTACTACAGAGAGCTCAGGAAGATAACTCTTCTATGCGGAGAGCAGAGAGACAGACATAATGAGGAGGAACTGAGGAAGTTTATGGGAAATGCCATATCAAATCACATAAAAGCAGCTGGAGGAAAGGTAGATGAGCGTTTAGCATACTCATGGGGCTTGCTTGACAGGCTCTGAGGTATTTCATCCCACCTCTAAGCCAATAGCAATAATGAAGCTTCATATACCACAGAACCAACTATCATGATCAATAGACCCATCATGCATTGCAACACAGTGGGGGTGGATTTTATAGTATATACAGTAAACTGAAAGACCGGTCTTTTGTAAAATACAGAAGGGGAAGTCAAAAAGAATGTGTTAAATGCATGCGGTTAGTGAATCAAAGTACGATAACACTTTATTTTAAAGGTGTCTTTGTTATACAAATTACATGTACTGAGTATTATAATAACAATTATGTATAATTAAGCCAAATTCTAAACCTAACCATATAGTAAGTACATGTACAGTAGTTAAATAATATTACTCAGTACTTACATCTATAATTAGACTGTAACAATAACACCTTAAAATGAACCATAGTACTGTTGTATGGTGGAAGTGTTTAGTGAATTCACCCCAGTGAGTTGAACCAAATAATTTAATCAAAAAATTAAATAAAAAAGATTTTTTTTTTCTTTTTACAAAAATGGATATAATGGAGCATAAATGGACATCACTGGACTCCACTCACCAGCTAAAGCTGGTTTAGGTTTGTTAGATGAGGTTCTGGAGGCATAATCACGTCAAAACCCAACCAATTCGGTCTTAATCATTAACCTGGTTAAACCTGGTCTTAGTGGTTAAGAGGGTGACTATAAATTTTCTGCAAAGTAAAAAAAAACCAAAACAAAAAAAACCTTGTAGCTTACTATCACATGAAGGTGGAGGTCCTTCAAACTCAAGATGAGTCCCCAGGCGACATGTTTGAATGCTGTTCCCATTCAGATGATATCCTGGGAGACATCTGTAACGCACAATATCACCTGTGGAAAGAGATGGAGTGAAGATATGAAATATTCATAACTGCTTTATCAATTATTTTTCAGATGCACGTCATACTTCTGAAATATTATGGAGAACATGGGACTTCTGAAAAGCTCTGAACAACAGGAGCAACATCTGGCTGTTCCTGCTGTTGCCTCACTCATGACTTGATGAAGGCCATGTTCCCTCACTGTCACGCTTAATGGCTGACAGTGACGATAAAAGAAAAAAAGGGAGAAGGAAAGAGGCGAATGGAGACTCAACGTGCCGGCGCTGCATTGCAGTGTAATTAAGGAAGCGCCACACAGCGTGGTTTACATTCATAACACCCATCGGCTACTACCTGAGGGCCGCTCACATCTCAGAGGCAAATCTCCCTGTTGCTACACAAACACTCAGGCACTCTGTGACTCAGCTAAGAGGAACAAAAACACCTTGTGGTTTTATAATACAGCATTTAACTCCACAGAAATAATAGAACACAAGCTAGAGCAGAAAAAAAGAGGTTTTGCATGCTTTAAAAATACATACATATAGGAATGTGTTTGTGGCTGTGAGAGAATGCATTCATGGCCATCCGAACACAGCGGCCTTTGTTAAATCACTGAATTAAGCAAATAATTGGATGTGGTGGATAATCAGCGATCAAAACAGTGATTCAGTGCAGGTTAGTGCCAAAGACCATGACTGCTTTAACCCCGACGGAGGCTCTACAAACACACTCCATTCCAGAGAGATCAAACAACCCTGCACCGACCCGTAACTACTCATTTAGAACAATTAATATCAATGAATGCATTTTTTCCCATGGCAGAAAAGCAGTGCATTGATTTAACAATGGATTTCAGAGGTGACAAAGGCTGGTGAGTCATCATTACCATCACCAGTGAGGTCATGATTGCATTGTTATTTGTAAGTGTTTTCTGTGGGCACTCAGTTGAAGGTGAAACAGCTTCAATAAACTATTCAAAAGATTTAGGGAACAAAAGTGAAATAACAATAACATGAATACTACTACTACTAACAACAACAACAACAGCAGCAATACTACTACTACTATTACTACTACTACAAATAATAATCAGATAAAGCCATAACTGTTAAAATAATTTGTATTATATATTTATAAATAAATAGAACTTAACACATAATCACTAATTTTATTAAACAAATATGTGAGGTTAAAAAGTCTTGATAATCAATGTGTCCTTTGTTGAAAAATCAACAATCATAATTTCCTGTGATTGTGATTATTATTTAAGTATAAATGCTGCGACAGTAACATTCAGTACTGAAATTTGAAAAACGCCAATTTCCCGCTAACATTTGAATGCTGTTGACGGAAGCGTTAAGTAGCATAAACTACATTTAAGCTGCCTATGTATTTTAAAACATCTGTGTGAAAGCACTTTTTATAGGTATATACAAATCCACCATTCAAAAGTACCACTCACTGAGCAAACTTTTTATTTTTTTGTCTCCAGAACTTCATGTGGCCACACAAATACGTATATTAAAGTTTTTATGAGAGCTGGAGTTAATAGAATATAAAAATGTATACTTAATACATAATATACTTAATACATAATATACCCTCTTGTCTAGTTCCCCCCAATTGTGTGTTTACCCAAAATGTAAAATCTACCTATGTTCCAACACCATGCGCAACACAACATCAGCCTCTGTTTTGAATTCTGGCAGTGAGTCAGCATATCAGCACGGCCCTATGGGACTGGTAGCCCTGGCATCTGAGCGGTTTTCTCTCCTCAAAGTGAGTTCTCGAGGGGTGTTAGGGTGGGGGGGAGGTGTGTGTGTGGCTGGCTCTGCTATTCTGGGAACATTATTAATGAGAGCCGCTCAAGCCTGAAAATGAACTGGCAGCCTGCGTCTCTGCTCAAAATGTTCCACTTATACTGGGCCAGGCCGAGTCCACCAAACACAAATGCACACAAGCAGGCATACAAATCAGATTGTAAATGATGTAAAATCAATTCAAACTTACCTATCTTAAATTCTTTACTTGCCATCAGAATTTCGGCATTAGGAATTATGGAAGGTGGCAAGCAAAACTGAAGTCTATAGGCTAGAAGAAAGAAAGAGACAGAGAGACAAAGATAAAAGAGTCATACATGTTATACTGCATTCTCACATGTTATGGTGTATCCGTTTTCAAGGTAAAGAACAGTTCTACATTACACAAAGTGAAATATTTGGGACATCAGTGTTCATAGGTTTAATTGTTTCAGGGTATGACTGAATAGCTAATATTCCCATGAGCCCTTGTTGGCAAAGGCATTAACTAATGCACGTATTGTACAAGTGGTTGTCATTTATTCTTCTTTTTTCTTTTTGTTCCAAACTTTACAAGTTTTTAATGGTATTATACTAACTGTTTGACCAGTTTTCATATTTAGAGGGCTCTTAAGTGTGCCGTATCTGTTGTAGTGGTCATATAATAATTTTCCTTTGACATCAATGGTCTGAGGGAAAAAAAAAAACAGTATTCGGTTTAAAGTACCCATGCAGTGTCCAAATTGGTCTTTGACTAGGACTGGAGACCAAGTCTGGTCTTGAGTACTACAATACTGCAGATACATTTCATAGTCCAATTCCTTCCCTCCGTCTTGACTTGCACTTGACCCTGTTTCAGTCTTCAATTTGACTCAACCAACTCAGGTTTTGGCCTGGACTTGGACTAAAATGAGCTGGTCTTAACTACAACTGGGCAATACTCGTTCAGTCACAAACATCCACAGAGTCCTGCCACAATCAAGAAACTGCTATTTAGATGTATGAGAATGCTAATGGTAGTTTTGACTTGGACTAGTTACCTTGGTAGTTGATCTTGAACAGTCCACCTTTCTCAGAATTGCTTCGGAAACGTATTAGAACTTGATTAGATGTGCTGCTTGGTGGGTTGTTGGGCTCTCCCTCGGTAAACACTCCAAGTTTGCGAGCTGTTTCCTGTGGTCCGTCCCTGTTTAAGATTCAACATTAAAATTCAACATATAAAACTCGCTAACATTGCATACTCAGTGCTACAGGAGAACACCACATGCCTTGTTGCCTAAAGTCAGATCCCACACATATTGATCACTGGGCTGATTTGAGAAGCATTTCTCTGCATATTGATTACTTTACTGATTTCAGAGACGATTCTAGCCATACTGATTACCTCTCTGATTTCAAAGACTCTTCTCACACTCTCTTAGGGAGTGCGCTACATACCCTGTAGCTCAGGTCAGACTCAGCTTCTCTGTCAAGACGTTGCAAAACCGAAGTCACGATCTACAAGGACATCACCTAGGGGGCTTACCTCAATCTTTACAGCCCTCTAATGGGGAGGGAAGAACTTGGCGCCAACCTAATCCCAGTTTTAACCATGACCATTCAGCTTCAAAACCATCTGTTTCTGGCCGCCTGAGCTTGTGCTACAGATTACGTCCTGTCCTGTGCATTTAGAAAAGCAGCTGGTTGGCTAAAGGGAGTGGAGGCTCACTGAAGTGAGGCCAAGCTGTCTTGATGGAGCTTTCCTTGGCTGTTCTGGTTACACTGTACCTCTAGGTTGACTTGAAGAGCATGCAAGAGTAGGGAAAGATCAACGCTTCCTCAGTTAATCCAAACATAAATTTGCAGTCTCAAGAGAAGCAATGAATTTTGTGTGCTGAAGACAACTTTTGGCCTAACATGTTTTAGGGTAAATCTGAGACAGGGTTCAAAGTCCTTCCTGTATATACAGGCCTCAAGCGACTCAACGCAGAGGCTCATTAATTAATCACCGGTCTGAATGTGCTATAAATATGTTCCCTTCTCAAAAAGAGAGCGAAAAGAGAAAGAGAAGCTGACAAGGTGCAGAAGGATAACCGCAATAGGACGTTTGACAACTCACCAGACTGTGATGAAATCTTGGGGGCCATGGACTTGCAGGAGGGTGAAATTAAGATGGATACCCAGGCCACGTGCCACCGTAATCAGCCAGCTGCAGTCCGCAGAAGTAGGGTAATCCTCTGGGTAACCGGGGGAGAAGATAGTGCCATTGTCTGATGTAATGTTACCTCCGCAGGGCACTAGAAGGCAAAAATGAACAAGTAGAAATGGAAAAACTTTTTGTAGCCACCAAAGATTAAAGAAACACCATCACGGAAAGCAGCCTTGCACAGCAATTTATTACAGCACACAGGGGGATCGTGAAAAAAAGCAGGAACCAGGATAGGGGCAGGGCGACATGGGTGAAAATCCCCGCTGGGTTCTAAAACACATCTCTGTCTTTCCCAGTAGTTCACTTTCCTTGTCCGACTCCACCACAGAAATCCCTCTTGGAGCAGTGCTTTGCATTTATATAGACGTGTCCATGTTTCCAATGATTCAAATGAGCCCAGACATATGAAATCAAATCCCCTTCCGGTCCCTGCTGATCCCATGCTGCTGCTGCTGCCCCTATTTGGAGGGGAAATAATCAATGCGATTTGGCTGGCGAAATAAAGCAAGGCCCACAACTTGTATGCACACGTAAGGACTGTCATAATACACTCTCGCTCTGACTGTACTCTCAGCAGTTTCTTGCACCGTCAAGGTCTCGCTGTCCCCACATCCCTCCCCACTCGTTCCCGCCCTCTCAATCCTTCCTGCACTCTTTCCTCCTTCTTCATTTCCTCTAGTCTCCAATGGAATGCTGAGAGGGGCGCCTATGTTAATCCCTCGTGCCGTGTGCTCTCTCTCGCCACCTTACTTGGTAAATGAAGTATCGATCACAGCATTGATTAAAAAAAAACATGCAACGCTATCAAGCAGAAATGCATGGTGATGCTATCGATTGGGCAAAAAAAGTTTAGTGGTAAGGTGGGATGGGAGGATGTGGGATTGTGGGGAACTAAAAAAGAAGAGAGAGCCATAGATGGAGGACAGGCCAAGTAGGCTGATATGGACAGGTGGGGCAGAGGAAGAGAAAATCGATCAGCTTTCTAATGCCTGGGAGAGGAAATCTATGTACATGACACCCTGGGCATGAACTATTAGTGGCAGCATGTGTAGGTGATAGCTAGGGCAGCAGGGGTGTGAGGTACTTGAGGTAAAATGTAATTAAAATGTATAATATACTTCTATTAGCAACTGTACTGTAATTCTATTAGTAAGAATTTATACTTTAATTGAGTTCCTGATGGATGTAATTCAATTTAAAACAACTAATAAAGTGAATTTCAGTGAAAAATGTAATAAGCCATAACTATAAAAATTTCTGCTTCTAAAGAGACATATCATCAATCGCCACAGCATAGTCTTTTCTAAGACTTTCCTAAAGCAATGCACTGTTAGAGCAGCTTTTTACTAGCGACATACTTGACTTGAATATGCGCATGGTCAACCATCAGTTAATAAACAATTATATTTAAATGTCAAATGAATACACTACCATTCAAAAGTTTATGAACAGTAAGATTTTTTATGTTATTTTCCTTTTTTTCTCTCAGGTTTACCAAGCCTGCATTTGAACCAAAATACAGCAAAAACGTAATAGTGAAATATTTATATTGATTTTTTTAAATTGTAATTTATTCCTGTTTTCACAGCTAAATTTTTACATCACTCGTCACATGATTCTTCAGAAACCATTTTAATATTTTGATCCGCTGCTCAAAAAAACATTTATTATTAGTAGTATTATTATAATCATCATCATCATCTTTATCATTATTATTATTATGTTATATTGAAAACAGCTGAATACATTTTTTTCAAGTTTTTTCAAGCATATATCTGGAATAGAAACCTTGTCTTTATCATCACTTTTGATCTATTTAAAGCATCCTTGACTGGTAAAAACTTTTGACTGGTAGTGTAAAACTTTAAACTTATTATGCTATGGGTTTATTATATGAATACAATGCTACAATTCTAAATCAGGGATGCTTGAAAATATCACTTGTCTGTTGATTTTTTTAGTATTAAAAGCTATTATAAAAATCTAGCTTTTACAACCCATCAAAGATGTAATTTTCCAGTTAAGCTTCCACTTAAGCACAAAAATATTGTTCAGAGGTACTTAAATATTATAGGAGGAGATGTTTAAATAGCTGAGATGAGAGGTCTTAAAGTAAAAATTCATATTTCATATTTTGGGCTTGACAGTGTTCATATTGCACAGCATGGGAGTGTAGTGCGTCATATCTTTTCTTCCCTTTTACACTCTGCCACACCAGAGCTCTCGATTACTACAAATTCAATTACGCACAGCGCAAGAGTGTTTTAACAAGGCCCAGGTTGATACTAAGATTTTCTTTGTGTGGATTATTATAACACAAAGTGGATGAATAATGTGTGTTTCTATTTGCGGGTTCACCTGTGCAGCGGCGCTGGGCAAAGCACCGGTGCCTGAACGAGGCTGCGAGGCTGCAAATGCTATGTCAGCCCCTTGAGTACCTCCCTGGAGCGTCTTTATTCTCACATGAGCATTCAGCATCCCCTGTGCATGTGTTACCTCGTGACCCGCTGCATAATTAACTCATTGAATCAACAGAAAAATGAGCATGAGAATGTGGGTCACGGATGAATTCATTTCCCATCATCCCCTTGTAGGAGATGTTAGAAAGAAGCCATTGAGTCTGTAGGGATGGTTTACTGTAAAGAATTTGCATTTATGTGCAGTTGCCCTCCTTGACCACATATCCAAAGCAGGAGTGATGATGGGGAGAACAAAGATATTAATTAAATATACATAATACTGTATTTGCTAGTAGTTAATTTTTATATGTAGACTATGTTATGTTACTTTTTGCTATTTGTGAAGCTCGACAGCCACTGTTCAACATTGTTTCAGCAGCGTGAACATTCTTTGAAACCTCTCCTTTTGTGTTCTACAGGAAAAGCGTCATGCAGGTTTGGAACAATGCAAAGGTGATTAAAGGATGGCAGAATTTTCATTTGGGGTGAACAACAACTTTAAATTTGCATTTATTTTGAATTAATGACATTTGTCACATTCAAATGCTTAATGACATTGTCATCATATACGTAGCATATTCAATCTAACACAAAACTAGGTTAGTTACTATATAAAAATGTCCTCTCAGAATGCAAATATGCATACCAGATGTTTACTGATGTGGGGGAGGAAATGGAGGGGGTTGTACCTTCACAGCGAGGAAACGGATGATCCCAGTTGCGCGTAGTGCCATGTTGACAAGTAAGAATGGAGTGTCCCATAAGATGATATCCTGGATAGCATTCAAAGGAGATGGACTGACCCACATTATAACCAGCTCCAACCACCACACCATTGCGAAAGGGTTCAGGATCAGGACACTCTTGAAGTTCATAGGCTGGAAAAGAGACATATTCATACATGAAGACAGAGGAAAGAAATGCAGGCCCAAGCGCAAATGCTGTGACATGATGAATGCATCTTTTGTGACAACTCAAAGAAATCAACTTTCATCAAAGAAAAAAAAAAATTTGCTCTGTGCTCCAAGAACCAATCTAAACCTAGATTCTGTGAATTTTACATGTAAACCATATGCATGGAATCAACTGATTGCTGTACACCAACAAAGCATTGGGATTTGATTCAAAGCAGAGATGCAATCAAAGCTCCTGCAATAACAATTCTGTCACTTTTTCTCAGATATGCAGGTCTGAAATTCATGGCAATACAACCAAGTGATCAATGTTCACTTCAGGCAGTGAAAGCACCAAAAACACATTAACATCACCACATTCTGTCTCTGGGTCAAAAGGTTTTTCTTGGGTTTCTTGGTTTTTTCCCCTGTCTACTGTGTTTTCGAGTCATTCCAAAGAAAAGTTGTGAAATAAAAATACACATACATATTCCTTTCATTAGTTCTGCCTGAGTCTGTAGCCATTATCAAAAGTTTTCCAAGTTATTTTTCCAAATCTCATAGACATAAAAGAAAATATGCTGAAGCTTTGAGACTGAATGCCCATGACTGATGAAATTGATTTCTGTAGATCAGAGCATCTTTGGTAACAAGGGTATACTGCCGGATATAATGCTTGATTTATATGGTAATGTACACATAATTATGTAAATACAGATTTCAGTCATTTCAATACTGCAAACTGTCATTGCATTATAGTGTCAATTCTTGATAGCTTTCACGGATCCATCCTAGAAAAGGCCATTTCTATGACACAATTTTAAATTCACTCATTGGGCTCATATTCTACTTTGGATTCTGGCATCAGCAGCATTTTATACCTGATGGATTTTATCCACAGCTTCACAGAGAATGGCTTATTACCGTGTTTACTCGTTATCTTGACTGATTGTCTTGGCAAGGTATTGAAAATGACATTCAAATTGAGGTTCCTGAAAAAATAAATGTGCAAAGGCGGAACTGCAACAACAATGCTAACTACAACAATATGTGGATTTTTTTTTACCTTAGTTAAACTTGGTTAAAACTTTTTATTTTATGTTTTAGTTTCCTTACCCTGATAATCAAATCTGAAGCCAGGTTTATTCTGAGAGTGGTCGCTATGAAAATATATAGTAGTCTCATGTGAAGTGGTTAGAAGAGATGGTGGTAAGTCCTGCCCGCTGAATCTACCAATCACTGTGCTGGTGTCAAAGGGACCATTCCTAATTTCCAGGAAATCATGGTTGGCCTCAGTTGAAAAGTTCAAGAACTGCACATGAGCCCCTGTTTGGATGATAAAACAAGATGTGTTTTTCGTAAAATCAACGTCATCCCAGTCAGTTTGATAACAGATAACAGGAATGAATAAATTAGCTTCTTGTCCAGCTAATATGAATGTATGCTCTATGCTAAAAATGAAATATTAAAAATGCAATTGGTTCTAATAACAAAAAGGTAGGAATTTGACTCCTTATAGCTGGTAACATTCATTAACCTACAAGTTAAATACATACCACAGTTATCATTACCAGTTTTATCCATTCAACTTAAACTGCATCTCACTGGCATTACAAGCAAACTCTTTTTAAACAGCATCTGTTCATTCTGCTGTGTCCTCACCATAACCAACTGGCAAGTAAATCCTCCAGGTGCAGTCACTGTTGCTAGGGTAGTTTCCTGGGAAACCAGGGCTGAGGATGGTGCCTTCCATCTCTTCTCTGATTCCCCCACATTGAGCTGAAAAGAAAAATGGTGAAGACAGAAAACACATGCTGTGGTATAAACCTGCTGAGCTCAAGGTTCAAGTACTTCTAAAGACCAATAAAAACAGCGGACAGCTGTCAGGCTATCATTAGAGAATAATATGAGGTCACCAACAGGCTATTTCCACTCCTTTTAATTGGTGGGAATATACATGTATATTTATAGCCGATGACTGAAAGTGAAAATTACTGTCACTGACCTGCAAATGAAAGCATGGCTTTTATAGTTGCTAAATATATAGTGGGATCCAGAGGTCTAAGAGCACAGTGAAAATCTGAGACACAAAATCTAATTTATATACAATATGTAATAAGAGATATACATGGCATGGATTTTAAAAACGTTAAATGAAGAAATGTTTATTATGTATTTAACATATATATGTGTGTGTGTATGTAACATTAATCTTCTGCTTTCAATGGAAGCAGAAAAAAAAAGAAGGTTATTTTAATTAATTTAATAATATAATGTAAAAATAATACAATAAAAAAATTTATAAAATAAAAATATCCATAGGGAAAGAGGATGTAAACATGCAATGTTCTGTGATATCTACAGCAACCTGTGTAGGCTGATGTTTCATGTTGCTTAGCAATGCCATCTACCTTGTGCAGTGACCCTAAAAGCTTTGTGCTGAATAAAGAAATGTAACACATTAGCTTTTCTATTGACATCATAGGGAAAACAAGTCTTTCATTTATTAAAAAGGCCAATTCACTTCCCAAAGCTATCAAAGGCCACTCGAGCACCTCTGTAGCCTTCAATCTTCTTATATCAGTGAAAACGCACACTCTCCCTCCTCCTCTTGAGGCTTTGAGTCTAAACTACTGATTGATTCAAATATCACTCTGATTAAAGCCCTGGCTTTGGACTCAAAGAGACTCTATGGATGCTCTGAGAAGCCTTACAAAGCTTCAGATCCTGAATGGAGTCTATATAGAAAGGAGGGGTTAAAATGTGCTCTGTGCCTCTGAAAAAGCAGCAGGAATCAGGAAACTGCTGATGACCGTCCAAGCCATGAATCATCTCAAGAGCTCCGCCAATCACAGCAGGAGACGGAACTAATAAAGACCTAATAGGACACTATAGCCGCTTTTTCACTATCAAGCTGAACATTTCTTTTTGAAGAACCGTTGTATTCCATGCCGATCCAGGCCACCCAGTACGGTAAACGGTTTGGTTTTCCACTGAGGGGCTGATAACGTCAGTCGTTGCCGTGGTAACACAAATGTTTACATATTAGATGTAAATAACCACCGCGTTATGGAGGATGATCAGAAATTTCTTTAGATTTTATTACTAAATTGTGTTTAAATTGCTCAAAATAGCAAGCTTATTCGTGTTTTCTCAAGTAACATGTAATGCTATAATCTTGATCTTTATCCCTGCTCTTTTCACTGCATGAGATAAATTAACCAAATGGCGTTTTTCAAGAAAGATGCCACAAGTGTCAGATGGGATCGTGTTTATAGTTAATATGAGAAACTACACATGTGGTTGTTTTGCTTGGACATCTGTGAGAACTTGAGAAGAACTGACCTCATAGATCTACTACAAAGCAGCTTGCAATCAGCTAGATAAAAGCAATAACTGCAACCAGTGCTCAGTTAGTTCTGTGAAATTTTTTTGTGAAATTCATACATTTTTAAATGTGGCTTAAGTGCCCGAGTACTTTTTGGGGCAGCTGTACACACGGACACAAGTACCCATGTAGTTCTTTACCTTTCGGGACTCTGTGGTAGATCTGAACTCATAAATCTGCAGAAGCCAGGATTTAGAAAAGAAATAAATGAATAAAAGATGACAGGAGTTATTACCGATGCAGAGAGGAGGCGGATAGTTCCAGCGGCGCACAGGCCCTGGCATGCAAGAGATATGGGAGACTCCCTGTAAAGATAAAAAATAAAAATAAGAAATACTTCATTGTTTTTTAGTCTTTCTTTTATTCATTCAGTATGGCTACATTCTGATCATCCATTTTTTCCCTTTCTTAAGCCAAATTCTGAAGCTCATAGCCCATTCTTGTTTTAAGTCTGACTGAGTCTATGCTACTAATTGCAGATGCAAACTAATTTCAAACGGTCTTGAAATAGCTATCAGGTTTGCACACTTTCCTGAGCAGCAGTGTCCAACAGGCAATAACTGATTAGAATACTTATAATCAGGTAATATTATGATTATACCTAATTTTAAAATGCTTTAAATCAGACTACACTTACATGATAATATGCACAAAATGGAAGTACATTTTCTTTATATAATGGATTCTCACTATTTCTTGTTAAAATTTGGAAATGAGCTACTTTAATTTTTTTTTTCTTGCCTAGATTTGTGGATTTGCACATACAGTCCAGTCACTAGTAAAGTGGCAATAGATATTTCAGCTTTTTTAAGGTCAAAAGTTATCCAAAGGAAGTCTAATTATATTACTTAAATATGTAATGTAACAGATCACTTAACTAACTACAAATTTTAATCATGTAATTTGTATTTAGTAATAGACTGCTATTTGTAAGTAGTCATCCCAGCAACAAGTAATGAAAATGTAAAAGGAAGCCAGACATCAGCAAACCCATTAAACTGTGTCACCCTATCTCTCCAACCACCGTTTCAAAAATAAAAAAAAACTGACTGAAAGTTATTTTGAATACATAACCTTGGCATGACAACCAGTATATAATTGTAAATAGTCCAAAGAATAAAAATAAATACTGTAGGTTTCCCAAGAGAACATATTTTGTTATTGATATAAAATGTTCAACTCTTTGCTAGTTTGGTAAAAAAAATTAAATAAATAATAGTAATAAAAGCTTGACAAATTAAGCACAACATGGACATGTTGCATAACACTCTCCCAAATCCATTCTAATCATGTTTTGAGAAGTTATTCACAATGCTTTAAGGACATTTTTGGTACTTTGTACAATAAACTATTTTGGAATTATGTTGGGACGCCACTTAATGGCTAATTTAACATTAGTGTCCTGAAACAACCATGTTTTTGTACAACTTTTGGAAAGTTCAGCCTCACCTGCAGAGTATATCCAGGGTCACACTGGAAGGACATCACACTGTTCATCTGTAATCTCTCACCAACTTTGAAGCCATTCATGGGTACAACCGGTTCAGGACAGCTAGTGAGGGACACAGCTGTAAGAGAAAACAACAAAACATTACAAACAAATAGAGGAATTAAGCTGAATGCAAAAGCTAGCTGAGTTTTTATTGATAAGTGTGTAGTCCAGATGCACAGGACTCGCAACAGATGTCCTACTCTTGTACTCCAGACGGAAACCGGCTGCAGAGACGCTGATGTCTGAGAAGAAGTGCAGGTAGAGCTGGTTGGAGGTGCTGTTTAGGAGGGCTGGGACTGTTGTGCCTGTAGAATAATGAAGCTGTTAGCATATTGTGATTATGTTGTTGAATCAATATTCTTGACTTTTTTTGATAGTGGCAATTAAACTTTGTACATTTAATGTTGTTATTGTTAACTAAAATTGATAATTCAAATACCTGTGTTAAATAAAGCCAAAAAAGATTATAAAACCTTGGCAACTAACTGAAATATATAGTAAGTTTAAGGTGAATAACTACAAAAATTACAAAAGCTACAGTACCTGTAAAATGAAATAAAAGTTAATAAAATTTAAAGAAAGAAATCAATACAATATTA
>JAUMHE010000072.1:8608130-8622267 GCA_032359235.1 Enteromius mattozi
TATAATAAAATATAATTTTTATGCAATGTATTAACTAACAATAAATAAAATACCTGCATGTTTATGCCCTGGTTGTTTGTGTTCATAAAATATTTGTTCTTATATTTTCAATATATTCATTTATTAATAAATAATAATACTGTTCAACTGTGACAATAACTGAATATAGTTTAAATTTGTGTTTGTAAAATCAATTGCATATGTGTTTACACCCAATAAAGCACATGAACTGGCTATTGGTCGTTAACTAATTTGAGACTTCTTGTATTGATGATCATGAAAGAGTGTGAGATGATGGCACTCTTACCAATGCAGCTGGGCATGCTGCCATTCCACTGGGCCAGAGCATTGGGTACAGTCAGGCACTCGATGGAACTGGGCCCCTCCAGGACATACCCAGCACTGCATTCAAAACTCACCACGGCTCCCACCGCAAAGTTATTCCCGGTGCGCCGGCCGTGTCTGGGCTCTGGGACTGAGCTGCACTGTGTCGCACTGGTTCTCGGGACAGCTAAAGCAAATAAATGCACTACTGTTAGATGCATTTGTACAAAAAAAGGACCTGAAGGCATCTGCCAAGTGATAAATTCTTTGCAATGCATTGTATATGCAGTTATGCACCAGATTGTTAGAGAAACTGGCAGTTTAAGTTTGAACCATACGGTAAGTACAGTGCATACAGCTGGTTGGGATGGCCCAGAACACCACTACTTTTAATACTTTTATAAGATTGTTGTACTTTTCCATTAAGGACACGGCAGGAAACGAACAAGCGTACGACTGTAGACCACAGGGGAGGCGAGATAATATAATAATGCTGCTTTAGCTCCTAAAAACCATGCTATCTATTATAGAGAAAGATGCAGGGTGTTAAAATTTAACACATTTCAACAAGAGGCCCCATGGCTGCCGAAGAGGTGAAGCACATTTACAGCATTGTTTATAATGTGTGTGTGAAACAGACTATGCATATTCAGTAACTAATTTAGAAGACTGCACCACTCTCAATCAAAACTGACTACATTTACATGACTACAAGTTCTGATAGGAATGTCTCACAGACAGCATTTGTGCCGTTAATAGCAGGCTTGGGCACAATTCTGAAAGTAACAATTAGTTTCCTTTCAGTTCATGATTAAGAAGTTTTAAGATGTTGAACCTGCATTTAATAAAATACAACGAGAAGAAATTCAGTCATCAGACGATTTCATACATTCATGCTGATACATTGCAGAATTTATATTCATATATATATATATATATATATATATATATGCAAAATGTTTGGCTTTTTTTTTTTGGAATATCACTCCAATTTAAATATTTTGTTTTTGCCAAACTCTCAGCTCAAAATAATAAATCAACAGGTATTCTTAACTCAAAACTCTCAACTTACCTTGGTAGACCAGGTGAAAACCTCTTGAGCTTGACTGGCCCTTGGAAGTGAAGCGGATAAGGATCTGGTTGGAGGTGGCTAGTGGCAAAGATTCACCTGCAAGTACAAACAAGGTGTCATGACATTTGGTGACATTATAAAGCCAATGACATTTGATGATATTGACCTCTCACAGATGCCATATTTGTTTGCGAGCACCAGTGGAGGTGAAGATTAGCAATGAACGATGACTTCATATGACCTGGAAAACACTGCATGAGCAGATGTGATGTGGTGGTCACTCTAAACTGTTGCTGTATAGATAACATCCAGAACTCTTTCAAATTTATAAGATTTTGCAAAATGATATTTTCATTTGTGGTGAACTATCCAATTACGAATAAGTAACTGCCATATTAATTACATTCTTTAAATACCAAAAATTTTAATTTTTACTTTCACATCTTTCATGTCCCCTTGCCCAGGTCTAATCCCAATCTCAAAATGGATCCCTCTGTGCATCACTCATTATTAGCATATGTGCTTTCTGTTGGGCAATGAGGGGGCTGAGGCTTTGAATCTACCCACAGTTCCCTGGGGCACTGTCAAGCTCCACAGGGGTTAGCAGAGAGCAGGTTCGGTGTTGACAAATTCATGCAGTGGCCAAAGAAGACGAAACCGCACAACACTCTCGTTCATGTTGGGATCGACCAACGTTCCTGTTCATGCCTTTGGCATGCTGGGATGTTATTAGAACAAGCCTCCATGGGCGGCCGGCAGAGTGACAGCTACAGTAATAATCTGGTCGAGGTAGAGGTGTGGGGAAACCCTGACCGCTGATTTATTCACACCTGCTGTTTTTTCCGATGGCCATATTATTCTGCAGTCCTGCTTGTAAACTGTTAGGCCCATGTCGCACCACACCACAATGTCAGCGGTGGGAAACCTGGATAGTGACCACGGCTTCACCTCTAGGAGGACGCGTCATGCAACATTCAAGGATGCTGTGGACTGGATTGACGTGGCCTGACACCATGCTGTCAGGATTCCAGAAGACTGGTGTCATTGAGGATCACAATGTCCAGTCTGATGACTCTAGTCAGTTTGTCTATCTCTGGAGTTGGCTGAGTTTTTTAACAGTGACATGGATGAGGAAGACTTCAAAGGGATTTGCTGAGAAATGAAAAATATCTCACAAATGCAGTCAGGCTCTTTATAGTGCTTATTAATTAATACCGGTAGGCTAATTTGTGTTTTATTTTTGACTTAGGCCTACCATTTTTCTCGTTTTAGTCCCCACAGAAACCGAAGGATTAGCTGTGGAGTGATGGGGACAGATTCACAAATTTACAAATTTAGTTACGCTTAAGCCCTATGTTCCCAAATGTTTATAGTGTTTATAATGTTTGGTTTTGTTCTTCACTCGGCTACATTATTATTTGAAAGTTTGGGGTCAGTACAATTTTTTTGTTTTTTTTAATATAGAAAACTGTTATTTTAAATGGCAATAATATTTCACAGTATTACTGTTTTTACAATCAAATAATATATGAGCAAAAGCATAAATGTTTGAACAGTAGTAAGATATTTAGGACTTAACTATACTGTAGCTATAAATTATAAAATGGCGATTGGGAGTTGACTATTAAAAACTATCACTACAAACTTGATTTGCATGATGAATGCGTTTTCATTCAAATGGCATCAAGTGGTATTTAGTATACACAGAATGGAACCTAAACCTCAAAGTGTTGCCTTGAACTGCTTAAATCACATGTTTTCGCTTAAATAACAAATGTAATAAAATATAAAACTATGAGATAAAATAGACTTCCGTGGTAACTTCTTAAAATGCTCAGCACAATAAATATACACTGCTTTTTTGTCTATAATAGAACAGAATCCTTGTCTGTTGTTTCAAATAAGTTTCCAACAGTTAATTCACAGAGGACACCTTCTCTTGAAACTTGCTGTTTGCTTGTGCAGATTATTCATTCCCTATGCATGATTTTCTGAGAAAGTTGAGAAACATCCATCAAAACTGACAAACTGTGCTTATAACAGTTGTGACATACAGCAACACTTGTTTCTCTTCTCTCTGCAGCACAAAAGATAATAGAAAATCTGCAGTTTTATGCAGCTCAGTATCAATCTTGACTATTCCCTGCTCTCTATTCACGCTCCAAAGTGTGCATTATTTCCAGCAGTCCCCAGCACACTTCACTGATTTCACACCGGCATCTGAAGTTAAAAAGCGCATCTCAGATAGTATATACGCTCTGAGCGGTTCACCTTCCTTGAGTGTGGGGTTTCACGCCATATGCTAATCACTAGCGTTTGACTGGTGTGAAGGGTGAAGAAAAATAGAAATGTACACAGCTCATCTGTGTTGTCATGGGAATGTCAGAAGCGGAGAGTGCGAGCGAGAAAACCCTGTTAATCTTCGAGCTGAAATCTCCTCAACTGACCGCATTAAACAGAACTCCATTATGACTGTATAAAAGCTTTCAGCCTCGCCGTCTCACTGGAGATCTATTTAGCCAGTCTGTTTTTGCTTATTTGATTCTGTTTTTCTTTTCTGTTTTAAGGAAGAGAGCCCTATTTACTGGATTCCATTGAAATCAGTATGTTAGACTGTATGAGTCATCAAGCTTGTTATGCGAAACTCTGTGTTTTATTCTCTGGGGAACATCATTATCTCTCATGTACGTCATTGTATGTTCTGATAATTAAGAACTCTAGAGGACTGTACACAAGTGCCGAGGCAACTTTAACGATTTAATGCTGAAATGGGTCTTTTTAAATTCAGAGCTTAATATTCAGAGATTAGGTATGTACAAAACTACATAATTGAATTTAAAATACCATAAGATAGCATAAAAAAGTGGGTTGTCTGAAGTAGTCTACTAATCGACCTTAATAGAATAGTTCTGTCCCTCATTAACAAACCCTTATGTTACTCTGAACCTGTTAGTTCTTTCTTCTGTGAAATTAAAAATATGCATTTTATATATTTATGTTTTCTTGTTCCACAGAAAAGTCATACTAGTTTGGAACAACATGAATTGATAAATTCTTCTGTTGTTGTTTTATCCCTCTAAGTCTTTGACTAAGCGTATTCCAAATATTTTAGGGGACATGTGAAGTACAAACTGCAACACATGTTCTTGCATTTGCAAGAAATAGCTGTACAAAGAACAACACAAGGAAGTGAATAAAATGAAAGGGTCTAAAAAAAAATTCACACATTCTTAAATAATCAATTTTTCTGGTGGGAGACTATAAAAACAGCACAACAAAGAGGCCAAAGAAAATACGAAAAAAGAGACTACGATAAACTAGTCAACCTCAACTAGTACATTGCTAGGAGAGAGCATTGTAAGGGGCCTATCACACAGAACACATTTTTGTTGTATTTAAACACCTCTGAAATTCCAATGGAATGGTGGAATGGTTTATAGATTTTTTTTGTTGTTTTTTTTTTAAGTTGAACTTTTAAACGGTTAGTTCAACCAAAAATTCAAATTCTGTCATTAATTACTTACCCTCATGTCGTTTCAAACCAGAAGACACCTTTGTTCATCTTCGGAACACAAATTAAGATATTTTGGTGATATCAGAGAGCCATCCGACCCTTCACAGACAGCAATACAACTGAAATGATCCCAGATCCAGGAAAGTTGTAAAAACATCGGTAAAACAGTCCATGTGACATCAGTGTCTCAACTTCAGTTTTGTGACGCTAGAAGAATACTTTTTTTTTTGCGCAATAAAAACAAAAATAACACCTATTAACTCCATAACTACCATTCTTCTCCTGCGACTTACTCTCTAAAATGGCAGAAGACGTATCACAACATTTCACCGGTGTTTTTAGTATGTTTCTGGATCTGGATCATTTCAGGTGTATTGCTGTCTATGGAGAGTCTCTGATTTCATCAAAAATATCTTAATTTGTGTTCTGAAGATGAATGAGGTCTTAGGGGTTGGGAACGACATTAGCGTGAGTAATTAATGGCAGAATTTTCATTTTTGGGTGAACTAACCGTTCAATTTCATTTTTAAACTTCATGTCAAGCTCAAGACACTGCAAAGCCCCAAGATGCAAAAGCACTAGTTTAGTTAAATGCCGAAGCAACACTGGCTCAGCCAAAAGTGGTACTACTCATTTTATGCAGGACTTTCTACAGGAGTCATCATTCCATTTAGTGATGTAAAAGAAAATAAATAAATAAATTGGGCAGTTTAGCTTTAAATGTAAGTACTGTATCTGTGAACTGCGCTGGCTTGTGTCTCTTTTTTATTTTTAGATGCAACTCATCTTGCTAATCGAGTTGCTTAATTGACTTCTATTTACCTTTGAGTCTAAATGCAATCTCTTTAGCATTCAACTCCTAATGCTAGTATAGACCGATAGAGTCAAGTTAATACCGTTCGAGAAAGGTTTACTGACCTGTGTGGGCCCCAGAGAGAGAACTCAGGACACGGGCATGCTGGGTAGGTCCATCATACACCTCCACAACATCATTTAGTGCAGTCTGGAAGAATGCAAATTGGCTGAACACCACTGCAGAGAGATAAAGAGAAAAAGTGAAGAGACATAATTACATAAACCCTATGAAAGATGCAACTGAATCCATGACTGTGCAAATGTTAATTCAATAGTAAAAGACGGAACCTAATCACACCTGTGAACCACCTGTTGTCCTTTCTATACACACCTGGTGCTTAGCAGAGTAAATTTCCAAACGAGAGCCATAAAAGAGAAACCCCGCATTGAGAAGCTCCCTATCCCGCAGCTGTTCGAAGCCATTATGCCATGCCTACGGAAATTTGTGCCTTAATTAGCTCTGCTTTCACAACGTTTGGCTTAACCCAGAGAAATACAGACAGGCTTGCATCTGCTTATTCACACTTTGTAGGAACCCCAAATTGGCCAAATGACCTCCATGTTTTATGGATCAAATAAAAGGGTCAAGTGGAAGCTTCTGGGGTTATGTGAGAGGATTTCATAAAGGTTGTCTGTAGCTAGAGGCGCTATACCCCTAAAAGAAGGGCAATACGGGTCAAAGTCCCTTTCAAGGATAGTCAGTTCACTCTGCGGTCAATTTGCAGTGCCTCCGGGCAGGTATTTTGGGCATGCAAGTCCAACTCCTAACGACTAAAATTGTGAAATATACAAAAAAACACATTCAAACAAGCAATAAATTAAAACAGAAAAGTAGTTTATGATGTTAAAAAAGTGAACATTTTAGGTTGGTCAAGCCATGAACTATCTTGGTATAAATATTGTCAGCTAAATATGTTATATTGGCTTTAATCTCACTGTAACAATTACTTGGGACACAACAAGTTCTGAGTGGAAAATCAAAGCAAGTCAGAACATATTTGAATCACACATTGGAATCTGGACAAATGAGATTGCTCTGGGACTGTTGTGGCTATCTAGCATAACTCAGTGAAAACAGAAACCAAGAAACAGACCAAATACTGACCAAACGTTGGTGTTGGTGGCTGATAAGGACACCAATTTAACATGGAAGAGCTGTGAAGAGCTGATTCAGACATGGTGTATTGGATTGGCTGAGCTCATTGGTTAGCATGATGTTATTAGCCATTGTAGATGACATAACTACACAATCTGATTGCAAGAAGCATCTTTCTCCATTAACAAGCATTTAAAAGCTGCTGTGAATTGATGAAAATTTTGTAAGCAACATATATACTGCATTTTTTAAATATAATTTGACCAAAGAATTATGTATTTGAAGTCCTCTAAACACATGAATGGATGTTTCTCCTTGTCATTAATATTTCATAATTGTTGCTTTCACATTACACTGTATGTAGGCCCTCTTGATTACAGTGCTATGAAAGTATGTGTGCACAATATTGTTTACTTACCGTAGTCTTTCGGCACAATGACCGAGTAGAGGCAAGTCCTCCCGCTGCTGTAGTTTCCAGGATAACCAGGGGAGAGCACCACCCCCTCCAACCCCGAATACTGCCCACCGCACAGAGCTGAGCGAGAGAGACAGCCACAGAAAGAAGGCATTAGAGACTAATTTTCTGTCCTCCCCATCTCCTCTCTGCCGTTCCCTCATTCTGCTGATCTTAAATTACTTTTCTTGTCTGATTCCTGGACTGCCCTGCTAGATGTCCCCAGTGTTTGCCGAAGTGAAATTGCAGTGTGTTCAAAGTATTCCTCAAGGTTACATTGCAAAGATGAGCCTTTGCTTATTTCCAAGGGAGCGGCAGCAGATGTGACAAACACCGGGTCTTTGACAAAGTAAGAACACGGTTACAGAAAGAAAGCTGTTCTGTTTTACCTATGCAAACAGGTTTGGGTTTGTTCCAGCCGGGCTTGCCGTCTCCCCCCATGATGCAAGTGAGAGTAGCGTCTCCCTCCAGCGTATAGCCGCTGTCACAGTAATAGGTGACAGTTGCCCCCAGCTTCAGCTCAGTACCAACACGAGTACCATTACGCACCACCCCTGGCTCAAAACATGACTCTCTGGGATTTTCTGTTAAGGAAAAGAAACACAAAGTATGGTGAGAGGGATAAAGAATGAAAGGCAGCAATATATAATGATTCATGACTATTCGGATGAGACTGATAATAAAGTGCACACAGGGACCTTAATATACACACATACTCACAAAGCAAATAACGTGAGTAAAAAAAATGGCTTTGTTGAGTAAATACTGTAGTGTAAAGTTACTTGCCAACTGCTCTGTGATTTTATTAGGAACTACAGTGCAACACGTTTCAAATCTAATTTAATCTAATTGCATACTCAATAAAACATCTGTTAAACCTTTTAATAACATATTTGTCTTTTCATGTATGATTGCACAAGAATCAATCACATGAAGTTGTCACATTTACATTCTTTTAAGTAATTTACAGCACTTGAACAAAATATAGTAGAAATAATATGAAATTTCACTGTATCCTTAATTTTATGTAATTTATTCCTGTGCCATTACTTTGTCTTCAGTGTCACATGATCCTTCAGAAATCATTATAATATGCTATTTGGTACACAATTTTGTCATTCTCAATGTTAATGTCAGTAGTTTTGCTGATTAATATTTTTGTGAAACAATGCTTCTTTTCAGAATTTTTTGATGAATAGTTCATTAACATGCATCATTAAACTTTTATTGTGTGCTTGCTGAATAAAAGCATAAATAACTAAATTCTTTGGATTGTGAATTGATGAATACATGTGTTAGATATAACATCTAATTAATTCAGCAGTAATTCCGCAGAGGCAGGGATGCATAGGCCAAATTGCATACATACTGTATATATACATAGACATATATACACACACACAACAATGTCAAATTTTCCAACAGTTGTAATGAATAGTAATGAGAAAAAAGGCAAAAGCATAAATAAATAAATAAAATAAAATTTCACGTTCTGCTGTTTTTTCACAATTTATTTTACCAAATAAAATTATGAACCCTTTTTTTTTTGTAGGTTGTGAAGAACCAACAGCTGTATACTACTGGTCAGTACTGGAGAGGATATGTTGAAATGTTTTAAAAAAGGATAACAACTGAGACTCCCATGAGCTAAAAATAGAGGAATAAAGACAGAGAAGACTCTTTGTGTGAATAAGTGTACTTCAAAGATACTTCAAATGAGCGCACGCAGATGCTTTTGCCAATTCACAATCCAGAAATATGCTACAGCAACCTACATGCCCAGTGGAGCATGAACGGTCGACCCAGGACATATTAAAAGTGACACTGGGCTAGATCAGGTCTGCTGACTACACAAAACAGTCCGTCACCCAGCAGGACATGTGTACGGCGCATGCCGCATCCTTTGGCCAAAATTAGAAATCAATCATTCTTACTACACATCTGCATCGCACAGCAAAAAATGAGTTGCATGCGGTTCCTGTTGAGATATTACTTCCAAACATAGTTATACTGCAACGCTTCTGCTGATGCCCGTGCCCTTCATGGCCCAATAGCACGTCGAAACAGGCAGCAATCTGTTCGCTGTGGCCGGCATTCCAGACGGTCCATAACTCTGTTCATCTTCCTACACCTGGCTCCTCAGCGCTCTAACAAGACGAGTGCGGGACGGGCAGTAATTAAGAGTGGACCACAGCCAGCCGTAAGGTCTAGCTCAGGTGTCCATTGATGTTGTGTATGAGAGAATGTGTGTGTGTTTGTGCATTTGGACATGACAAATGTTTGAGCTGGCAGGGAACACTTCGGACGAGCAATGGAGTGTGTATGTGTGTGTGGTGTTTATTTAACTGTCGGTCAAGCGTGCAGAGCCTTGGCCCACATATTGCACCTCGGAGGCCAATCAGACGCGGTTGGGAGTCTGTGAGAAGCTGATTGGTCTGTAAAGAGGTTGACAGCACCTGAAGCTCGTTCCAACAGGAGCGGCACACGCAGATGAACCAACGTGACCCTGTGCCAAACCGGCTAAGCTAACACTTCTGTCAGGGTTAAGCTGAAACAAACACACTTTTCGTGTATTTATGATTTGCTTCCATGTTATTAGTTTATACTAATTCATTGTGAGAAGACTGGGGTCTGGAACTGGAGCTTTTGAAGTGCCACACACTGTGTCCATCTGCTACACCAGATTGAGAGAATACTGTTCCTCATTCACCAAGCCCAACAGAGGGTGATGTAAAGAGCACAGTCTCTCTTTCTCTCTCTGACCGCTGCCTGCCAGCGATGGCCATAAGTAGGTAGTTCTATTGTGGTTCACTTTAAGTTCATTGATTGAAACTGTTAAAAAAGAAAGTGTAAAAGCATCAGTATGGTAACTATAGTTGCTATTCTAAAACATTTGTCTTACTGGATGCCATGAGACCTGTGACCTGTGTTTATTTTTCAGATTCATCATCCTTTCTCATCAAAATGGTTGTTACAGATGCGAAAACAGAAAATCGATTTGAAAATTGAACCTGATCCGATTTTGTTATGACAGACAAAATTTTCGTATTTGTTTTTTCACGTGTGAAAATTTCTGATTTAGTGTGCAAAGACCTTTAATTGCACCATAATTGTTGGTTTTATTTCCTGTTTTATTTCCTCACTCAAGACGATTTTTAACCTGTCTCTGACTTTTGGTGAGTACTGATTTTGGATCCTGGTCTGTCTGAACTGACAATTCTGTCATTTCATAAAAAAAAAACAAATAAGCCAAAGTGTCATCAGACAAAGTGAGGTCAGCAGGGCGCGTACGGAGACAGCAAACTCGCATTTGTTCTCATTTATGCTGAGCCTTTAGTGTGACAGCAAAACATTGATCAAATGCCAGCTTTAGTGAGTGCATTCTAGCTTTTCATTTTCATAATTCTTCTCTAGACGACTGCGAGAAGTGCCACGGGTCGATAATTATACGCTACACGAAAGCGGTACGAGCAGGAGGGGGTGATCGAGGCAACAGTCAAAGTGCTGTTGCAGTACGGCCCACTACAGAAACAAAAGAACAAAGGGCAAAGCACAAAGACAAGTGGAAAATTAAGGCCATTCTGATACTAGTATTTGACCAACATACCAGTGTATTGTAGGACAAATCCATTGCTGCTGAGCGAGGCGTCACTGCGGAAGGCCAAGAAGAGCGTGTTGGAGCTGCTCTCAATGTGCTCAGGGACGTCTGTACCGTAAAAGCTGCCCAGCAGAGAGCTGAGAGAATCAGGACCATCGTAGATGTGCAGGAAGTCGTAGCTCGGCTCTAGACTAAAGCTAGTAGGAGGAAGTAAACATGTATGATATGACTATAAACAACCAGCATTGTTATTGTTGACTAAAACTAATACTATTGAAAATCATTTTCATTAACTGAATTCTAAAAAACTTCAATACTGGATGGAAAACCTGTATAACACTGTATACTACAATGGTAAGGTAACTACACGGAAATGTTACTTTAGTCCTAAAAATAGTCTTACTGATTAAAAGTGAGTGATATGATGTGGTCCGGTGTTACTGTTACTGTCCAGTCGCATTCTCTGCCATGAGGATAGGGCTCTGGGTATTCAGGGGACAGGATTAGTCCACTGGGACCAGTCAGATTCCCTCCACATGGGGCTGCAATACAAAAGGAAGGAAAAAGACACTAAATATACTACTTGCACTTTCAAAATGCGGGCTATCAATGTAAAACTTTAGACCAGGAGGTTAAAACAAGCGCTAAAATTGCCTAAACCTGAAAAATAATAATAAAAATAATAATATAAACAGGCTTATACATCAATACAATATTAAAAAGGCATAAAATATAAATTCTATTATGTAGAATTTGAGTAAGAAAAGTAAATCATGACTGGAAAAGTCATGGGACTCTCAAATATTATTGTTCACAAAAAATTATAATAAATAAGTAAACAGCTTTTTACAACACAATTTTGCTTTATTGAGATTAGCACCTGCTGTTTTAACTATTAGCAACTCTGTAATTATCTAGTCCCAAAGATTATTAAGTTAATGAAGTCATGTGCAAAACTCAGCAGTAGCAGGTTTTTACCTGGAATAGGCAAACATCTCCAGGGTTTTGCCTGTGGTTCAGGTAAACATTAACACAAACTCATATTGAGTTTAATTGAACAAGGCAACCTAATTATACTATAGTTAGACTGGCTATTAAAATAAAGTGGCTTTAATTCACAAAAGAAAACCAAATGCTGCTGCCCCTAATGTCCACAAAAATCCTTTTCTGGGAAGATCTCTTCATAATGTAGCTGCTGCAGGAGAACAGATGGTAAACAGCTGACCAAGGCCAGCAGAAATAATAATAATGACAATAATAATGACAGCTTTCCTGTACATGTGCACCCGATTCATAATATCACAATAAATTCCCCCCCTCATGTTGCCAATAATGTGGTCAATACACTTACGTTCTTATAATTCCTGTGTAGGATTTTAAAATATATTTTTGCTGGGTTACATTTAAATTGAGTGCAAACTAACTCTGTGAACTAGGCCTTGAACAAAAGAAACTAAAAAAAAATAAAATAAATCTATGACTTGAATTGCAACCTTGAGTCTATTTAAATGTAGTTGCATGAACTGCTTCTCAGTGTAGTAAAACTTTATAAAGCGTCAACCTTATTTTTCAGGAATTAAGTTATTTCCTGTAAAGGTACAAGTCTAATGCTTCATTTGGCCATCAGTAAATTATTAGAGAAATAATGCAGTGCAGTAAATGGTGAAAATATCGGTGCAACAAAACTATTTATTATTACAATAATTATAAACAAAAAAATAATAATGCTTGCTCTTATGTTAAAAATAAAGGGTAAAGATGGAGGGATGACTGTGGAAGTGTTGGTTGGGGATGGAAGCGTTTATATTTCTTAATTTGGCACATTCTTACCAGAACAGGTGGGCGGATCAGGCTGCCAGAAGAAACGGTTGTTGATCTCAGTACAGGTGATTTTGGTCGCCCCCTGTAGGAGGTATCCGGGATCGCACAGGAACAGCACATAATCCCCTGGCTCTCTGTTATCTCCTATGCGGGTGCCATTTGTTGGAATGCCAGGATCATTACAGGAAGTGGCAGTTGAAACTGCAGAAAGAAAAACATCCAGTCAGCGACTGAAAACGCAAATCAATGGATTCCATTGTCTTAACATTCCAGAACATCGGTTCTCAACTTTTTCGACTCAAAGGCCTCCCATTGTCAATGACAATATCTAAAGGCCACCCAACTTCTTTCCGGTACTTCTGCTGAGAGGACAAGGCTGATCAATTTAAAATGTTATTTACAGAAACTAGGAGTGGCAAAATATTAAAATAAGCAAATAAATACAAAAGTGTCAATAGTCCTTCAGGGTTTATACTTTCATACCAATTTATTTATATGCCTTTTCCAGTCATTTGTAATTGTAAATGTTTTTCTTTTAATTATTTTTAACTCACAATGGAAATTTCTATCCAATCCTATTTTAAAGCTTGACATAACCAGAAAGAATTTAAATTGATTATAAAAAATGCCTTTTGATGATTTAGAATTTTAATTTGACTTCGGGTCTAGAAATACACTTTTTAAAATTCCCTCATATATTAAAGCTTAACATGACTGCAAGAAAACTGGCTCTTAAAAATGACAAGAAATAATTCAGTAAAATTGATGAACCAATAAAAAAAAAAAAAATACCTTTATGATTTACCTTATTTTAATGTTTGTTTTCTTATTAAAATCATTTAGATTCATCTAAATGCCACCCCTGGTTGTGGTTTGCGTAACTAATCTAAGTCATCTGCTGTTTGTGTTACTGACCAACTAGCCATTACGCAAATTCACAAAAAACGCCTTTAAGCCATCAAACTACCTGCACAATTTCAGCCACTGATTCTGTAGCACCCAAATGACAGCTCTAGTCCACTTCTACACATTTTATTTATCTAGACACCTGCATCTCTGTGGTACTCTCAAAGATGCTTTAACCCAGATGGGCTGTTTTAAAAGTTAAATGTGAGGCTTTGGAACAAAAATAACATGGCATTAATGCTTAATGGCATATTATTTTTTTTGACATGTTATGAAAAATCTGTCTTTTTTGAGTCTCCAAGGTATCACACAAGAAATCAGGGGCCGGTTGCATAAAAGGTTAAGACTAGTCTTAAAAGTTAGTCAGCTAATGTTTTCTTTATGACTGGTCACAGTTTTTTAAAATTCAGTTACATAAAAATTAGGGATGTAACGGTATTGTAAATACCGTCGTACCGCAATATCAAATTTTTTCGATAATACCGTGGTCGCGTGAC
>JAUMHE010000072.1:8633673-8664425 GCA_032359235.1 Enteromius mattozi
TAAGGGCAAGACAGGACTAAACCAAAAACACAAAGACAGGGGAGAACCAGGACCGAACAGACATGATCCAAAATGTGTTTAAAGGGGCCATATAATGTGATTTCAAGTTTTTCTTTCTCTTTGGAGTATTACAAACTGTTGTAAAGTGCATAGATAAGATCCCTAAAGTTGCAAAGACTAAAGTCTCAAAACCAAAGAGACATTCTTTATAAAAGCTATGACTTGTCCACATTTATTTATTTATATACGCCCCCACTTCTCTATGTCATGGTGTGGGTTTATTTTCAAACACTGCCCAAATGTTTACACAAAGAAAGAAGGTGGAACTATTTTTCTTCGCTGTAGCGTTGCTGCAGGTGCCATGTTCTGGAGACGCTGTGTTTCATTGTGAAAGTGAAACTAAAGAGGACACAACTAGAAATCAGTGGTTAAGTTGTATTTACAATACTGTTCCAGAACAGTCAACCTAAATATTATAGAGTGTGCCCAGTGCATATATGGAGGACTAATTCCTGAACCTGCAGAGCAGCCTATGCTGCCTGTACAGATAGGCTATAAAGTGAGGCAATTTCAGCTCTGCAAGGACAGCCTGGCGCTTCTGACTCACAACCTTTAAGTTACATTTTCTTATTAAAAGAAACTGCTTCTTTTAAAATGCAAGTTTTAAGCAGTGTAGAGTAATGCATTTTGTTTGTCGTTTCTCTGATCACAAACGCAGACATGGTGCTATGTTTACGAGGCATAATGCAACGTAAAAAGACATTACTAAATCATTATAATCAGTAATTATGTCCTCACTGGATGCAACAAATGCCTCATTTGTAATGGATTTTATTGTTTTTGTGTCATCGCGCCGGGACATGGCATCATGTTATAGTAATTGCCGTAACATTTTCGTCACAAGCTTAAGGTACTCGCCCAATCACAATGCACTGGATAGCTGGTCAATGAGAGCACACCTCACTTTTTTAGAAAGATGAGCTTTGTACAAATCGACACGTTTCAGGAGGTGGGGCTTAGAGGAAAAACAATAATGTACAATGTGGAAAATATTTTTGGACGTTAAACTACTTAAACATATTGCATTACATTAAATACACAAAAATTTCCTTTTAGCAACATCATATGACCCCTTTAATGATTGCGCATCTTTTTGGAGAGCATATTCTAAATGCTGCCTTAACGGAGTCCTAGTATTATTGCAAGACATCGTCCCGATCCTAATGCATTGCAAATGATCTTGAATAATTGCTTGAGATGAGATCAAAGAAATGTATGTGCATACCTTACAGTGGAGAACTAGGTCTGAGACTGGAAGAGACCCAAGCTATTAATTATTGTGTGCCTGTGGAAAGGGATCTAATAAACACACATACAGTACAGGGAAAACACATACAAGAGGGAAAACAGACACATTCCTATTATACACCTTATTATACTGCATGACCTGCAGTACTCATATGTGGTCATATAAAGACACATACATGTACTAAACATGCATAAATAAACCGCACATTACACGCAAATACACACTGTAAAAGCTGTTTACTTTTGCCAACAGGCTTTTAAAATAAATTATACGAGTACTATGTTTTATCAGAAGGGGAGAAGAAGGTGTAGAGTTTTCTGCTGCTTACCAGCCGCAGTACTGAAACATGATTTCCAACTAATAATATTTTCAATAAGTCACACGTACTTAAACCCACCCCTGCTCAGCTATGTTTACCTTTAGTGTTTACAGATTTCAGTGGTAAATACTTCTGATATCAAAATGTCTTCATGTCATACTTGAAAAGGCAAACCTGCCTGTGCATGGAATTATATTTTATTTCAATATTTCAATATTTGTCTATATATATATATATATTTTTTTTCTTTCTTTCTTTTTTTATGCATGTATTTATTCATTTTATTTTATTTTTAGAAAACCATTATTTTAAATGTATAATAATATTTAATAAACACACTATTGTGTTTAAATAAATGCAGCCTTGGTGAGCATAGGGCATTTAAAATAATAAAATAAAATAATAAAAAAAATAAAATAAAATAGACCAGGAGAATAAATAGAGACAATTATGGAGGAAAAGTAATAGAACAACAACAACAACAAAAAAAGTGTCGATTTAGAAGTTAGAAGACAACAGAAATGATGGGACAGAAGAGGGAAGATAATAGAGCATTTAAAATAAAATAAAATAAAATAAATAAATAAAACCTTACTGACCAAATCTTTTAAACCACATTAAATATATATTTGAATGAACATTTTGTATAAAATAACCCACCCATGAGAGGCCATTCGTTGCAGTGGTTTGGGGGTTAAGAGGGGTTTCAGGCACCCTGCTTCACAATGTGCTTAAGTACACTGTAATCACATGGCCTTTTATGGCAATGATTGCATCAGTGATTACATGACACTGACTAAGTACAAGCTTTAAGCAGGCAACATCTGAGTATCAGAATGTATTAAATTACACGGTTATACAAAAAAGGACAGGTGACCTCAATTATTACATGTGGCCTGCTCGTCTGGCGTGAGTATCTGGAGGGGTGTACCAATGTTAGATGCTCAATAACCCTTATGATATAATTAACTCACCTCACTGCTCATTTCCAAGTATTTATGGACACAAAGAACACATGATAAAAGGGAAATTAGATTGAGCTCTTCACATCTTCAAGGCACCTTACAGAGCCTTCGACGCAGCAACACCAAATCAAATCTCAATTTCGAACCACTTTTAACACAGCAAGAAAGCAGTGTCTGGGAGCTCTTAACGTGTCTAGATGAAGGGCGGGGAAAGTATCTGATAAACAGCACAATTAAAGCCCCGGACAAATTAGGCAGAGCTCGGCTGCGAGATTTCATGCAAAATTACGCTGGCGAAACGAGTGGCAATTAACAAGGGGGCATGTTCATTCATTAGTGCAAAAGGGAGCGATTTGCTGGGGAAGGGAAGAGGTCAGCCTGTAGGACTGCCAAAGTGCTAATGTCCTCCTAGCTTCTCTGAGTCCTGCTGACTGTGACAGCACGATGAACAATACTGGCATGCATGGAGATAGAGCTAGGCCTGCCAGCCAATCCACGCTTGCGGCTAAGGCGAGAGCTGACAAATACACCATCAAACCAATTAGAGGGAGCATTGCAAGAGTGTCAGGACAAAGGGTAAAAAGAATGAACATACTGAGGCATTTCATCAAATGGGTGTGTTTTCTGTGGAGGCTTGTTTCTGCCAATTAACCAAAACTAGAAAAAAATAAATAAATATTAGTTTTCATAGTTTTCATGTGACGTCACACCCTTATAAGAACGTCCCCCTGGTGGGCAAAAGAAAGCTTTGCTCCACTGACCGCCAGTCACCTTAAGCTAAATTAATACCAGCTATTATGCAGAAATATCTAAATGCGAACATTTGAACAAAACAAAATAGCAGCTCTTCTGAGGTAATGGACTAATCAATAGCATTCAATTATGACTATGATTACATTAAATGTGGGAAGTTGGCTCTTCTGAAAGGTCAAATGATGCCTATTAATTATTATGCCATTTAAAATGTTAAAAATGTGTTATTAATGTGTGTATATATATATATATATATATATATATATATATATACACACACACGTACACACACAAACAATATTATATAGAGTGCACAGTATATATGTACCTACTGATTCATATTCTGGAGATAAACATGTAGCCAGTGGTGTAACTTCATATTTTTCTTTCTTTTTTTTTTTTTGTAAATTTTAAATAAGCAGAAAGTCTGGGTATGAGTCAGGGTTATAGCACTAACTATAGTAGCTGTACATAAAAAACAACAGATGTCTTTGTATTGTCTCCATTTAAATAAGTAAACGTGTGTAAGTGTATATGTAACATGTTACACTACAACTATGGTACTATATATAAAGAGATGATTTCTTTCATGAGACGACTCAATTAGGACATTTCTAGAGCTTGGGATCAACAGCAAGGTCGAAGATATTGAAAGGAAGTTACATTTAGAGGTTAGATGAAGATATCAAAAGCAAAACAGAGAGATGAAGAGACAGATGGTGGGGAGGGGGGTAATGCAAGAGTAGATACCCACCCGATGGTGCTTCCAAGTGCTGCCTCAATGGTCCAGATACAGTGCAAGTTGTGTTCATAAGGCGCTGGGTAACCAGGAGACAGAATCCGGCCCACGGGCTCATCTTTAATCGTTCCTCCACACTCGGCTGGGTGAAGAAAGAGATAAACAAAGGCGCAATCCTTCAATGACAGCTCGCAACTCAGCAGCACAACCAGTACATTTTAAAACAAACAAACAAACAAACACAGTTGGGCCCAAATGTCAGAGACCAGTGATTCTATTGTACTGTAATACATTCACATTAATACATAGATTTTAATACATAAGAATAATATAATAATTTTTTTTATTTTAAAACCTATTTGGTTTAAATTAGATTTTAAAAATAAAAATTTTACTAAGGAATACTTATATGAATAAATGCCAATAACGAAAACACTGGATGTAAAACACCTACAATCAAGCTTGAAAAAAAAAAAAAAAAAAGCCTTTAAGCTATAGGTTCACTTTCGTAAGGGATTCTGCACTGGTGTCTAAATCCTTGAAGCAAGAATGGTACACGGTGTGCTGTGCAGTGATGCATCATCAGGTGGCAGGGGCACGTATAACTTTCCACTTTAAAAGAATACATTCAGCACTGAGCAGAGCTTTATGAGTGATGAGCAGAATAATATTGCCGTATATCACCTCCAGGATTAAGCCTTCCCTTGGGAGGGCATATTTCCTTTGGCTAATATCATTGGTAGTGTTGGTAATATGTCCTGCCCTCGACATGACTATCCATCTTACACTGGGGCAATGGTGGTGCTGCTGGTGGTGGTGGGCAGCGAGGTACAAATCACTTGTTTGTCAGGAGGTTGAGGCCAGAGCGTGTGACAGTTCCAGTTTCACGCATCAGGAAGTCATGAGAGTGTGATATCCAACCCGTTATCATCATCATCATCATCATCATCCCAGAGGTCAAATGCATGTGTCCTTACACAACATAACTTGCATTGTATATACACCCTCTAGACATAAACTGGACCTAAATGAGTTTGCATACAAAAACCAGTGAAAATCCCTCTTATTAATCATTCAAGCTGCCTTATTTTATTTTACTTTGAGGAGAGGCCTGATAGACTTAATAGAATTTGAATATCCCACAACCTGTTTCTTGAATATTATTTTTTATTTCTATTAGTATTATTTTTTTATTTTTCTTATCAAAGGAAAGATTGGACCATTTGGACGCAGGTTTGAAGAAATTATTAGTATTTTTTCTCTCTCTCTCTATCGAAAATGTTACATTTTGAATAAAAATAATATAGTACTACATCCCAAAAACAGCACTGAAGTATAGCTATGAAGTACAACTTTACTTCAGTCAAGCCAGTGAAGGGGCACTTCACACATTTGTTCCAGACACTTTCCCTTCATCTCTCCTTCAGTCTCGGACAAGCAATGACACAAATTACACGATGGTCGGCATTTGCAGTCATGTGAGACATACATGTCACAGCATGCAAGTGCAATGTGTTCAAATGCACACTTTAGCCTCTCAAGCCATTGTCACACATACTGAAAGGTGTAATCATAGACATGGAGACAAACTTTTGATCTTTTCGTGCACAGAGGAAAAAAGTAATTGTTGAATGCAAAAGAGAAAAGGTAAGAGAATTAATCTATCTATCTATCTATCTATCTATCTATCTATCTATCTTCAAATATTGGGATTAATTTATTGCAAGCTATTTGTTTTATTTTATTATTTTTTTCATTTTCATCTGTCTTTCTCACTCTTTTTCTGCAATTTTTTTCCATCTCATAAGAATTTCGTTCTGACGAATGTTCCCACAGTGGACAGCAGAGCCATAAATCACAATAAAACAAACCCATCTTCTTCAACTCCAGAGATGACCTGCTTCGTAAGTCATAAAACTACATTTCTTGCTCTCTCATTCTCTCTTGCTCTCTCCTCCCCTCCCTCCTTTCGTTTATTCTCACCAAATTCTCATTTCTCACTGTCCACCCTCTGTTGTCTACAGTACTAGTTAGTTTCCTGTTGTGGCGGATGAAAAATATTTGCTCATGCCTTTACAGTTCCATTTCTCCTCTCTATATGGGCATTTCAATTTTGCCTAAAGGTCTCCATAGGCTCAGGTGGGGAAGCACCATAATTCAAAATTCAACAGCATTGCAGAGCACTTTGAAAAGTGGGTCTGTGATAAAATCACATTGAGGAGGACCCAGGCTGAGTATAAGGGTGGGTGGTAGAAAATACATACACATGAACAAAAAAATCATAAGCACTCCAATTAATAAAACTCTCTGAGTTGGGGGATCATAGTCAGAAAGCACATTCTCAGAGAGTATCATACAAGACCACATGGCAGATTAAAAGTTTGTGATAAAATACAATAATTAGGATTTCCTGGAATGCCATAAGTTATATTATTTCTGAGGCAGATTTGGATTTCTTGCAAAAGGGCATCCTCAGACTTCCAGTATGAAGGAAACAGACATTACATTTATAGTGCTCCATAATGCTTACACCATCAAAAGAAAACAAAAAAATAAATAAAATGGAAAAAAGTGTACATTGTAAGTTCTTATTAATGTAAAAATACAACTCACTGTCATGTTCCAGCCTTGCTATATTTATCTCTTAATAATAAATACATTTAAAGGATGTGGCCAGGTATGGTTTCCCATACCTGGAATTTGTGCTCTGCATTTAACCCATCCAAGTGCACACACACAGCAGTAAGAAGTGATCAACCACGCACACACACACCGTGAACACACACCCGGAGCAGTGGGCTGCCAGTGCTGCGGCGCCCGGGGAGCAGTTGGGGGAATGGTGCCTTGCTCAAGAGTCTCACCTCAGTCGTGGTATTGAAGGTGGAGAGAGCGCTGGTTATTCACTCCCACCACCTACAATCCCTGCCGGACCTGGGACTCGAACCCACGACCTTTGGGTTACAGGCCACGACTGACCCAAAAAAGTACTTAATGTCTTTCCCAGAGGTACAGTACTGAATATTTCAATATATTTCGACTTATCATATCAAAGTTTGAAATGTTGTCCCTAAAGTAACTGCCTAAAGAAGTGTGTAAGTGTGAGTGTGAATGAAGCTGAGTATTCAGTAGCATCTTACCAACACACAGTGGGAGTGGGCTGTCCCATGCTCTCCTCTCCCCTCTGAGACATGTCAAAACTTCTGGGCCCTTTAAAGTGTAGCCAGGATCACAGCTATATGACACCGTGCTGCCTGCGAAGTGACCTTTGTCCTCCCGTTTAAAACCGAACTGAGGCACACCTGGGTCCTCACACTTCACCAACTCAAAACCTGCAATAAGACAGGAAAAAAAAAGGAGTGTGTCCTTCAAAATCTCTCCTGTGCTTGGTAGATGGGTATCTGTCCAAATATCCATCTATTTATCTAGCCGTGTACACACACAAACACACACACACTGTTGTTTAATGACAACAAGGTGTCAGTGTGCTACTCACTGGTGAAGTGCAGCTCGAAACCTTTGCTAGTATTATCACTGTTGCTAATGAACTCCAGCCACATGGTGCTGGAGGTGCTGTTTAGAGTGACATCCATCATCTCTGTGCCTGTGAAGATTCCCAGTAGTCTGGCACTGTTACTGCTGCCATCATACACCTGAAACCCACACAAAACAGTCACATACAGTCATCATATCATTTACAAAATAACATTACACGCAAGCATGAATACACAAGTCACAAAGACCTTAAGCAAGTCGTCCTCCTCCAGGCGAAAATCCCGCGCTCTGAGCTGGATCCCTTTACCGGTTTGGGTTTGGATGGAGTAGATACACTCATGGTTGTTACCGTAGTAACCAGGGTAGTTGGGAGAGAGTAAAACTCCTTGTTTCCCGGTTACAGACGATCCGCATTCAGCTGCAGCAAGGGAGGAAAGAAGTCAAATGACCTCTGACAGACAACCCATGATCTCAATTTAAACACAAGCATACTTATACTGTACACTCATGCTGACAGTCAGGGGTGGGGGCTTTGTGTGTGTTTGTGAATGAGTTTAAGTCAATTTATCTGCCACATTTTGTTTAGATACTGAAGCACAAATTAAATTTATATCTATACCTACTTATACCTGTAAGTAAATAATTATTGCAGATTATAACTGATACATCAATCATTTTAAATGCTACAAATGCAACAATTTAGGCATCATATTCATTTTGAAATTTTCTAAATATAACAATTAATTTAGTGTTTTTAAAGATTAACTTTGCGAACAAAGGCAATGTAAATGTAAAATGGTTAATGAGCAAGCATTATTAAATGCCCTGATAAATAAAACAAAAATCTCCAGTATCAGCCAATTACTGATATACTGTATGCATCCCTTGTAATTTTTTTTTCTTAAATAGCATTAATAAAATAAATATTGGTTGTTTTCTAGATGACATTTTTAGAATAAATAACTGCCATACACAACAGATTTTAAGTTAATTAAACCATATGTTATTTATTTAAATAACTTTAAATACAAGGGCGTTGACGAATAATCATAAACATATGTTTACATATGAGCTGACCTAGTTTCATAAGAGTGGTAAATATGAAGCAAGGATAAGTCAGATATTGCTGCAGAAATGCATAATACCTAATTACTTGCTCCAACCGGAACGTCCAAATCATAATGTTAACAAATTACATTCTAAATTTAGCATCTAAGCCATTCCAGAGGGAATTAAATTGAAGAAGTCTGGTCTCCAAGATACTTATATGCTGATATCTACCATTACATTAATGCTGATTAAGCATTAGACTAAATTAAGGGCTGGTGCTGTGGTTTTATTTTCAGATGGTGAGTCATAACCTTTTTCTTCCTGTCTGGTTTTGAGCAGAACTCCCAAAAATGGTGCTGCTTTAGTCTTTGAGATAATGAAGTGTCAGTATGTGTGTGTGTGCATGTCTGAGCACATGAGGGGAAATATGTTTTATAATTTGCGAACAAAGCAAAATGAAAAGCATGTGACCACCTACCAACACACCTTGGCAGAGGGGAACTCCAAACCCGCCGACGCCCCCCTAGACACACCACCCTCGCAGGCCCCTCGAGACGGTACCCCGGGAAACAGGAAAAGATTAACGCGTCCCCCACCTCAAACTGCAGCCCCTTACGAGTGCTGAAGGGGGGGACGCCGGGATCTTCGCAAGGCTCCAGATCGTATTCTGAGGGGAACAGAAGAAAGATTGATATTTTGTAGCTTCTTCTGTTCTAAATGTCATGTAGTTTAAGCTGCTGTGTAAAGGGCTCTACCTGAGAAAGTGATGTTAAAGCCCTCATAGGACACAGAGAAGTCAGAGAGGAAACGGATCTGAGCAGTGTAGTTGCCAAAAAGTCCAGCACTGAGAGGGGGCGGCAGTGTAGACCCAGTCAATCTCCAAAGGGGTTGAGAGAAACTACCATTTTCTGTGACTAAAAGGTGGTCGTGTGGACTCTCCAAGTGAAAAGTGTGAAAGGTAAACTGGACACCTGCAGAGATGGAGAGGTGGAGAAAAACACTGGATATAGATCAACTGTTTAAGAGTTCACAAAGGTTTCAATCACATAAAACTGCAGGAAAACACATGTCAAACAGTCAAATTTAAGTGGATTTCTCGGGTCAGTTGTTCAAAAGTAATCTGATCGGAATTTGGCCATTGGATTGGATCATGAAAAAATAAAAAGATTCTAAATTCGGATTAGATCACAAAATCCAGTCTTGGTTTTGATCTAGATTAAATCCTCAGTTTGTGTTTTTCAAAATGTTTCAGTAATATTTGGATACTATTGGCCCCCGCAAAAATTTATTATTCTGATACCAGCAGAAAGGTGGATTTCAGGAACAAAAATTTAATTAAATCTGCTTCAAAAAATACAATGTTTTTAAACATGTATCCCTAAAATCTCCAAAAAGCTGTCCCTCGCTCTTCAAATTTTATCGCAGCAGACAAAAGGCACAATCAATGACACACCATGTAAACACTCTTAATGCAAAGTGGAAAAAGTATGTGAATCCCTAGGCTAATGATTTCTCCAAAAGTTAGCATCAGCTGTGTTCAATCAATGAGGTGAGATTGAAGATGCTAGTAAAAGCTGCTCTGTTCTATAAAAAAAGAATTGCTCAATTTTGGAGTTTTTTATTCAAAAGAAGCACTGCCTCATGTGAACTTCACTGTGTACAAAAGAGGTCTCCGAACGCCAAAGATTAAGGATTGTTGACTTGCATAAAGCAAGAAAGGGTTCGAAAAGCATCTCTGAAAGCCTTGATGTTTATCAGTCGATGGCAAGACGAGCTCGGCTTCTCTTCCTAGGAGTCTTGCAAGAAGAATCCTTGAGTGTCAACTAAGGACTTACAGAAATATCTGGAACATGTTAACGGTTCTGTCAAGGTGATTATGATGCATTAAATGCTGAACAACAGTGGAAGAAGAAACAATGCACAAGAGCATGCGGATGTTCCACAGTGTATAGGTCAAACTAGAGTGAAAAGAAAACTTTGAAAATTAAGTATGGTGGTCCTTTATGATTTGAATGCAGTCCTGACCTCAACCACATTTGTAAAGCGAAATGGTGCAAATTCCTCTTAACTGTTTTTCAGGTCTGATCTACAATTACAGAAACTATTTGGAAGAGCTTACAGCTGCCAAAAGAAAGCCAACCAGTTATTAAATCCATATTTTTGTGTGTGAGTGTGTGTTCATGCAAACCTGAATATTTTAGTTTTAGTTTGTGTTTCGTTTAAATACACTGTCTATATTCCTGTCAAAGAAAGAACCAGCTTCAAAAAGCAGCCTCACCTTTACCATGTGAAGTCTCAATCATCCACGTACAGTTGAGGTTATGGGGGTAGAAGTCAGGAAACCCAGGAGACAGAATAGTGCCACTGTTCCCCTGAATAAACCCGCCACAAAGCGCTAGGGGAAAGAGAAAAAGATAAAGGCTATTTGTCAAAACGCTGAGCGCAATCCTACCGAAACAAACTTTACAGGAAGTGCCCTTTTGAAGGACATCAACATATGGAGGCGGATTATTCCTATCATTACCCAAGGGGGAAAAAAAATCAATAATGGCCTTAAATATTCAAAGCCTTGTGGAATAATCCAAAGAGTAGCTTCAAACTCTAAAGGCCCTTCCAGTCTGGGAGCGACTACTTCGCTTGAATAAATGACCTATCTCTAATGTGTCCTTTTCCCTGGCGGTGACCATTTTAGTAGGTAAAGAGTGGACCGTACCATCACAGCTGGGCAGAGGGCGACTCCACTGGAAGTTAGGCTCGCACTCAAGGGGCTCTTGGTCACTGAGGGTGTATCCTGCTTCGCAGCTGAACGTCACTAGCGCCCCCACATAGAAATCATTGCCATGTCGCTGACCATTGACTGGGATTCCAGGATCAACGCAATGATCTGACTGGAGCTGCAAGGCTTGAAGAGAAAATATACAAATATTACTGTTAAGAACAACCAATGATTTTTAGGCCAGAAGTTTATTCTAAATGAATTAAAACTTGGTATCAGGGCAATTTATATACTACTAATACCACTAGTGTACAACTACTGTTATGACATTATCTTTACACACACACATAATGCACATTTACATACATTTTCACGTTTAGATTTCTTGGGTGTCATCTAAGGCTCACTTAATTTTAAAAAACATCAGCAATTCAATAAGATTGGTAAATGCAATTTTTTTTCCAAATCTCAAAATCCTGGCTTTTTTTTATTTATTCTAACAAAACAGTATAGCATTTGAATACGGTCATTTTATTAGTTATCAACCATAACTTTAAATGATTATCAACATGTCAGACTTTTAATATTGGTGCATCTCATACCACTAAAATTAAGTTAACGGAATGTCCGGCATATTTATCATACAAAAGTTGTATCATTCTTGTAGACAAAGTAATACCACGTCTTCGACAGCACTTTCTGCTTGAGTTGATGTACTCAATAATTTAAGATGAAGTGAGATTTACAAAGAAACAACAAGAAAAGGTTACAAAAATGAGTCATCCCAGCATAAAAGCCATTCTTTCAGTTTACAAAACTGTGACGGAGCTAATTCTACAGCCTTGTGCGTATGAACGCATGTACAGTTGCTTGTGTCATGTGTTTGCGCATGACTGAAGTCATCTCACAACATAATCACCATCCTATTATATCATAATTACAGGACCTGATTAAAATCACTGCATATTAAAGAGCATGTGACTTATTTATACAGATGCCTTCAAAGCTGCTAGTACTCACAGGTATCTGTGCTATCAGATTCTTGTAATTGCAGCCATGAAATGAAAAAGACAATTTCAAGCTTTATCTAACTAACACACAAATTCTGAGCATTGTAGGATACTTTGAATATGAATTACATTCAAAACAATTAACAGTTTTGTGATACTTTACCATGTGCATTCTCTAAGCAAGTACATAAGTAAAAGAAAGTCTGTGGCAAACATTCTTACAGCATATATTATAGAAATAAATGTGTCACCAAAATGGCCCTTTTCAGATCAAAATAAATGCAATATTAGATCATCATACTCTCATATCGGATGCGGAAGCCGATGTCAGAGTGACTCTTGTCGGTGGTGAAAAGCAGGTATACGAAGTTGGAGGTGCTGATGAGGAACTGCGGGACCTGTGTTCCCTGATAACTGCCAATCAGAGGGGAAGAAGGATAGCGTCCGTCCCGTACTTCAAGAACATCATAGTTAACCTCAGTCCGGAATCTGTGGATTAGAACAGTGCTATGCATCAGCATGGCAGCTTCACCACAAAGTAAGGCTACATGGATTCATCACAGTCCTGTTTGCTTGTGTTCCTGCAGGACATCACATATTTACAGCTAGAAGAGAGATACTACATGATTCAAACTGAAAACTCAGCTCACTCCAAAGCAACGTGTGTTGTTTGAGTTTCCTGAAGCAGCAACCCACTAAAGCCCTGCTGCTTTCTGTACTCACAGTCAGATAGAAAACATCAGCTATCCCTTCAAACTCACCTTCAAAAAAAAAATCTTAACAACAACTGATGGTAGATGCAATACAAGCTTGGTAACGCGGGTGGATAGTGCCCATTATTTTGAAGCTCCGTAAAATCAGATTTATCCGCAAGTACTGTGACCTTTGGGGGGTTATCACATGTCCTCTGAAACTATTTATACTTATTTTAACGTAAATAACTGACTGACTGAGGACCAAGTTCCTCCTTTTTTGTATTTTAAAGGCGGTTGGCATACAGCTTCAAGGTGCATTACCGCCACCTGCTGGCTAGAGTGCTGGCTTCTTGGCTGACTTCTGACTCGACATACAATGTGTAACGTAAGTTGTGTTATACGTTGAGTCAACTAGAAATATTTTTGTTACAAAAACCCATTGATCTGCTTCAGAAGACATGTGATAACCCCCTGAAGGTGTATAGGTTAGTTTTATGTCACACTACTTGCGGATATATACGATTTACAGAGCTTCAAAATAATGGGCACTATCCACCCATATTACCAGGCTTAGAAGAGCCAGGATAATTTTTTTTTTTTAATTTAGACTGCGTTAGTCTGAAAAAAGAAAGTCTCATACACCTAGGATGGGTGAGTAAAATATGGGGTAATTTTCATTTTTGGGTGAACTATTCCTTTAACTGAAGACAAATTCAGTTGCTAAATAAAAAAATATATAAAACAATAAAACAAAAAAAGTAAACAAAACAAAAAAACTATGTCCTTTTTAAACATAAATGTTTAACAATCAAATATGACTGTAGACAAAGGCATTCAATATAAGCAAAAGTAAGATATATTTATATTGATTTAGAATAAATTCTTGTGATATTTTGGGGAAACGAACAGCCAGATACTCTTATTTCAAGTCTGTAGTGAACATCTGCAGTTCACTATAGTGACCTATTTATCAAATGATGATAACCAATAGAATAAAAGAGAGGAGGGGAAAATGAAACAAGGAGGCTTATTAAGAACAACATGACAGTTGACAAAAGAGAATGCGAAGTCTTGTACGTACTTGTCAAAAATGATCTTAATAGGATATCCTGGCTGAGCCTCGATGATCCACTCACAATTGAGGGCCTCTTTATAAAGCTCAGGCCAGCCTGGGGACAGAATGATGCCGCTAGAAGCCCTCAAGTTTCCACCACATGGAGCTAAAGAACAGAAGATGAAGATTATTTTGTTACCAAATTTTAAGGAAAAAGCTATTTTTTTGTGATATTCACATGCTGAATAATTAAATTGAATAAAGTAAATTGACCTGCAAAATTTCATATATTTGATTAAGGAGGATTTAATCATAATAGTTAAACATCAAGATATCCAATTCCATCTCCTCTCCCTAATAGTGTTTTTCCTAAAATGCTAAATCTAAAAGCAGAATGTGTTCAGTGACTGAAGTGGATGATCTCAGGTTTAACTATGTATTGAAGGGCATCTATAAAGCCAATTACTCAATACATGGCATAAAATGATTTGTAGTACACAGCAGTTCATTTTATTAAAAAAAGAGGATGTGTTTTTCATTGGGAAGAATTCAGGCAGTTAATACTACTGGAGCAGATTCTGAAAGTGAAGATTATGACTTTTTGTTCCACTGACATTTCAGTAGCACCAACATTTCGCTCTCTCTCCAAACGTACTTAATGAAAAACCAAATTGAGAAACTTTCTAAAAGTTCAGAAAAGTGCAAACAGAGTTAGAGTATATCATTCTGTTTTTATTACAAGCCACCTTGTGAATTATGAAATGTGCATATTTATTCAAAAGTGGGCAGACCTTCACAACGTGGCACAGCATTGTCCCACACGACATTTCCATCTTTGAGAATGCAGGAGATGGTCTGAGATCCGTGGGTCTTTATAAACCCTTCCTCACACAGGAAAGAGATGGAGCTGCCAAGCTGTAGACTCTCACCAAAGCGCTTTCCATTTACTGGAACGCCAGGGTCAGGACACTCGTTGTGCCGGAAAGCTGCAGAAAAAAATACAACAAAAAAAACAATGAGGTTAGAATAAAAAATATGGAAGAGAACTGTGTAATAACTTCAACCTAAAAGGACAAAAAACTGGAAAAAGCAACAGCAGCACTTTATTTATTGTATTAAATCTTTTTCTTTTTTTTTTAGTCCAGTGCCTTTCCACATTTTGTACAAGAAATAAAAAAAAAACAAAAAAACAAGGCCACATATTCATTGAAAAAGGGAGTTCTCAAGATGGCCACTGAACTGAAGCCTTTTCGGCTCATCGTTTCAGCTATATAACTACACTAATTCATTTTAGTTAGAACAAAATATTGATTTATGTGCCTCCATAAGTTTCTTGCTTCAGTGGAAAGCTTGGAGCTACTCAGTACCCATCGACAGGACTTCAGAGAAAATGTATTACCAGCAGACAAAATCTCTCCAGAAAATCTGTTCATTCCAGGTACAGCACAACACTATCAAAGCCAAGGTCAAGGGTTCGATTCCCGGGGAATGCAAGAAAACTGACAAAATGTATCATTTTGGATAAAGGCTTCATCTGTCATTGACATATTCGACATAAAACTAAAATTTTCAAAGCTCTTATTGCATTTCCCTTCATGCGTTGGACATGAATTCCTTCTTCGTGATAAACATGTTGTCTCAAAAAGGGTCTCGAACGCAATGATCGCGCATGCAATCCATCACCATCATGTGTCAACATGCCCTTCGATGGAGTTTGTCATCTTCTTAATTAACATGAATGATTGGAGCATCCCTCCCACTTCACCCAAAAACACACCGCATGGGGAGTCAAACCATGTGGGATCACCTCCCGACAGCTTCAATTAACTGCGGCTTTATTTAATTACATATGTATTTGGAAATAAATTCTAATTAAATCTGCAGTTCTTGTTGTTCTTCCTCACATGGACACTCAAGCATCTATCAACTCGGCTGCCATTTGCTATGCCCCGTGAATAGTGATTACTGAAGGACGACAGATATTGAGTCGTGAAATGCAGATCATTTTCTCTTGAGGGGAAATAAAAAAACTTTCTTAATCCGTCTCATATAACAAGACAACTTCTGAGCTTTTTTTTAACTCTCAGAAACTTTTTAAATTTGGTGCATGCCACCACTGACAAAACATCTGAACGCTATTGTTATCTATTATACATTGACTTTTTGGTCTCTAACTTCAATGTGACGTTAGACTTAAAAGTATGAACAGGTTTGCTCAAAATAACTTGAATTAATTATTCATTTTTACCACAGAAAACAAAAAGTCATGAAGCTTGAGCTGTCTTTAAAACATACTGGTGAAAGTGATGTTGAAGCCACGTTCTGTGTACGTATGATCAGTCAGAAACTCCAGTCGGGCCACGTGGCCGCTGGTAGTGATTGGCGATGGCAGCACATCTCCAGAAAAGGTGCCCAGAATTGGTGATTCTGCCTTGCCTCCGTCTTTAATAGAGAGGAAGTCAAACTGTTTCTCCATGCTCAGGTCGTTGAAGGCCAGGTTGATGCGGCTCTCGGGTTTGGCGATGATCAGCCACACGCAGTGCATGTTGTTTCCATACTCCTGAGGGTAGTTTGGTGATAACAGGACCCCAGACGGAGTTGTGAAGTTGAAGAAACACGAAACTGAGAAAAGGACAAAGAGATAAAACAAGCAACAGTTAAGCACAGGAGGCGCCGTGCGTCAAACTGCGAGGCAAACTCGAGATTAAAACTGCCACTGAAGCTAAAATCAATTCAGAATGCATAGGGAGGTCATTTGTTGTTGCTTAAACAATGCAGCAAGACAGGAGAGGAAAAATTACAGCTTGGAGGATGTGCACAGTGTGATAGCAGCATCTGTAACTGCAACTTATAAGACCTCTCAGACCTTGACAACAGACATTTTCTCAAATGTTCACTTTTTTACTTAAATAGCCTACACTCTCAAAAATAAAGGTTACAAAAGGGGTGTTTTTTTTGCAGTGATGCCATAGAATAAACATTTTGCCTCAGTGTTTTTTTAAATAACCGCTTTCCTTACTGTGAAGAACATTTTAATAATATAGAGAACCTTTTGTTCCATTATAAAAAGCATTTTGCACAACATAAGCTCCCTATGGATGTTAAAAGTTCTACGTGGAACAATTAAAGAACCTATATTGTGCATCCTGTTTTTTGCATCCAGTTTGTCCGATACGTGAATTGAGAAGTTTGATGTTTTATCATGCTGCTAGAATTATGTGCCAAGACAACAAGAAACAAGCAATTCGTATTGCTTCTTATGTTCATTTCTCCTGGAAACTATAAAGAGTGTTGCATTGTGGAAACATTCATCTATTGAAATGTTTTTCCATTTGTTGAACCTGACACAGAAAATCAGCTCAAACTATGGTGTGACTTTGGGGCGGGACTAAATTTGTTTGACCAATGGAAGATTGAACTTGAATCCTCACCCCTAAATAAGCAAGCCCTACCCTCAAAAAGAACAATTCCATTTATTAAAAAAAAAAAAACACACAAGTTGTATCAGTAGCCAATGAGCTCGCTGCTTAACATTAAAATACTTAGTTAGTGCTTGCTGTAAGTGGCAGCACATTTCAGAAACCCTCCACCTTCCCCAGCTCCACCTGTATAGATATGCTACGGTGTAATTTTATGGATGCCGTATATGCCAGGAAACACTTCATTTTTAAAATATATTATTACATGCTACACACAAATATTTGATTTAAAAAGCTCTGAATGCCAATGACGTGTCTTTGGGGCGGGACTAAATTTGTCTGACCAACAGAAGATTGAACTTGAATCCCTCACTCCTGAATAAGCAGGTCCTACCCTCAAAAACAACAACAACAAAAAAAAAACAGTTTTTTTCTTGGCCAAATATCCCACATGGCACACCAAGTTTGTGGCTAAAATAACAGTTAATAAAAATATTAGGTGCACAACACCCCAGTGTACGTGTATACTGTGATCTCGCTTATTGCAGAAGATAATAAGACTGAAGATGCCTCAGAAAAAGAGTGTGTTTATCTGCTGGGAATATCCGCAGGCATTAACTCATTTTCAGGATTTGGGACAAAGCTGAGAGGGCAATAAGCATCACTAAATAGCCATGGGGAGAATGAAAATGAGCTCAGTGGTGGACTGAAGACGAATCGTTACGGTTCCACCTCATATGAATGACTTTGCTGTCTGAGCTAATAATAATGTCATAAAATAGCAGAAAACAAAGTTGTGAGTCAACTGCAATTCCATTGATGTAATAGGATGGTAGCCATTATAGTGACAAATGACTGCAGTCTGGGCCAAATTGACGGTACACATGAATCCAAATAATAGAGAAAGAACAATAACATCAAAACGAGTTGGACAAGCATTAACTGCCAAACAATATTGCATGTTATCACATTCAATTCAAGCACAAACCCTGCTTAGCGGTAGCAAACAAGAAAATCAACTGACTGAATTTTTACAAACATGTCTCTTTATATTTTCCTGCTTCTCAAACACGCTTTAGTTAAATTTGTTAACTTCATTATAAGACTCTAATACAGTAAATAAAGGAACTAAATGCACTGAATGAATTGTCGCTTTGGCTTTAACTTGAGTTATAGTTAATGATTTAATGGCTCAGTCGGTGCGAGGAAGTTTTGGCGAGGACATACTGTCCTAAAGACACTGCCACTAGATTCACTTTCTGACGTGCCCAGACAGTAATAATGGTGCACTATCCTCCCAGGTGTGATCATGTGGGTGTGGAAAGTAATGCATTTTGGGTAAGGTCTGTCACTTACACACACAGCTTGGCTTCTTGGCTGACCACTGATTATTTTTCTGGCAGGTAATGTTCTTTTTTCCTACCAGCTCAAAGGCTGGAAAGCACTCAAAATATAGCTTGTCTCCATGTCGGAAGCCTGTGCCTTCTCTCTTGCCATAGGCTGGGATTCCAGGATCTCCACATCCACCCTGGTCAATTTCTGAAAAATAAAAATAAGAATGAGACATGGCTTTTAGATATTTGGGTTCAATCAGGGTAATGAAACGAAATAAAGGTCAAATGTAAGGTCAGTATCTTTGCACCCCTTGATGACCATTTCTAATTTTTGCCTATACCAATTTAGTCATTCATTACATTAATCTCTTGATCTTCTTTCTTTGCTATAATAAATAAACATTGTAATATTTGCATTCGATGGCAAAGCTGAATTATTAGTAGCCATTATTCATTTCAAATGATTATTATATGTTAGTTATTATTATTCTTATTGGTCCCACTTTATATTAAATGTCCCTAATACCTGTGTACTTACATATTAACTAGATGTGTACATAGTGTGCAACCACAGTATATATATACACGTATCTATGGCTGTAATATTTCTGTAACTACACACATGTAACAACCCACTGAATGTTACTGTATGTGTAAGCACAAATGTGTAACAGGACATTGGTAACAACGCTTTTCACTTTAATAGTTAGTGCACCACTGTAATAACAGTGTACTGGTATGTAAGTTACCAGTTCCTTGCTATGTAAGACACAGGTATTAGGGACGCAATATAAAGTGGGACCTTATTATCAGTGCTAAAACAGTTGTGCAGATTAATATTCTTGTTTTGGAAATGGTGATATATATGGTCTGTCACCAACTTTATGACACATCTGCTAGAATCAAAAGATTTTTTCCATAATCACACACACCTACACCTAGCATATAATACTCCTTTTCATCTTTCTTATATACTCCATCTGACAGCAAAGCATATTCATGCAAACCACCTCCACTGCTGGCCCAATGGCATATGTGAATGGCTTGCTCTCCTAATGAATTGTCTTTTTTTCACTCTGTTCCCTTATACCCTCACCTGTCTCAATGTGTCAGTGCTCATTTAGAATCACAAGGCCAAAGCAAAAGAAAGAGGCCAGAGAGAAAGAGAGAGAGAGAGAGTGCTAAATGCAACAAGAGTGAGATACCTAGATAGACCTTTTTCACATTTTCTGTTCTGATTATGATAATATATACAAAGATCTGTCATTAAACAATAGATATTGCAGGCTAAGAGTTTCTAACTCAATTTGACAATCACATCTCTGTTCACATGGTGAGTGGTTCTAGTTGTATCAGTAGCCAATGACCTTGCTGCTTAACATTATAATACTTGGGTAATAAGTTGCAGCACATCTTTGAAACCCTCCACCTCCACCTGTATATATATGCAAAGGTGTAATTTCATATATGCTATATATGCTGGGTTACATTTTATTTTATAAATGTATTTTATTACATGCTACACACAAATATTTGATTTAAAAAGGTGTGACTCAGATGTCTAGGTCATTTTAACAGAGCTAATAATATATGAACATTCAGATGCGCCTTGATGCCTTTAACCTCCAACAAACTGCCAGAGAAGGCAACATTTTTTCCAGTTCTGGACAGGTGACAGGCCTCTACCTGGATTGAATCTCTATCCTTTATCTTGGGATTTACACCCTGAGTTTACTTCTGACCATATCAATCAGTTAAGAGAAGAGGATTGTGACAGAAAGTGTCTCCTGAGCTGATAAATGTTACGCAGCAAGTCATCCCTGTGGGAGTGTTTGTGTGCGTGATTCCTTAAGCGTCCCAGCTAACACTTTGTTACAGCTGTCTTCTGCTTGGTGACAAACAAACTGTCTCTGTGAGCTGACATGTGCACTTTCATAAGGGGCAACATTTGTTATTTACCCATTTCAAATTTCCTATGATTTATTCATGTCACTTTGATTTTTTTTTAACTCTGAGAACACAGATGGAAGTCATTGACTTCCTAATGAAGGATTACTAATAACGCAGGAAGGCACGAGCGAAAATAAATTCATTCATCTTTACCCATCATATGAGTTTTTTTTTTCACCATCATGCACCTGGGGTCGACAGTAGGCTGCGCTCTGTCTGTATTCAGCCATATCTCGTGTATAACAATTCATATTCAGAAACACAAGCTGTGATACAGATCTGAACGCATATAAAATATTAAGCAGCACAACTGTTTTAACATTGTTAATAATGTTTCTTGAGCACCAAATCTACATATTAAAATGATTCTGAAGGTTCATGTGACACTGAAGACTGGAGTAATGGTGCTAAAAATTCAGCCTTGTCATCACAGGAATAAATTAGTAAAATATCATGAAAACACTGACATGAAGAGTTCCCTCAGCACACCACCATTCAACTTCTCTTTGGAGTTATATAAATGCAGAAGATGCGTAGGAAAACAAAAATGAGTGAGAAAATATGAATCTTAAAGTCACATTTTAAACGTGAATCCTCTAGTGTAGAGCAGAAGAGGATATGCCCCTGGCATGCCTGCTTTCTGAGTCTCTTTTTTTTTTCTTTTTTATGGCTGAGATCAGATTGTAAATAAAAATTTAATAATAACGGAGTGTTTGTCATTAGTTATGATGCCCTATTCTTAATGAAGCGTCAAAGATGCTCACATGTCCATTAGCCTCAGAGCAATGTAACATGCTGACATGTGATTTGATTGACCAGCAAACCTTGACGTCATCTAATTTCTTTGCAAACAGTTGCCTTGAAGATAAGGTAAGCATTTTGGACTGGAATATATGTACATACAGTATAGGTCATGTAAAGACAATTTACAGTACATATGACAGTGATCTTTACTTTTTGGTGGATTCTCTCAGCAAATATTGACAAGTTTATATTAATTAAATTAATAAATTGCTATATCATGTACTTATGTATGGAGCTAGCCTGAAACCTGCATTGCCTGCATTGATGTGAAAATCTGAGATGCAATAATTTAGGGGTGCATCTTGTCCCGCAGACAGGAAGGCAGAGGTTCAAAGAGAATCCTCAACTTAATTAAGTGTTTCTCATTGTTTTAATCATGTTTGGGGGGGTGGGGTGGGGTGGGGTGGGCGGGGGGGGGTATGAACACTGCTCTACTTTCGTCTTATGTTTCTGCAGTGGATAAAATGCATAAAAACTCAGGGCCTGGAGGCTTATTGTGGATCTGACAGCAAATATTGGTTTGTAATTCATGAAATGTTCCAAAGTCCCCAATGTGCGGCGCAATTCTGAAAGAGGGCCAGGATGAAAGCTCTGTTCTTCTCGTTTCCAATCAGACACAGAATCTGAAAACTGAAAATTAGTAGCTGCTCTTGCATGATATCCTTCCCGTCCCATGGCCCTCATTCCAGCAAGGTTAAACGATCACAGGCTGCTTTGATGACCCTCGCCACATGTGCTAAAGGTATAATTGTAAAGCGAGAAATAGAAAGTGAAAAGGAAATTTAAAAAAAAGAACAGGCTGTTCCCATACTCTCAGTAGATACCCAGAGAGTTCAGCAAATAGAAGGAAGCAACAAGAAAATTGAGAAATTTGCTCAAAGGAAATTATAAGGTGCGAGATTTGACCAGCTATGTGTATAACATCAATATGGACATCTGCCAATGACCTCATTTTAAAATGTCTAAAAATTGTATGCAATCAAGAATAAAGTAAACAAAGAATCCCACCCATCTGGTTCATATGAGACACAAGTGGTTATGGTGATACGGAAATAAATGAGGAAAAAAGAACAAAGCATTTTTTTATCACTGCAGTGACAACCACGATAAGAGAATCAGTTTGTTTGTTTGTTTGTTTTTTTAATAATTTATTAATAGCATTATAATAAATATGTAGATGTGACATTAAATCATACTTTACTACATTTTTTATTAAATCATGAAATACTTACATATTTCACAAATAAATATTAGCAATAAACAAACATTGCTGTCACATATTTACAATTCAAAACTATTTTATTTCATGTATTATTATTATTAGTAGTAATAGTATTAATAACAATATTAGTAACCAAATGTTAGCCATTGAAAATTCCATAGATAAAAAAAAAATGTTTTTACTTTTTACTTAAGTACTATGTATGGGTGTCATAATATAATAAACTATTTTTGATACGACTGACTGTATTTTAATGTGGGTTTAAAAATCAAAGAAACAGACAAAAACATATTGTAAATTATTAATTATACCCCTTTCATTTTACAGAGAGAGAGCAAAGAACATTTACATTATCAAAGAACATTATTATTGACTTTCATGAGATTGGGTTATGAATTAGTTATACTGAATGAATAGCACATCTGCACTTGTCAGAGAGCAGAATTCAGCCAGTGAGTGCACATACTGACCAAAACACCAGGATGACTTCTGAACACCTCTGACTGGCCGTTGCTTTCATAAGTTCAACAAAATTGTGTGTGATTTTATATAATGTTCAGCCCTGTAAAAAAAAGTGTCTGCCAGCGAAAGCAGATTTGAATTTAGCAGCTGATGTTTGTTTTCTGTCCTCTGAAAGCTGCATTCAAAATCATCTAAATATCTGCGATGACAAATGCCCCCTCATTTTGAAATGACATCATCATAATCTTTTCACCCTCATGTCGTTCCAAACCTGTATACCTTTCCTTCTGATGTTGGCCACAAAAGAAGATATTTTGAAAAATTCTTAAGAACCAAATAGTTGTTGGATCCCATTGACTTCCATAGTAGGAAAATAAATATTGTGGGAGTAAATGTGGGTCATCAACTCATTGATTACCAGCATTCTTTAAAATATCTTCTTTTATGTTCAACATAAGAAAGAAACTCATACAGGTCTGGAATGACATGAGAGTGAGTAAACGATGACAACACTGACAAAATGATAACTATTCCTTTAAGATTACTCTGAACCCAAATGCAAAGTTTCCTCAACTTACCTTCGTAAGAAACCTTGAAGCCCAGGGAGCCACTCGTGTCATCCGTTTTAAAATTGAGCCACATCTGATGGCTGGTACTGACCACCAGATCTGGAGTCGTAGTCCCAGACAACCTTAAAAATCAAAATAAAACAGAGAAACGTTATAAAAAGTGATTCTTTCAATATGTACGCCATCATTTAGCACCTCGGAGGGAACACTGGGAGTTCCCTGATTCCACCGGCACTAGCCTTAGGGGACCTGCAGAACTGGTCCATAAGGGCTTATGAGACCTGCTAATTAAGCACATTAGACCATCAGGGGACTCTGAGTAACCAGAGAGAAAGTGCCCAGGGACACCGGGTCATTCAAAAGGAACACAAGCACTTGTACACCTCTGCCAGAGAGCGCACATAAAACGGCATCGATAAAACTTTATGATGACCATAAATTTCAGCACAATTAATAACAACACACTCAGCAACGTTTCCGGAGCATCTGGTGTGCAAATCTGCATTACGGGGCATCAATGTGTGATGCGCAGGAGTGATCTTGTTCTAACATTGAGACTCATAGTGATTGACAATAAAACTTGGGGTTTTTCTTCCATACACTTCTGCTCAGAGAGGTGATGAAACGAGATGAAATAAAGGGGGGTTAAAGGAAGGAACGGCGGTGGAAGAGAGAACGTAGAGGCTGAAGAAAGAGAGGACGCTGGAGATGAAAGAAGATGGGGGAGGAGGTTTATGTACACAGAGAAGAGAGTTTAAGAGAGGGAGACACAGCCTGGGAGGAGTCTGAGAGAGGACAGAGAAGAAAGCAAACGAGGAACAGAAGTACTCACACATGAAAGACTGTCCGCTGATCGCCGATTACAGCTCCGTCTCCAACAGTTAGAGTATCGTAGCCTCGCTCCAAGTCAAACTCCTCAAAAGTCAGCTTGATCACCTACACACAGAGAAGAATCACAGTCAGCTTTCTGAACTTGGTTAGAAAAGCAGGAAGTTTTTTTCTTCTTCTTCTCAAAAGCATTTGGTTAATCATTTGAAAGGCCATAAATAAATATATGAATAAACACATAAATAACAAATGTAGTTTTCTTGTGGATGAGCAACCTAATTATAACACCAGTCATTTCATAATATTTTTGAAATCAGTAATTTTCAGATTGCATACACGAGCTAATTGAGAAATAAGTCTTTCTGCCGTTGCAGAACAAAACAAAGAAAGAATTTATGATTTAGGAAAATAAGGAGTCAAAGGTGCATATTTCTCATTCTTCTCCAAGACGAAAACAAGACTGCAGAATTTATTTATTTTTTATACAAAAGGTGAAAAGAAAGAGTTATGGAAAGATGAACAATTAAATATGAAGGTTTATTCCTGATAAACAGTGAAAAGAAATACTATGAAAAAAATGTATGAATCAAAATAAACAAAAAATGTGCAGTCTGTTCTCCCTTTTCAAATTGGCTGCCACTTTTTCACCAAATTCTTAATGTTTATGGAGTGCTTGGAGACCAACTCCTAATGAAAAAGCTTATATAAATGCAAATTGCATTCTGTCCTATGGTAGACACGGTCCACAACAAAGAGTGCCAGAGTTGGAGTGGCAGCATTCTGGGTCACACCAGCAGTGAACAAGATTTCATCCTCCTTTACCTCCTCTAAATCTCTCTTTTCTCAATCCTCCCCCTCAATGCAGGGCGTGCTGCCCACCTCGGGTGAATCCAGTATGGTGTGTATGATGGTAAGTGACGGCACTGTGGGAGGGGCACTGACTCATTGAGTGATTATGATGCAAAGTCTGATCCCAGCAAGTCAATACTCTGAGGCAGAGCATGAAACGTGACCACCAAGCCACACTAAAACCTTCTTTATAGAAAGTCACACAACAGGTCTCGGAGAACAAATAAGGCATTACAGAAAGTGATTTGATAATGTTTAGTCATCAAATGATTGCACAGAGGATGAAGATCAGCTGCTTAATTTAGCAAACTTTGCATAATTGTAATCATGTGATTATACTACATTACATACAGCTGCCTGTGATTGATTTTTTTTTGTCCCAATGCAAAATCAAATATTCTACATGACAGTGAGACACAGACATTTATGTGAGAGCACAAGTAAGTATTTAGATAAATATTGATCATACATCTTGATAATTTGACATTTATAAAAGTAGGTGAATTATTTGGCTAAACATTACACATGAATCTTTAAAGCAGCATTTTCTTGTCTTTAAATGTAAAAAGGGGGAAAAATATTGCAAATATTCTTTATATATATATATATTCTGATTTATTCTGACAAGATTTTTATTTATCTATTTTATTTTTATCACCATATTTTATACATGGTATAAAATACCATGCAATACATCCCACAATATACTGTATTTAGATGTATTAGCTTAACCTTCTTTGAAGAACATTTTGACAACTTACCCCCACTCTCACCTATAGCTAAAAAAAAAAAAGTACTATATTTTTCTTGAGCTATATTAACAGCTTCGATATCCCAGTGCTGGTAGTGGAGCTGATGAGATGAAAAATAAAATAAAAACAAATAAAAAAAATAAATAAATAAATAATTAGAGAGACATCATAGAATACATAATGAATTAATAAACAGGAATAAATCTCTCCTGAGGCTCTCAGACAAAAGACATTGTGACTACTCTTTCGCAGCTGAGAGCGATAATGCTCAAAGACTACATAGCAGGGAGCGGGACTTGAAGGAAAGAGGCTTTTTGTCAAAATGGAAGTCCCTGCAGAAGTGGAGTAGCAGATAACAGCAGTCCACTGAATGACGATAGCGCACAGAACAAAAGGAGGATTGATAATTAAAAAAAGTAGAGGACAACAAAAGAAATCAGCCATGTCTTCTCATGAACAACTCATTCTCTATTATTGTGCCTTCTGGGGATCCTCCTTCTAAGGCAGAAACGCAGTGTCTAGACTCTGAGCTAATGTTTGTCTGTGAGCGGGGGATTCAGCCCGGTGCGGTTCCACATGCTGCCTTCCCTGCAGAGTTCTATCTGTTTGTCTCATTCATTAGTTCCAAGTTCAGCCGTTTTCCAGCACCCGTCATTAGGCACCACGGCTGACATAAATAGAATGGACATCTTTGAGTAGCAAGAACATCTTTAAGTGTAGCTCCGGGGAATCTGGTACCGAGGCATTACAGAATCGGCTTCATCTGAACTTTAGTATGTTACTTGTTTTAGTTGATTAAACATATCACACTGCTAACCAAATGCCATTACATTTCCCTAGCACTTCATATAAACACTTCAGTAGTTTATTAAATTTATCCACCAAATGTCAACATATTTATTGTGCTAATGGCATTTTAGGATGGAAATATGATTTTCACCATGTATGGAATAAAACAACAGGGCCTGTGGCTTAAACCATATGTACGTTTTAAAGGCCCATCCAAATTATGCTATATTATGGACATAATTGTACATCTTATTGTCATTATTATTGATTTTACAATATTACTGCTTTAACTAGTTTTTGAATTTTAAAAAAAAAAAAATGCAGTTTTGGACTTTTTTTTTATTTTTTATCTTACTGTCTAAACTTTAATTAATACATAAGTACATAATTTCAGCACCAATTGAAACTGTAAAAATAATAAATTAAAGGGTTTCACAAACATTTCCTATATACCCTTTAGGTCATTAGATATTCAACTAATACCCGAAAAGCTAAACAGGAGTAAAGGTTTTGGCAAGAAGGTTTGGTGTCTATAATCCCAACATTTATCTTTACATCACCATATTTATAGCAAAATAGCTTTTTCATAACAGAAGAAAAAGCTAAGTACATGTGGTCCCATTTCAACCCAACTCTGAACGACACAGAAGCTGATATGTCAGGCAACTCCAGCAAACAAACCACTTTGTTTACACTCAAACTACAAATGGCTTAGACACATGCTAGCTGCTTCCACCACAACTTAAAACACACACAAAAAATAAACACTTCCCCTTTAAATATTCATTATGCATCAACAAATGCTAAATGATGTCAAACTCTAGCTAACTGTGATGCTAAAGGCTGTAACAGCTGCTGGGATCTCTCCACACTGGGAGAGTCTTTGGCTCAGGCAGCAAACCAGCTGCAGCCAAATCAAAAACTCATTGTCAGGTACATTTCATACGGCCCTGGTTCGGTCCCAGTCTTACTGCTAACCTCATGTCTTTTCCGGGTACTATTGTGTCAGGATGAAAATAGAATGTCATTACTGTTGTAAAGAGCAAAAACAGCAATGTTCCATCTTCATCTACGCCTTGCTCTCCAGCCATGACGGTGTGAAACAGAACTGTCCTTTACACACAGGATGAAATAGCGCACTGGGTGGCAGAGAAAAAGCAGGGGGCACTGATAGAGCCGCTCTACCCCGTTCCATTTGCCCTCCATCTCTAGCTCCCCTTCTCTCCCAACTGAGTCATGGTGATGAGGGGAGAGATTTTAAAAGCCATTTATTTGAACCTAGATAACGAAAATCTGGCAAGCGAGTAAGAAAATGGCCTTGAACTCAATGCAAAAGTCATGACACAGACAACGGTCCAGTTTTTTTCTCTAGCGTGGCATAGCTGCTCGAATGTAGTTTTCTTTATCTTCCATTATCCTTGCTTCCTTGCTTCCTTGCTTCATTTTTTTATGATTGTGTACATATCTGGAGATTGCACATCATCTCTCAATATCTGTGCATCCTTTCCCCCTACAACCTGCAGTTATTAGCAGGCCCTCATGAAAGATTAATAAATAGTGTAAATGTTAACAAAGTACACCTTATTGTAAAATGTTACCGATTATATAAATGACGCCATGGTAAGAAACTCTTTTAAACTCACAGACCCCAGTATTTTGAATAGTATTGTTTATTTTACTATGCTTAAATGCTACATTTTTCAGATTTGACCAATAAATCAGAACAGAAAAGGCAAAAAAAAAGTGTCTAGGTTTTTGCCTGGCCTTAATTATTATTTCACTTCAAAAGCTCATTTAAATATACTAGGTATGCTTTTTGGAAGCATTTACCTTGGAAGGGTCTGAAGCTGTGATGATCCAGGTGCAGTTAGCGTTGTTGTCATACTGTACTGGGAAGTTTGGGGAGGTGATGATGCCACCCGGGCCACGGAGCTGACCACCACACATAGGAGCTGAAAGAAGAAAGACAAATCATGCAGTTTGATTCTTCAGAGTGAAACAGCATCATCTACCAAAGATTTGAGGCTTTTAAGAGCAGAAAAAAGGAAAAAAAAGAAAGACTACTTCAGCACCAAATATCACAGTAACAGTTCTCTGAACAATAAAACAGAAAGCAATGTTATTGCACTTTACTGAAAGTCACTGATACTTAAAAAAGAAAAAAAAAATCTACAGAGGAATTATATTTTTGACAAAATATGTTCAGTTGTGTTCTCTTGCTGCCAGATACAAATACAGTGTAATATGTAACAATGTCAAATATATAATAACTGAATCTATAATTCTACTGAATAATATTAACTACAAGACTTCAAAGATTTAAACAGATTTTTAGCTCAATCTATTGAAATGTCATTCATGTCAAATATTAAATCATAATTTTCTATTTAATCACACATTTATCACTTGGAAATTAGCTATAAATTCCAAACATAAATGATAAAAAATTATATATTTATATTTTAATTTTATTTACTTTTATTTTATTTTTTAGTTTAGTTTTGCTTAGCTAAAGTAAAAGTTTTAGTTTAGTCACTATAGAGTAAACCTAAAAGAAAAAGCAAGAGGACCACAAACAATGTTGAGTTCAACCAACAGAATCACAAGAACTATTTTTCTAGATCTCACTCTTACTATACCCTATCCATACCACTTTCAAAGGTTGTGATTGGCTTGTGGGCCTACAGATGGAATGTAACAAAATCTTAAATTATTAAAAAAGCACACGTATAAAGGCTTAGCCTTCGGCTGCAGTCAATATTTCGCACTTGATTATTGTTACCCATCTCAGGTTGTTAGTTTTGATTGGAACGGCGTGTGACCTGAATGTTCAATGACCTTACCGATAACTTGTTGAGTGCTTGACTTTTCATTGACTTTTCTCGGAGTTAAAGCGACAGTCTCGCGGCCTCCAGGAGGACTTTAAATACCTCCTCGTATGAAAGCACTCCATGTCTAATGAGAAGGGAGGGCACAGCCAGCGTGTTTGCACTAAATGAATGTTTCTGCAGGTCTGGGACCAGCTGGAGCTTTTAATGAGCTATGTCTGAGGTGAGCTCCTCAGGGCCTCCCCTGCCACACACACTCGCAAAGTTTCCTCAAACACTTTAAGGTGGGCTGACATTAAAGAACAAAAGTCTTTGGAAAGTTAATTAACATCAAGGTCGGCTGACCCCAATTTTCACCTTCACAACATAATGTGTGCTGTCTGCAGCTTTCTGCTTTAAAAAGTTTGGGGTTTGCTAATAACGCACAATCATTGATAGCATTTTTGCCAATCGTAATATTGGGGTGTAAGAAATTCTCGATGAGAACTTCTGGGATCGTCCTTACTAACATTCTGGGCATGTGCGATTATAATATGGGGTTATAAAAATACTGCAATAAAAATACAAGTACAAGCTATTTGGTTGTGTCACAGAATCCTATCTGCAATTTTTTTGAAATGCTAAGAGAAAAATTCAATGTTCTGAATTGGTTGTGAAATTAAAAATGTAACACTTTAGTTTAGAAATCAGGTGTCACTATTTACTAGTTGCTTATTACTAAGAATAACTATGCCTATTATTAATACACTACCGTTCAAAAGTTTTAAAACAGTAAGATATTTAATGGTTTTTAAAGATGTTTCTTCTGCTCATCAAGGCTGCATTTATTAGATTAAAAATCCAG
>JAUMHE010000072.1:8677319-8687969 GCA_032359235.1 Enteromius mattozi
CATATTATATATATATATATATATATATATATATATACAGATAAATATATTTAAAAAGATAGATAAAGATAGATAAAGTACACATTAAAACTCAACCCTTTTCATCAAATGACTTTTATTATCAGAAGACCACTTAAAAACATGCAAGCATCTCTATCAATAAATCATTAAAGTTTTTGATTGACAGTAGATATTTCCTGAAAATGAGACACATGATGACCTCTATATGATTTGTTCAATAACAACCGACCTGCCCTAAGCTTAGATGTACCAACGCTCAGGTCTTGGGATTGTCAGAATTAGTGTTAATTACTCAGATAAGACTAGCGCAGTAGGACAGCTTCTTTATTGTAGTGAGCGTTAATCGCATAAGCTGAGAAGAAAACAGAAAGTTGTCTGACAAAGAAGTGTAAGCTCATTCTTGCAGTATTTACCAAATGTCAGATTTGGCTCAACAAGCTCTACAAGCACAAAGAAAGACAGATCTGAGGAGGGAGGGAGAGAGAAAGAAACAGATGTATGGTGAGGTATGAATACTTTACGAGAGCTTAGTCCATGTTTGCTATTTATTGCACATCTGATGCAATAAAATATTTTTTTTTAACTTCTCCAGCTCAGAATGACCAAGCCCACCACCGCTGAGGGAAGAGGATCAAGATGGGTCTGAGTCACTAGCACTATAACTCTTTTTGGAAACTAAACCATTAACATTTAAACGACTGCATGCAATATGTGTGTCAGCTGCTTACGTTGTAATGGCTTAGTCACTTTTTTGGAGCAGCCTCTGACTGGTGATTGTTTTTTAAAAATTTTTATGTATTTTACAAGCCATCAACAACACAAAACAGCTTGTGTGAATACATGCAGGCCCTGGTTAGATGAAAACCAATGAATTTTCATTGAATTATCTACATAATCTAATATAAGTCATAGCTCAATGTCACTGAAACATCTGCTAGAAAAGTCATTTTTGACGATTACATATGCAGCACATTACAGTCACTTGTCACTACATGTTCACGACCAGCACCTAAAGCTAAATACGACTGCCAATCTAAACATATTTCAGTGCTAAACATTCTTGGCTAGAGTGGCCCACTAGTGGACAACACAATGAAATCTCCATAACACACAACAAAATCACAACAACACACGTGTCCATTGCGCATTGGTAAGTTTGATGTGTTGAAGTGTGTTTTTACTGTGATTGTTGCATTATAGCTTGTTTCCATTGTGTTGCGCTAATTCTGTTGCGTTGTGACTTGTTTCCATTGTGTTACTTGTTTCCGTTGTGTTGTGACTTGTTTCCGTTGTGTTGTGCTAATTCTGTTGCGTTGTGATTTGTTTCTATTGTGTTGTGACTTGTTCCAGTTGTGTTGTGGCTTGTTTCCATTGTGTTGCGCTAATTCTGTTGCATTGTGACTTGTCTCCGCTGTGTTGCTAATTTTGTTGCGTTATGGTATGTTTGCATTTTTTGCGGCTTGTTTCTTTGCATTACAGCTTGTTTCCGCTGTGTTTTGGCTTGTTTCCATGCATTGCAGATTGTTTACATTGTAGTGACAGACACTAGTTGTCCAGTCCTGTTCCGTTCACACAGCGCGGGTGTTCAGAGAATGCGGTTGCAAGTATTGAAAATTTACAGGTGAGTTCTGTTACAGAATGCGGTTGTCATGAATGCTGCATTCTATAATTCTAGTACTTCCACACACATGCAACAAGACACCCTACTTTACTAAACTAAACTACTTTATGTACCCTATAATAGCAAAGAGGCTGAAAGCCAAAAGAGCTTTTTCATTACAGATGAACCAAATTGAGCCACACTGTGTTTAAGATGGCTACCAAGAGAACTGTCACAAAGCAAAACACTCTCTTTTCAAGCACATCTCACAAGAAAATGGCATCCTACTGACAGCCCAAGTATGTGTTTTTTCATTTTCATTTTCCCACACAACAATGACAGTGGTCAAGGAAACACAGTGAGTCTAATCGGAGTGAATAAGTTCTCTCGCAGTATTGTAGCGTAAGTATATTTCCTCGAATGTCAGACACGTGGACCTGTTGTAGTGTCGACGCTTGAAGCCCAAGGGTGTAATCATGGAGAATGAAGTGTACCACAGTGCTACTGATGCACCGGTGCCTGTCATAATGCTGTGATGCTAGAGCAGCAGGGAATCACACAGGCCTATTTTAACACACATTAGCGCAGTTGGGGCTCATTAACTGAAACAGGCCCAGTGCTCTCAGGGGACACAGAAACAAGACTGACAGAACATCTCCGTCAGGCATCCAGGGATTGGCCAACTCGCTCTCCTAGGACCGTTTAGCTCCACTGTGCTGAAACTTCAAGAAAAGGGCATGGTACCTTTAGTTTGATTGGAGGATTTACAGCTATCATCTACTTGACGTGAACCTCCAACCTGAATACACAAACATTAAAATTAAACACACAAAATGACATTTGAGTTTGGCATTTGTGAGTCCAAAAATAAATATTTTTTCAAGCTTTATTTACAGTATTTAGGAACAGTCAATGTTATAATATTATCATTTATATAAGTTATGAAAAACAATAGTTAAAACACCACAGCAATTAATAATGGGTCAGTTTGACCCCATTTATGGAGATCTAAAAAATATAGATATATCTACTACTACTACTGCTATTAATACGGACACCATATATCCAAACAACAGCATATGCTGGTGTCCAAGGTGTAACCCAATCCCTGACTAAACTTTGTGTCCCTAAAACAGTTCACGGTTAAACCATGGCACCCTATGTAATGCTAAAAACCATCTTCACAAAAACTGATGGGCATGAAGATGGTGAGAACAAGATTAATGCCTTCCACAGAATCAATCACCCACAGGTCCGCCTTTACTGAAATTAGTTTTCATCCTCTCAAGCACATTATTTATTTATTTATTACTACCCCCAACCCAACCCCATTCTTTGGCTCCTTTTTCCTTTGAGGCCTGCCGGAATAATGGAAGTGGCGTTGAGTTCTGACTACTTGTCACATGACATTAGACTTGATTTACGATGGCAACCACCGGACAGATTAAGTGAGGCCGGGTGCAGATTGCATCTTTTATTGTGCTATTGCCAGCTTTTGTTCCGATATAGAGATCCCGCACTGGAACAGGTGGATATACATGGGACACACTGAGCTTCTGTTTTCACACTTCAGGATGGATTCACATCTCTCTATTATTCAACTACAATTCATTATTTTTCTCATTCACCCCATTCACTTTCTTAAAGCAAAATCAAGATATTTTCCACAAAAAAATTGTTTAGCATTGTTTGAACAGCCATTTTTGCTGTTTATAACAACGATTTGTAAGACAGCTGCAGAAGCTTTGTTCAAATATGAATACACTCTTCGTAATCATCTTTTAAAATGAGTGTGTCAACTGATCCTTAGCCAAGGGTTTTCTCTACCACAAGAAAAAGATCTTTTTCATAATTACACCCAATTAAAACAAAGCTGAAGAAAACATGTCAAAATGTTTAAATCTTGCCAGATTATACTAAAACAAACACAATTATCAAAAACTGAAGCTCTGTTGCAGATAAAGACTGCCAGTATGCTGTAAAATGACAATTGTTATTATGAAATATTGTAGAAATGTCACACACCAAGTGTACCAAGTAAAAACATGACAATCAACGAATTGATCCTTGTTAGTAAATATCCTGCCATGTCAAGGTAAGTTTATCAGCGATAAAAATAAAACCAGCAATGCTATAAGTTTATGTTCCAGCATGCAGAGAAAAAAAATGATGAACCTGCTATGCTGATCAGTTTAAAATACATATGTATGTACATTTTGGGTGAAAAAAGAAAGAAAGAAAGAAAGAAAGAAATACACTGCTCAAAAAAATAAAAGGAACACTTAAACAAGACAATGTAACTCCAAGTCAATCACACTTCTGTGAAAAACTGCCCACTTAGGAAGCAACACTGATTGACAATCAGTTTCACATGCTGTTGTTCAAATGGAAGAGGCAACAGGTGAAAATTATAGGCAATTAGCAAGACACCCCCAATAAAGGAGTGGTTCTGCAGGTGGTGACCACAGACCACTTCTCAGTTCCTATGCTTTCTAGCTGATGTTTTGGTCATTTTGAATGCTGGAAATACTAAATATTGTATTACATTACAATGTTATGTATAATCTGCATTACATATACATACAAGGAATACATTCTTTAAACATATTTGATTCAGTTAACAGATAAACAAAGGAGACAAAAAACGTAAGTAATGCAGCCTACATATGCTGAGTTTCAGTTAATTTTTGTAATATGCTTAATTTGTTCACTGAAAGGAAATTCAAATGCTAGAAAGCGACATCCTATCTGTTTATTTTATAAAAGCACAATGTATCAAACAAAACAGACCTTTATACAGTGACGCATTACTATTAAGACGAGTGTTTAAAGTTGATTCTGCTGGTAAGGATACAGCTGAAGTGATCCCGCCAGCACTCACACACACACACACACACACACACACACACACCAGTTCCAGCATTGCTAACTTGACAGAGCAGGTGGTACTTTAACAAAATAAAATACAGTCAACCAAACATCAGCGTGCCCGCCTGTGTGTCACCGCTGAAATGTGACTGAAATACCTATAATCGTTGTAAGGCTGCATGCACCGAACCGAGATGTCCGTACTTTGACGGTTTGGTTATGTATCGTGCCACCCTCATACATATGTGTGTTTGTTTTTGTTTTTTGTTTTTTTTAATGATAAGCATAGCAGGTTCATTGTAATAAAATATATGGTACATTTTTCAGCTTTATTTGATCTAGGATTCATTTTAACACTAAAATTGCATTTAAAACTGTGGCTATTGGCATACACATTACAAACCTACCCCTTTTTATCAAATGACTTTTATTGTCAGAAGACCACTTAAAATAACATGTAAGCATCTCAATCAATAAATCATTAAAGTTTTTGATTGACAGCAGACATTTCCTGAATATGAGATACATGATGACCTTTATCCCATTCCCATTCGTATTCACAGTGATTTAATGATCTCACAGGTGCCTCATTGGAGCTGAAAAACCTGGAAATCTCCCAGATCAATATGATGGATGAACTACAGTCTCCAGACAGGAAATACTACAGTGGTAACCTGAAAGTGCACTCATGAACATGAGTTTAAAGCCACACCTACACAATGAGATTACGTGTATAATAGAGTTAACCAGACAGACTTAATGTTCGTAAGTGAAGCTACATACACAAAACATGGGTCCATAAGCAGTTACGATGAAATTGCAAGTCAAGCACATAAAACACACTTCCCCATCGTTTCCCCACACCCATAATCTTTTTAAAGAATCACTCTCATTCTCTTTCTCATGTCCATCCCGCAATGCAGCAATGGAGATGTCCATTTCAGTTAAAAAGCAATTCAGGCTCAAGTCACCCCCATTAACGTATAGTGATTATCCCAGGGAATGGATCAGGATCGTGTAAGTAACAGAACGGGGGTGGTATCGAAAATGTCATTATAGATTACAGCCCTCATAAATATGCTATTAGGGCAAGCTGAAAAGAGCCTGACGACCCTGGCATCAACCTGTCTCACTCTTTTATTTCCTTTCTTTTTAAGAGAAACAATTTGTACCTGGCAAAGAGGTCTGAAAGTCAAACATGGATTGATGGAAGACGCTTTAAGGGTATCACTGCAAGTTCAAAAACCCCTTCCACCCTCATTCTTAGTATTAGATTTTGCCCAGACGTGCCTCAAGAGTGCAGCTTTAAATGAGTTCTTGATCCCCATCCAATGAACTTCCTAGATTAATCGAAAATTTCTATAGCATCGGAGCAGGGAAGTCAAGGGCATGGGACTCTCATGGACATAGAGTCGGCATTCAGTTTATAACTATCCAAATAAATATCACCACAAAGGTTAATAGGCCCAAGACCTGATACCATTACATGGTAAAAAAATAAATAAATAAATAAATAACAACTGGAGGTTGTCTGGCTAAATTTAGAACTTAAAAAATGAGATTTTGACAAGCCAAATGGCTTAACAACAACAATTCCGTTCTCGCTGGTCAAAGAGACGGGTTGAAAATGTGGTGAGACGTGATTAACTTCTTTTATGTTCGATCCCTCTGCTCGCCGATCGTGTTTGATTGCAGACTGCAGCGGTAAAGGTTGATTTTGGGATCTGTGGCACTGCACAGTGCCTGTCTCACACACAGTGGCGGCTTAATTGCAGATACTTAAGCAGATCAATCACTCTGCTGCTTTATATTCTGCTCAGGCCCGGTGGCTGAGCATGGGTCAGGGTGACTTTAAAGCTCCAAAGTTCCAGTATTTTAATGACTGTGAATCATAAGCGAGCGAGCGAGAGAGAGAGGTGGGTGTGGAAAGAATGTGCTCTCGCTCTGAAGTGACAAAACAAATCAGACTCCCAACCACTGAGTCCAGAGCTGGGAATTAGGGCTTGGGAAAGAAGAGAACGCAGCATGGGCAAAAGCTTTGACCTTCATGTGGTTTAATCCTGCTGGCTGTGGACTGCTATTAGATTCACTTAGAGTCTCCAATGTCTCTCCTGTTAAGTTTACCAATCACCAATCACATTTATGGCTCTAAAGGAATGACTAAAGAAAAGAAAGGGGGGTGGGAAATGAAAGCTGAAGAAAAAAAAAAAAGAATTATTTCTCAGGGGTTTTGATATGGGCCATTTTGTACCTTAATTTGGCCAATAAATAAATGAATAAATAAATGGGCCACAGAAATATGCGACCAACCACATTTAAAGGGTTAGTTTACCAGAAATGAAAAATCTTCGGAACACAAATTAAGACATTTTCGATGAAAACAGAGCTTTCTGACCCTGCATAGACAGCAATGCAACTACCACATTCAAGGTCCAGATACGTAGTAAGGACATCATTAAAGTAATCCACGTGACATTTAATGTGAATTTAATTAAGCTACAAGCACACTTTTTATCCACAAAGAATGCATGCGTTGAAGAAGCCCTCGTTGAAGTCTTACACTGAAGAAGAAAATGTTCAACAAAGTTGTTATTTTTGTTGTCTTTGCACTATTTTAACAATGTCTTTACTACCTTCCTGGACCTTGAACATTGCAGTTGCATTCCTTTCTATGCAGGGTCTTACATGTTTGGAACTACATGAGGGTAAAAATTTTCTTTTTTTTTTTTGTGAACTAACCCATTTAATTGTGTGCTAGCACCATTTAGGGCCTGTTTTATTTCAAAAAAAAAACAAAAAAAAATTATTATTATTATTGTTATATTATTATTATAGCATTATTATTACAAAAATATGTATCCCAATTGAACAAGTGGTTGGTAGGTAGGTAGATAGAAAAGTAGGCAGCTAAGTAATTAAAAATTAAGGAAACAATCAAATTCCACTAATAAAATAAAAATTAATTAAATAAGACCAGTCCAAAGAAAAAAGTTCTTTGTAAAAGAAGGCGGTTTGTGTGTGCTATCTTCTGAAGCTCGTCATGCACCTGCATTCACAGTTCCTCTTTCTTTCCCTCTACTCTCATCACTTTCCATTGTTATGCCATATAAAAGCTTAAAAGGAAGATGAATAAAAATTAAATAAATAATAAAAGCTGCAGGGCAAAGCAAACAGAATTGCAAGATGCGGTGTACTGTACAGTTGTGTAAACACCGTCATGGTAACATATGATTAAATGAAGCATAAATAAAAGAGAAACATATAGCACATGTGTTCGGACGAGAAAACATGGCCAGGGCCCCAAAGCAGCAGGGGGAGGAGTCTGAGAGAGTTTGGAGAGGAACTGATTTCCATTGCACCGTTATCCATTATTCATGAGATGCCCTTTGGCTCCACGGCACAGTCTTGTTAAATCTTGAGGAGGCTTTTCTTTCCTTCTTTCTTTTTTTTTTCTTCTCCACCTCACTTTCTTTCTTTTTACAGAAAATACAATATAGACCCTGATTGAAAGAAATTGCCCTCTGGATACAGCAGGCCTGGCCTCAATCTCTTTTTTTTTTTTTATCTTCACTCACTTCCTAAAACATGGAACAATGTTGTACACAGACAGATGTGACATAAGTAGTGATGAAATTATATACTTGCCAAGATGATTAATCAGCTAATATTTGGCCTTTTCCCTCTTTTTTAATTTTATTAATTTATTCACATAAATATATATTTTTGGTTTGACTGATTAACAGACATGTTAGCTCTCTCTAGCAGTTTAAAAATCTACTACCAACCTCATTAAATGGAAATGGATTTTCTGTTTTGCCATCCAAAAGTTTAAGACTTTAGAGTGGCATCTCAAAAACAGCCCTGCTGCATCTTTATGACAATGTCCTCTACTCTCTCCTATATATTACCAAACTCTACAAGAATTAGCATTTAACAAACACACTCTGGCACTCTCCTTTAAGAGATATTTAAAGGATAATCGGAAAAGTCCTTCTTCTACGAGATTAGATCTTTTGTCTTCCAAAGTAAATATAAAAGTAGCTTATTATTAGTTCAAACCATTATTGTGAATTGCAGAAGTCTATAAATATGATAAAACAGGATTCCTTGAGTAACATTACACACAACCTATTATTTCAAGAAACTGAATTTTCTCTTTTTTTGCCATTACATGACAACAAAGGCTGGGCAAGCAGAACAAAATATAAGTTAAAGAAAGTCGTGACTGAATGATTAAAGCAACACAACATAGCGCTGCTTAACAACATGTAATGATACTCTCTCATTCAAGAAATGAAACAAGTCCACACAGAAAAACTGTATTTTTATAATTAGTGCACGTACATCTGACATTTACAAGAAAATATCTAAACATGAAAGAAGCCGCGGACCTCCACTGAGATCTCTATTAAAATAAGCATTTTCCTGCAACAGCTAAAAATGACCTTCCTATTTCACATGAGCCTTTGCTAAGCTAAATGAAAATAATAAAAGATTACAGAAAGAATAAATAATAAGCATTTCTTTATCTACCTCACTGTAATCGCCCATTGGCTTGGATTTGTAGTTAACTGGAAAAAAACAAATTAGCTTCCAAGGTCACTCGTGGATGCAGCTGTGTAATTGAGCTTTCCCAGAGGATCCATAAAAGAGGCCCATAAAAAGGATCCATTGCTATTTTACCATAGATAACAGAATCACAACAGTGTGAGCTTGATAGGGCAGTGTGTTCAGACATTTGTGTGTGGGTAAGTGGGTGTGTGAGGGAATATTCATCTGCTTTATACATCCATATATAAAATTACTAGTTAATGACACAGCTTACTCATATAAGTTCTATACATCATCATGGCGTCAGCACATAATATCTCTCTACACCCCTTTATGGTATAGTATAATTTTAAGTTTGCTTTTTTTCTCAACTTCATGCACTGATCTTTATTGGCAAATCAAAAAATACAGACATGAACCAGTTTTTTACTGTGCGTGTATGTCAACCGGTTGTTTTGGACTCCCAAAACCAAAATATGAACCTTTCATAACTAGGGGCACTTTAAAGAAGCATACAATAAATGTATAAAAGCATAAGCAAAGCAAAACATATGACAAATGGCATGCGATTGAAATCTCACAGTACTCAGTTCACTTGTTTCTATATATCATTCACATTTGAATGTTCATGTGCTCTCTATTCAATCCATCCGCTGTCAAGAGTTTTGCCTGTGGACACTTCCGCCATTCATAATCTTGAAATGAATGTGCTGCGTGTTTATTTTTGACTGAAACTAATTCTCCCACTGAGCCTCTTTCTATTTGCAGGGACAGAATGGATCACAGGCATCAACTGTTTTTTAAGGCTAAACAGATCACAGCATTAAGACATTCACATTCAGGGCTACTTAATGTCCTTCTGTGCTGCTGGTTAAGTAGGCAATACAAGTTTCATATAGGACTAAACCGAAGCCAGTAACCCCTTTATTATCTGAACGACCTTGTAGGAAAAGAGTCTGCAATGACTCAAGATCTTGAGGTTAACAAGCATGCAAATACAAACTAACTTTTCACCCTGAACAGCGTAAAATGACTGAATTGGAAGAATGTACACAGTTGTAATAGTCTGTGAAGCATTCAAGATTATCAGTGTACTTTGTACATGGTACTGTACATACGTATGACAATAAAAGACTTTTACTTTCAACGTCGATTAAAATTATGTTTTAAGTGCCATAACCATGGCTCCACTTCACATTCAATAACTTGAGTTATGAATGGCTATGTTATATGTAAACCTAAGAAACAAAAAGAGGAATTTACACTTAGACACATGCATTTTTAACAACTGGATGGTTGTCAGATTATGAAAAAAAAATCAAGCATAAACGTCCTCCAAAATGCATTTGAGCCTTTTTTTATTTATTTATTTTTTTTTTTAAATAGACAACGTTACTAATTTCACATGTAATTGGAACATCAGCATATGCATGTTTGAATGCAAAACAATCCACACGTGACCAAGCAAACATGGATGAGACGCATGGATAGACCAACTGCTGGGGAGAAAAAAGAGAAGAGAAAAAAAGAGAAATATATATATATATATATATATATATATATTAGGGCCGGGACTTTAACGCGTTAATTTAGATTAATTAATTACACAA
>JAUMHE010000072.1:8688069-8704188 GCA_032359235.1 Enteromius mattozi
TTTTATAGTAAAAAAAGAATAAAGAAATTGCCTATATAATGTAATGTAATATAATGCCTATGAAATTATATATACATATATATATATATAAATTAACTAGCGTTTGAGGTAAAAGTAACTAATTTTTTTAATGTGTCAAATTGATTTTTATTCATAAATATGCTTGACAAGATTGTTACACTGAATGACATTTTTAGTGGGTAGATATAGTAAATCAGGGAAAAATGTGTGATATGTATTTTTGGTTCAGAAAAACAAAAATGCAATTAATAGAAAAAAGAAAACACTGGTTTTTATGGTTAAACCTTTTTTCGTCCTCTCTCTCTCTCTCTCTCTCTCTCTATGTATATACATATATATATATATATATATATATATATATATATATACGGTATATATACTGTATATATTTCTTTTTTATTATTATTTGATCATTTACAAAAGTAAATAATACTAAATTACTTTTTATTTTATTTAATTATAATATTGTCAGAGTTATAATAATACAATTATTTGTTTATTTTGTAAAATCAGAAGTTTAAATGTAGTCCTGTAATGTACTAGCCTTCTCACCAAACAATATATATTTTCTGCCCAACATGATCAACATTATCATTATCATGAAAATAATCTTTCAAGCATAGATTGATTTTTTTTTTTTGAGACACAATTATTTATATGAATTATATAAAAATAAATTGATCAAAACAAATGAAGTGACCAAGTGTAACTGCCACTATAGTAGTATTCACACCACAACGCTCCAAAAGCCACATCAAATCCACAACAGTGCCCAAGTAAATCCAAACAAAATCTTAATTCTGAACCGAAGACCCATAAAGCCATTTGACGAATGGAGAATTATCTGAACAAATGAAGACTGTAGCAACTGATGCACATTCTCAATGTTTAACAGATTGTACCTGTAAAGCCAATAGCAAAGCATTTGACAATGTCAGCACGTAGCTTCCAGCCAATAGCTCACAGTCACTCAAGGATGAATAAGAAACAGCAAGCAGAGAAAAATGAATTGTATGTCGTTACGTAACAGTGTTGTTCATATTTCATGTGCATGTTAATGGTAAAAACCAATCTGCCAGGGCAGCAAACACCCTTGGACACATTCTCACATACACAACCACACGCACAAAGACACAGAAACACACATTTACTCTGGCTCATCACTAAAGACCGGGCTGCAAACCCATCTGTGGTTCCTCCCTACCGCAAACAAGAGTGATTAGCCTATTTTCTTCCCCATGGCTGGACATTTCTCTGTAGTGTGGAGGAAGAGGAAATGCAGCTTTTCGGTAGTGAAACTATTTTATTGATTATGAAGTTCACAGACAATATTGCATTTCATGTTACAAAATAACACTTTTTCCTCATGAAAATATCAACAATCATGTCCAATGTGCCCATCATATAGGTCATATATATCAAATAGAACACTAGTATTTTCACCAGCTAGAAAATATTTTACGTCTACTATTTTTATTTTTTTATCTTATGCTGTAGTGTGTCAGTAGGACATTTTCAAATATTTTGCCATTAATTGTAATACTCCAGTGAGATTTTTGTGTGCATAAGGATAGTAACACCAAGCGTTGATAGTTAATAGAAATTCTACTTTAATGAACATTATTTTTGACAGCATCATCATTTTACAGCATTTTTACACAAGTGCCTAAAACTTTTAACAGCACTGTAGCTGTTGTAACTTGGAGACGTTGCCAGACTTCTTCTGGATTCAGTCTGTCTCAATTTGTTCTGTTCTTCATGTCATTCCAGACAGACTGGATGACGATGAGATCAGATCTCTGTGTGGAGCACTGGCTGTTATCAGACTCCTTGTGCAGACAATAATCTCACTGGATTTTTACAATTAAAAGGCAACATGAATGTTTGGAAATGTAAACTGGTATTTCCACCTGACACACTACAGCAAAAGACAGAAATAACCATATTTTTAGCTAATGAAAATTCTAGTGTTCTAATCATTATGGCGACCACTGAGTGTATGTGTACACACACACACACACACACACACACAACGTTGTTCATATTTATACACCACGTCTAAAATTTAGTAAAATAAAGATCTATAATCTATTTATATCAAAAAAACAAAAAGCACAAGACATTTCTTTCCTAAATATGAAATAAATAATGAGCAATACACTTTGCTTGAGTAAAATAAAAAAAAGTTATATATATATATATATATATATATATAGAGAGAGAGAGAGAGAGAGAGAGAGAGAGAGATAAATTTGTGTAATATAAAAAAGTGTGTGAAAGAAAAAAAAATAGTACACTTAAATATTGACTTGTTCAATGTAACAAGCTACTGTCAATCTGTTGATTTAATATGCAGATTAAAAAACTAAAATAAAAAACCTCAGTTGCACTTTATATTAAGTGGCCTTAACTACTATTGTTACGATCGCCAGCTGGAGTGCCCACAAACTCCATCAGAGGGCACCCCACTGTTATGTATGTGCCATCCCGTTTCTCTGTTTAAAGACTCTTATTTTGAAGTGTCTGTTCCCCATTGTTTCTGTGTTCCCTTGTTCCATTGCCCATTGTTAGTTACCATGACAATTGATTAGCCCCTCCCCCTTGTTACCCTGTATATTTAAAGCCCAGTTTGTTTTCCATTCACTGCCGAGTATTGACAAAATGTTTCCTAGTATCTAGTCTTGTCTTTTTCCTGTGTGACATTCATTTGTGTACCGACCCTTGCTATGTATTTTGGATTTTTGCCTTGTCTTGCACCCTTGGATATTGTTTGCCAATCGAACGACCATTGCTTGTGTACTGGACTAATCTTGTGCTTCACCTTCAGCATACCTGTATGCTGTGTCTCGACCATGCCTGTATTTCCGACCACGTCTGTTAATAAAGAACTGCATATGGATTCGCCTGTCTCAGACCCCTTCATAACAGCTATTGTGTTCATTAACGTGGGACATGGGTAAGTTATGGACAGGTTTGTTTGTATGGGTACGATTGGGGGGAGGTGTAATTATAAACGTGATTACAGAAAATAATTAGATCTAATTACATTCAGGTAATTATTTTGATATAAGTACAACATGCATGCCCACAAGAATTGTATTGTATCAAATGATATAAATGTAAGTACATAGTAGTTAAGGCCACCTGATATAAAGTGGGACCAAATTCTCAATGGTGGTAGATTTAATACAAAAAGCAAGCACCATCTAATTTTAATTTGCCTGAGTCTAAGTCTCAACGATAAAGGCAGTGATAGCAGTGGGGTGGAAAGCACTAGCTGAGTTCTCTCTGAAACACATTGACATCCATTTGCCTACTGCTACCTGAGTTTATGTACAATAAAGGGCCGCTGACAGTGCAGTGTGCATCCGCTACTACTAAAGCAGTACCCGCTTTTTGATATTTACTCTTAGCGCTTTTTTCAGACCCACGCAGCAGGGGGCCTCTCTCCACACAGCCGCCTCATTTTCCATGTTGAGGGACGTGAGAGAACCGGCACAACATGAAAACACACCGACAATGTCTGTATCTGTGTCAGCATCCCTCCGGTCCGGCCTCAAACCGAGCGCAAGTACTTGTTTGTTTACATGAATCTGCAGAAGGAAAAGCAAGGATGGTTGGGAAAAAACACACCGCAATGTCTTCGGCCCACCTGAAGATTGACATTTATGGTATTTATGAGTCATAATTTCAATGTTTAGCACATTACGTATTAGAGTTAGCGATTCCGCTCTGTCGCTTCTCTGTGATGTGGCGGCTTTATGAAGATGAATTCAAATGGATGGATTGTAGGGGGTGGGTCGGTTTGATAGAGCTATCTGCTGAGGAGCAGCTGAACGCACCGGCTTTATGAGAGCTTACCCCCCTCCTTCCCGAAAGCTCTCGGCTCACAGGCCCCCGATGATAAACGAGGAAGCCGCCACGCAAATGTCAACAGTAAACCCGAGACGGTGTTGTCAGACTTAGCCAAATAAAAAGAGGAGGGATAGAAAGACATTAACCTGCTGTTTACAGGAAGAAGGGCTTGTCCAGACAATGTTAATGCACCTTGAAGTCATACATCAAAATTCTCCACATGTCACACGCTGTTGACACCTCTCCAGGAGACCACCAACAAAAAAAACGCGAAAGGGCAAAGGTGCGTATCGGTGGGATGCGGAAACATGCCCCCCTGGGAGATAATGTTTCATTATTACGTCTAGTGAAGGTAGTTTCTCTGTGCCAGCCCACTGGTTATGATCAGTATCACAAACAGCAAGATTATTAGATCTTCTATCATCCATCTACATACTCATCACGCCTCGAGAGGGAATCTGGCATATTAGCATATATCCAGCACAGAAATATGAACTGATTACCATCTGCCCCCATTGCTTTCAGCGAGTCAGAGGTCTGCTAGCATGCTCACACAGAAATCACGCTAGAACCTTAACATCCAAATGACAACATGTTACATTACATGAGATTAAAGGTGAAGTATGTAATTTATGCAGCATTAGCGAAACAGAATTATAAAAAAAAAAAAAAAAAAAAAAAATCAGTTTGAATTTCGATTTGTATGCTAGTTAGTGCGATCTGGTGGAAGCGCATCATCCAACACACAGTGTTATGAAAAAGTATTTGTCTGAATTTCTAAAAAATCTGCAATTGAATTGAGGGTTTTTTTTTTTACACATTGTTGGGGAAACACATAATTTTTCATTAATAAAATGTATTAAAATATTAATTATTTGTAAAACAATTACATTTATAAAATTGCCATAAAATATATTCATAAAATATTCCATAATGCTGTTATTATTATTTTTATTATTATTAAACAGTACGATTACACTGCTTATGTATTTTTTTTATAATAACAATAAAATCTATAACAATCTCTATTAGTACTCTATATTAGTAATCTGTAAAACATGTAAAATATTAAATTATCATCATCACTATTATTATTGATTATTAACAGTACAATTACAATAACATTAATACAAATTAAATCAACAACTCTCACTACAATACTATTAAATTATAAAATATCTAATATTCCATAATGTTATTATTATTATTATTATTGTTGTTGTTATTATTAGGAAATGTCATTTATTATTTTTATTATTATTTATTTTACTACTACAGTACAATTATAATAACACTTTTTTTATTGTTTGTTTTTTGGTTGTTTGTCTTTGGCTTGCAAATGTTAAATATTAGATGGAAAACCAACTTTTTCCACAGAGAAACTTCTCTTTTAAATGAAGAGATTTACAAACTTAGGTAGATGCTAACTTAAAGGTTCACCCAAAAATAATAATTGGCATCATTCACTCACAAGATTAAAAAAAAAGGTGCCAACTTCCATTGTACAGATGAAAAACTGTTGAAACTACACTAGTTTGGGGATAAAAGAAACAAAGGTTTGATGCATCTTTCAATTATGCAGATATGAAAAAAGAAGAAAAAACAGACATAGGATAAAGGAAACAAAACATACAAATATAAAAGAGTTTTTATATCCATAGTGCAGCACTTGGTGAAAATGTTTGAAGGAGTTTGTAACACGATACTGTTGAATCCAAAAGTGCTTAGGCTTGTGCTATCATCTATTATACTCTTTCATCAGAAGAATGAAGGCTTGAGTTGTGGGGATTGAAGACAGACTGGCATACCCTGTGGGTATTAGTGTGGAGAAGCACAAGAGATCATAATCGCTCTTCCCAGAGTTCTTCTTGATTGGATTTTGTCCAGAGTTTATTCTTTGGTGTGCATGCATGATATATCATTGGCTTCTTTCTCCTCAGTGTTTTCTGTCTTCATTCGGCTTCACTGATTTATATTTTTTTATGTTACATCTCGTACTCTGAGGAAAGTCAGAACGAGCTGAAGTGAATCAACTGTGATACATATTAAAGTGATCAATCACCCGGACCGTATGGATCCGCTGTGTGTGAGTCTGTGTATGAGACAAATGAAAGATTGCAGTCGGGAAAGCGCACAGAGTGACAAAAAGAAAGAAAGCTCTAGATTACATGAGCTGAGTGAGTGATCCATTGGCGGTGACATAAGATGAGCGCATGACTTAAAGCGGGACAAGTGCCTTTCAAAACTCAAGACCCTTATAACAAATCAAATACAATCTACATCCAGCTGAGACACACTGCAGGTGCAAGGAGACTCAAAACAAGTGTATACAGGAAGGAGGAGACAGGAAAGGGTAGATAACTGAGATGAATGATTTAAGTGGAAGCTTTAAGATGATCTAGGAAGATAAAAAAAAAAAAAACATTATAAATAATCATAAAATGTATTTTTAAACATGCACGCCTTTACATCCAAAAAAAAAAAAAACACAACCATTTACTTCAGGTAACTACGTCTCTGACTAAATCATCTTCTAAAATTGCAAATTGGGTCACTATAATGCTTTTGGCGAACTCCAGGCATGCTTTTACAAGGCTGTTTTTTGATCTTCTGTTATAGCACCCCATACAGTGCAGTGTTATGCAAAGCTCTTGATATGTTTGACAACTTCACTGGGTTCCTTTAAAAATGTAAAAACTTTTAAAAACTTTATATGCAAGCTCTTTTAATGGTTTTATTATTCATTATAACATCTGTCCTTCATATTCACAAACCGAATAATAAGCCTTTAATCTTAATCACGGAAACTGGATCAAAAAAAACTTCTGAATACGTCCAGTAACTCACAGGCAGAAGCCAATTGTGAAGCATTTCGGTCCTCATTAGGGTTTTTTGTTTGTCATGCAATGCAAGTACTGAATATGTATGCTAATATACATATGTCAATGTCACATTCTGCAGCGTTGGAGTGCTATGAACAATGTATATTTATTTACATATGCATTTACTGATTGAAATAGAAACTGGGTAAAACTAGCATTTATCTTTAAAATGTCAATATTTATTTTAGGAATTTTGAGGGGTTTGCATAAGTGGAAATATATATATATATATATATATATATTTAAATAAAATAAAACAGATTTAGGTAATTAATGCATATTTCTATGATGCATAAAAATGTTTTAATAATTGTCAAGTTATATGCAACTAATATAACATTTCTGCATTTTTAATATTTAAAATATTTAATATTTAAGAGATTTAAAATTCTTTATTAGGGTTTAATGAAATCTTTGTCTAATATGTTTTATGAATATCGTTTTTGAAATTGTCTTTACAGTCTTACAACAACTACTAATGGAACTATATCCCACAGTAATGTCAAGAATGTGGAATACAGTACATTTTTTATAGTGGTGCTTACTTATTCCATCCATGACAATATTAGCCACTTTAATCATCCCCAAGGGGAAATTTTGTGAAAAACAGCAGTAACATAAAATGTACATATTGCAGTCATCTTTGAGTTGAACAGTATTGCAGGTTGCGATTCAATTAGCACTATAAAGACTTCCCTGAAGCCTTTTTTATTATTATTAATATTAGAACATGCTGAGAGTTTTGTCAAGTGTGCTAAAATAATAAAATACCTACATTGGCATAAACCTTAAACAGAGATTTATGTACTAACCAACCTTATAAAAAAAAACAAAAAAACAAAGCATTTTCTGTGAGGCAACTGCCGGTGGTGAATAATATGATTTAACATTGCAACTGAGCCTCTTTTCCACTAAAAGTATTGCATTGGTAGAAAAAGTGTTTTAAAAAAGTGTGAATCTGCATACATTGATCTAACATTAGCTGCCTTTGGTAAAACACATTCCCTGTATGTTGAACTGTTAGCTTAGATGCTTTGGGGTACAAAACTGCTTCTGACACAGTCTAAGTTGAATCACTCAGCAAACAGCAGCAAATAATCACCCACTCATCTGACCTATTTGTTGGTTTATAGGCTGAATCTTCAGCTATGTAGTGTCCAGTGGAAAGTGCTGCAATCTGAAAAAAAGAATGCCAGCTAATTAGGCCAAGATTAAGAAAACAGCGCCACTGTTGTTAATGTTCCCTCATTAATTCCACAGCCTTTGGAAAGACTGCAGACTACAATACAAGAGAGGTGGAAGCGGACAAAGCAACAGCCCCCAAAATGAGTATTTTTGCTGAAGTTTTAACCTGTTGTGATCTACTTTTCAACTGGAAGCCATGCTGACAGCATTAACAAAGGATATGGATTGCACAGCTGGGTTCTACCCAAAAAAAGAAAAGGATTGCTGGCACAGATCCTTTTGGCAATGCATAATTGCATCTCCAAAAAGCCCTGCATGTGCGCATGAAAAAAAAGAGAAGTAAAAGAGAGAGGGTGCTTCCACATAAATGTGCGCTGGTCTACGGTGTACGTCTTTTAATCAGACACTGACGAGAACCAAAAAAAACAAAAAAAGCTTCTAATAGCAATGGAGTTCTCCATGCATGACTAATGGTTAAGAGAAGCCATCCCTCTGGAGCTCATCAGCTCAGTGTTTGTACTCCCACATCCTCCCATCACAGTTAATGATGGATATCTCCAGCCCCTCCAGACTTCATCCTTATAGTGGTACCAATATAACGAGCTCCACTCTCAATGTGGTAGAGGGAGACAGAAGCAGCTGGTTTGATGTCGCACCGCTAATACCAAAAGGAATCAGAAGAGGTGAAACTAGCTAGCAACGCATGAATATGGATCTGTCTGGGTCCACCCGACCAGACGGTTGTTGCGCAGTCCATGCGAGGGTCCCTAAATGGATTAAGAATGGATTTGTCCTGGAATTTGACATTGCTTGGCACTGAGCAAGATTTAATATGCAGAGAAAATATTGCAGATAAAGATATACTGTACTATAAAGCTCTTTATTTAAACACAAAATTCAAGGGCATGATGTTTTATGTCTGGTGGAAAGCAAAGTAATTATGGGAAAAGGAATACTAGATGTGTTTTTTTTTTTTTTACTGAAGAGGCTTCCCTGGTGGTATAGTGGTTGGGATTCTGTGCTTTTTACTGTCAAAGCCCTGGGTTCAATGCTGAAAATGTTTTTGGTGATACGGTGTACAGGGGCCCCACTACGGTTTCTGGGCCCCCTCCATTGCCAGGCCCTTAGAATCGTCCTAACCCTATATATACAGTATATATATATATATATATATATATATATATATATATATACACTCAACTTGAATCAAGTGGAGAAAAACTACAATGACAGTCAACCAGGACAATATGCCCTTGTATTAAATATACAGTTACACTTTATTTTACATTCTTGTTCCTCATCTACATATAGTACATTGTGCTTACTAGTACTTACAATATCTAGGTAATAATTAGGTACTAACTCTAAATCTACCCCTAAACCTAACCCTGTGTAGTATAAACTGACTCTTCTTTGCATTTTACAGTATTAGATTTTTTTTTATTCTTTTTCTGGCATGTAATGTATCTGATATATATGAACTGAATCGAAGTCAGAATTGAATATAATCATGAAATATGTGTCCAAATTCAGCCCTATTACATGGATCATATCAAAAGTAGTGACTTACAATTTAACTAGAAGCCGTATGAATACAAATCCTATTAAAGTAATGGTAAGGTATAAGCTGTATCTGTGACCCTTCAAAAGACGTTTTGGGTCATGACCCACCAGCTGAAAGCAATGACTGCAATGAAATGGGTCTCAATGTATCATTGAAAAATGAGAAACCATCAGTGGTTTAAAAAAAGCTCCAGGTTAACTTGTCATTCCAAATTGCCTCAGAAAGCTGCCAGTACACCATGACCTCAAGGGTTTTCTCTAGTAGGTCAGCTGTGTATTAATCAGTTATGTGAGTATAGAAGTGACTACATAAGTGTGTGACACAAGCATTATGTCAGCTGTCACTTCAGGCCGAGACGACGAATGACACTCCACCCCCAAGCTCCAGCTACCGTCAACGCACTTGACTTTTGCCGGAGCCAATGGAAGAGCTACTGTATAACAAGCATGATGACATGTCTGTTTTATTTATTGCAACGTCCAATATCCGTGAAAGATGAAGGGGAGCTGTTGCTCCAGCACATGCAGATATTGTAACTTTTTTCATTTGTTCTCCTGCCAGGGCGGACCAGTTCTGAAAGCCCAATTTTCTGCCATCCCTACTTCTTCAAAGGAGAAAAAAAAAGAGGAAAGAAAGTTTAAATAAAGCTTTAAAAAAAAAGGTAACAGGCGATACAGTGGACCTGTATAAGCTTCCTCCTCCCCTCCATCGCATTTATTCCAGCACCAAGATAAGAGTGGATTAGAGATCAAAGGTTCCCAGAAAGGAGCCGCAAAATACAGATCCTTGCTTTCTCAAGCAGGACACTGAAAGGACCAAGACAGGACTTGGGTGGTTGGAGCTTGAAATATCACTTTCAAACTTCTTTTTTTTTTTCTTTTCCCTTTTTGATTTTCTGTACTCAATGTCTAAATTAGTGCCTGCTCTGCGGGTATCTGACACAAATTGAAGAACTTGGGAGCACTGGATGGCATAACAACCCTTAGTTTTACTTCCTGATGTTCAAATGTGACCCTGGACCACAAAATAAGTCATAATGGTCATTTTTTTCAAAACTAAGATTTATACAAGCTGAATAAATAAGCTTTGCATTGATGAATGGTTTGTTAGGATTGAAACATTTTTAGCCAAGGTATGATTATTTAAATATCTGGAATATGGCATATTACCAATCAAAAATTAAGTTTTGATATATTTACAGTCAGAGATTTACAAAATAGCTTCATGGAACATGATCTTTACTTAATGTCCTTATTTTTTCTGGCATAAAGGAAAAATCTATACTTTTGACCCATACAATGTATTTGTGGCTATTGCTACAAATATACCACATCGACTTTACACCTTATCTTTGTTTAATGCAATGAAACAACTATAAATATAAAGGGTCTACAAGGTGAAAGTAAAGGTGGTCTTGACATTACTGTTTGTGACAACAGCCAAATACATGACTAGAGCTTTTAATTCATGTTTGCCCCTCTCAAAAAAAAAAAAAAAAAAAAGAAGCTCCAAAAAAGCTTGTAAAACTCATAACCAAAACCTTTACATTTCAAAACTGTTTTATTCATTCATGTGATGGCAAAGCTGAATTACAACAGCCAGAAATTATTATAAAATAATTAATGTTCAAGAACACCAAAAATAGCAATCATTTGACAGAGATGTTTTATAATATTAGAAATGCCTTTAGAAATCACTTTTGATCAGTTTAAAGCATCTATTGATTAACAACACAATTCTTAAAACCCTAAATATAAACAGACCCCAAAATTTGAAATGTAGTGTATTATGTGTATACCTTTTTAATAAGCAACTGATTATGCACCATTATAAAATTGCAGATTTTAAGCAAAACTTTTCAAGTGAAACTTTACATACAATTGGCTGACAATTATTGTTTGCAACATCCTGTTGTTTCATAACAAGCAACTGCTATTTTTTCCCACCAGTTACAATTGTAGAATATAAATCCTTTTACTAAAAAATGTTTGCTTCATTAGCCAATCCAAGTAGTGAAATACACATGCTCAGTTAGCGGGGAATCATTTACAAACAGTATCTTGTTATAGTGAGCAATTATCCAGGGAACAAACATACAGTAAGACAACATCCTACTCATCACACCACTGCATATGAGGCTCACATCCACTATCGCCTCTGTTTTAGCTTGGAGGAAGCCTGCAGACATATCCAGTAACTAATATTCCTGTTCTCGTCCATATCTCTGGCTTTCCTACTTTCTCATTCCTTTGAAGTAAGAGCCCACTGCAAAGGGCCGGTCTAATCGGCTTTACGGGTCACTGCGGTCAGCAGGGGTGGAGGGGTTGGGTTGGTGGGATTTGGACGATAGGTGAGGACAAGTCCACTTAAAAGGCCAATTTTTGAGCAAAAAGATTGCTATTACAGAGTTCAGCATTTACAAGCTTCAGCTTGACATCCAAGACTCCTCCAGTTATCTGTACCGATGTGACAGAGCACCAAATTAACTACACGTATATCCTGAGAGGACAGACTGAGAAAAGGGACAACTATTAAGTTTAAAATTATCGATGCAGTATTTCAATGTGAAGTTCAAAGACAAAGAGGCAAAAGCAAAGCATTTTTCGGAGGGCAGAGGTGGCAGGTAGGCATGGGCATAAAAAGAAGAAGGGATATTGAAGGCTGAGAGGTGAATACTTTAAGACTCTTTGGCATGAGGCCCATCCTCCTTTCTTGGCCTCGAGCCTGGCTATCTGAACAGTCTGAAAAAGAGCCAGAATAATACTCTAGCACCACCAGCCATTTATCATTCGCATTTATAGACTTGCTATTTATAGTGTGCCTCAGAAAAAAAAAAAAAAAGAAAATTATTTTATTACCTCCAACAAAATATGTAACAAAAATAAATTCTGGACTAACAGAGATAATGTAAATTTCTATATTAAAAATGTATATGGTAAACTCAGCACATGCACTAGTTCAGAAATTAATTATATATACTTTTACCCTGTACAATACAATACTATACTATACTATACTACATATATATATATATATATATATATATATATATATATATATGTACACATACATACACACACACACACACACACACATATATATGGTAGTTACATATAGAGCTTTATTTTTTTTTTCATCACCTTTTCTAATTTTACCTTATATTTTAACCAACTTTATTTTTTCCCTCAAAATATTACCAGGTAGAAATGAATAGATTTTAGTGACATGTTTTCAAACTTTAACAGTCTTTCCAACTCAGAGTGGGCATTATTAAAACTTTTTCCCCTTGTTTTCAGTTCTCCAAGTAAGACATTTCATAAAATTATTTTGGATATACATATTCCCACAATTTCCTTTCACTAAACAGAAAACAGCACAATGCACCAGTTCAAAGCGACCGACCCACTATTTCAAGACTTCAAACACACATTTACATACAATCCAGTTCCTCCTACACTTCACTCCGCATTAACTTGCTGAACACGAGCTTCAGATGGAAAGCATTCACTGTCATCTTCAAGCATGGCTGTGAAACCATCCAAAATGAAAAGAAAAGGTATTAATAACTGAAAAATAAAGGGCAGTGAGCTGAATGAAAGCCGCTGAATCTCAATAGGCCGATATCAATGTAATTATCTGAGAGAAAAACACAAAGCAGTCAGACCATACTTTTGATTATTGCCATGTTCTTGACATTGAGAAAGAGAGAGAATGAAAAATAAGGGAATAAAAGAGCAGACTGCTGCTGTAGCATATGATTGTTTCGCATGCTTCAGGAAGAAAGGATTGATATGCATTGATGTGACACATTGGTTACTGTTCACCACAAATACTGCTGCTCATGTACACAAACATCACATCATATGAGTCAAGGACATCTTTATACGCTGTTTTCAACGCTTGAACTTAACACAAAGTGCCAGTGTAGCTACAGAAATATAAGTCTTCTCATGTGGTTCTACAGTATCAGAAAGCCAGAGAATGTATGCTCAGGTGTCTACTCCCATGTCTATAATATGGATTGAACAACCTGATGCAGATATAGTGGGCAGATCTGATTTAATCTACAAGGGATGCCAATATCAGAGCTGGACCTCTCTCCATATCGCCTTGATATTTACCTCTTGCTCCCGGCCAAGCATTGTGTTGTAATCCAGCGCTACTTACTGTGAACAGTAAGCTAATAATGGCCAAATCAGGCGACTGATGTGCAGCAGATAGCGCATTGCTCTCATTCCATTCTGTCTCCCAGAGTCTAAGACCATGTTAATCCCATTTTTAATTTTCCTCTCCCCCAATTTCCTAATCACCTCATCTAATTAAAAACGCATGAGGCATCCAACCCTCATCAACAGGAGATGAAGGGAAGACACCCAAAACAGGCAAGATAAAACTAATAGGGGATATTCTCTTGCTTTTTCCCTCCAAAAGTTTCATTTACTATTAAAAAAAAAAAAATAAAAAAAAAAGTATTTGACAGTTTGAGCGCAATAAGACATGAAAGAGAACATTAGTTCTGTGCTCAAAAGCCATGTTACAGCCACTTTCTCTGTGCTTTGGATGTGTGTGCAGGGAAAACCATATATCATATGTTTAAACTGATATGGCTTTAGAACAGACATAATAGACATAATAATAATAAATAAGATGACAATCAAACCAAACAGATGTTTTTGGCAGAGTATCCTGAGATACAAGCTATAACGGCACAGAGCTATTTCGAGAAAAGGGGGTGGGGAGTAGCAGCTCATTTGCATTTAAAGAGACAGGCATAAAAACAGTCGATTTTACAATACATTTTCAAAATAATATAATAAATCATCTTTGGGGTGTATGTGAGCTGAAATTTAAGACAAATTCTGGGGACACCTGAGACTTTTATTATCATCTTGTAAAAAGAAGCATAACAGGGGCCCTTTAATCAGATATGTTTCTTAAGCACCAAATCAGCATATTAGAATGATTTCTGAAGGATCATGTGATACTGAAAAAACTACATACAAAAATAAATACTAAATACAATTATTAAATACTAACATCAATAATTAAATTTAAAATGTAATATCTAATAATATTACAGCATTTTTGATCAAACTGTTTCAATCAAATGCACATACAGTATTTATATATACACACACACAACATACATATATTTACTTTTTTGACCCCTGTCTTGCAAGAAAGCACACAAAGTTCTCCTCTCATCCTGAGGTATTGGATTAAGATGGATGACCCAGCATGCCGATCAATATCCAGCTGACATATTCCTAGAGTGTAGAAAAAGCCCGAGCAAAACTTTTCCTTTGACCCTTCTGAGTTTCTCCCAGCACCTGATTCTCTCTCTCATCCAATCAAAACACACCTACACACACACAGAACACATGAAAATGCTCTCTCTACCCCATTGCTTGCTTAAATCATTGATTTTCTTTTCCTTACTTCAACCACTTTAAAACTTCTCCTGTCAGCTTAAAATTGCTCATCTTGTCATTTGTGGCACAGTTCAGTTTTTATCTGTACACAAATGTCACAGCTTGTGAAAAGTCTGCAATGAGTCCAATAGGGATGATTTGTACATTAAATGAAGTATATGTATTCATTTGTTTTAGTGTAGTATATATTATTTAACCATTTATAATCTCTCTATACACATCATTAAAAAAAAAAAAAGTTTAATACCCTCTACATATCACTGTGAAACACTATGTATACAGTAGTTTCAACCGCATAGCTTGTTATTTTACAGCTTCAGAGTACACTTGCTGTGTACGGATTTGTCTACTATACAGTTGCCCAGTCCAAGCTTTGATAAGAAGTGCTGGGCAGATAGAATAGTGTTTTAGTGTTGTTTAGAGTGAGTCAGCCATTTTGAGAGCAGCCAGTGCTGCGTGGCTTGCTGACTCGGAGGGAATGCTGCTCTCTGAATGAGGATGTCGAGGCTTGACCGATGAAACTCAATGACACAAAGACATGCAGGGGCATGCTGATATACACAGGTATTGAAGCATGTCAGACAGAACAACATAGAGGATCTGAAAATCAAACTCATAAACAGAGCACAGTGGCCGGCTCAAGAGATCGACTCCAAAGAAGCAGTTTTTAAGAGCGCACAGTATGTCACTATGTAAAACTATCGGGTTACAGACCTGTATATAAAATATTTTCAGAATTCAGATAACCTATAGGTATAATAAGCACCTACTGTATTAGTAAATATATTCCCAAATTTGTTTCCTAAGCTCATAAACATCCAAGTCCTTAAACTTATGTTCTTAACTTGTGTTGTTAATCTACTCATATCCTTGCAACTTTTTTTTTTATTTGCCTTAAAATAATTAAAACAAAATAAATTAAAAAAAAGGTGTCAAACAATTAATTGCATATTAATAAGTTTCTATTTACATAATATATATGTGTGTACTGTGTATATTCATTATGATATACACACACACACACACACACATAATTATATATATATATATATATATATATATATATATATATATACACAGTGAGGTCAATAAGTATTTGATCATCCTGTGATTTTGCAAGTTCTCTTACTTAGAAATCATGGAGGGGTCTACAATTTTCAGCATAGGTGCATTTCCACTG
>JAUMHE010000072.1:8708645-8725899 GCA_032359235.1 Enteromius mattozi
AGGGGCAGCTTCCATGGCGTTTTGGTAGGGATCCCTATTCGTCGGTCACCGACGTGACTCGGAGTGACCGACTGAAAAGGAACGTCTCGGTTACGTATTGTAACCCTCGTTCCCTGAAGAAGGCAATGCCTATGAAACACATCGAGCAAACCGGAGCCAATCACAGCAGCCCGGCATCTATAAAAATGAGAGGAGTGCTGGGTAATCAGCAGTCAGGAATGGGGAACTGATATAATCCATTACCTTTAATCTTTCATAGCATGGTCCACGTCTATCATTACAGTGAACAAAGCCGCAAACCTAACAGTAAACGTGCTTACGAAAACACTACAGTCCATCTTGCTGTCTTCCAATGTGCACCACAAGCTGAGCAAGGACCCAGAATGGGTCAATTTAGAGCATGTCAAGACAGAATCAATGGGTTCACACCCACCCATCCCACAGAATGCCCTAAAAATATATATATATATATATATAGTCTCCCTCAACTCATTTACATGTACAGCTGTGTCATTTTGCCCTCCATTTAAAAGCTCTTGTACCATTTCGAAGGGGGAAAAAGTGTTGATGTAGGTCATGACACTGATAGGAAGCAACTAAATATGAGAGTTTGCTGACCGTTTTCTTCACCCGCTCCTGTCTATTTTGATTTCAGATGGGCGTCTGCTGGGCAGGAGAGTGAGAGATAACTTTACATGCCGAGTGGATGTCTGTAAACAATCTGATATTGCCAGACACCAGCTAAGCACCGGTCATCCGTGCCGTTTTGATGGATGGCTCAGCTCGAATGGAGACATTAGACCAACACATGCTTAAATAAAACATGACTCGCGAAAAAAGAAAAAAGTTTGATAAGTGCATCGGGAGACAGCTATTGATTTCACACTGTCCTTGATGGGAAGCCAACACATAGTTTCAGTTCTGCTGCTTCAGCAAAGACATAGTGGAAACATGAAGAGGTTGAGAAGAAGATCTGCACCTCAGAGACATTTACACAAGCAGAAATCTATGTGATGCAGTGTGGATTTACTTATTAAACATTGCAGGTTCTCATGTCCTAGGGGATCACCGGCTACAAAACAGAAAGAAAACGTAACCAAAACACATATGTTTGCATGTGATCTCTGCTTGCATGCTTAGCACATACTCCTCCAGACCATATGGTCCTGTGTATTATTCATGGAGGGTATACGTGTGTATTCTCTCTGCGAGGATGAGAAGGATACACTTTACATGCAGAGTAGCACGTCCCGAGGTATAATTGAAACGCCAATGTCACGAAGCCCAGTGCGATGTCGTTGTTTAGTCTTATGTGAAATGGCTTGCAGTACAACCAGAAACCATAATGATAATGCACTCAGCTCCCATCATCCTGACAGCCCCTTCTTTGTCATTTCCTCAGGGAGAAGACGACCATAGTCACATGCCACACTTACAAGCAATGCTTTCAGGCATCTTTAAGTCATGTAAAAATAATTAGATCAGATTGAGAAACTGAATGTAGTGTTGGTTACTTACTGATTACTTTAACAAAGAATATTTGTTTTGAACATGACTTACTGCATTTAAAAGTAGACACTTCAAGCTTTCTATAGATGTGTGTCTCATGTCTGTGTCATGTTTTCATGGAGAAAAAACGTGCACACTTTTTTATTTTCCTTATTTTGCAAAAGCTTACACTTTTGTTGTTACTGAGAGTGTACTCAAAAAAAAAAAAAATTAGACACCTAACAGATTTGAATGGGGTATAACACTTACTTGTGTGACCAAAGTCAACAGTGTATTTTTAGTGTCTTTTGCACTGATAAGAAAAAAAAGACGCTGATCACGCCGGCGTGACCGTCAACCTCAAAGAGTTAAAAGGACAGTAATATGTCATTTTAAACATAAAAGAGTCCTTCACACAAAGACTGTCAGTATTTACTCACCCCTCATGTCAATCTAAAATAATTATTGATTGGCTGATTAACTAATTGATTAACTCTGGAGGATTAGAGGAAAGGATGATGCATGGAGGATCAATAGCCAAAATGTTGCCCTCTGAATCATAATTTAATCAAATCTTGGGGCATGAGGGGATTCTCACCTCTAGTCGCTCTAACATCTTGCGTGGTTGATCAAAACATCTTGTGCGGTGCACTGTGGTATCATAGGGAAAAAAGTTGAACACGTATAGATTGGTATGTGCTGAATTTGGTGTATTACCACAGATTTTAGGGTATGGTTGCTAGGTGATTTTGTTTTGGGACCTTCAGAAAACTTTAATTAGATTTTTCTCAAAACTAACAATAAACATAGCTAGTTAGTCATTTTATGTCTGATTCCAGGAACTCATACATTATTTTATCACACATATGCATATATATATATATATATTATTATTATTATTATTTTTTTTTTTTTTTTTCATTTATTCAGTGACTCATTTTGCCTATACAGATCATATTTTTAGATCACTTCAAAGGAATAGTTAACCCCAAAATGACAATTTTGTTATTATTTACTCACCCTCCTATCATTACAAACATGTATAAGTTTCTTTCTTATGATGAACACATACAAATATATTTTAGAATTTTGAAAAACCAAAGAGTAGTTGTTTTCTACTTTATTAGTAGTTGTTTGATTACCAGCATTTTTTTTTAAATATCTTATTTGATGTTCAACATAAGAAAGAAACTCATACAGGTTTGGAACGACAAGAGAGTCAGCACATGATGGCAATTTTTAATTTCAAGTAAACCATCCCTTTAAGTCCTTTTTTTTTTTTTTATGAATAATTAAATGTATCATTTAGCATATCAAGAAAAAAATAAACACCCATACTTCATATTCTACATTATAGTTTTGTGATGGCTATTCACTTGTAACATTTAAAATAACTGTTTTTATACAAAACAGTATACAATTTTAATATAAATTTTAAATATACATTTTTATATAAATTATGGGTTCACCAGAAAGAATTGTAAAACCAGTGCATCGTTCAGTGAAGGTCAAAACCAGATCAGTCCAATTTGTGTATTATCAGGTTCACTTTAAAAAAAGCTGACCAAAAGAACAATTTGCACAGAAATTAGACTGGGAAAGTCACTAGAATAAAAAAAAAAATTGCTGTAAGGATTCTTCAGAAATCTATTTCTTGCTAAACCATCCCTTTAAACACACCAACCCATTGCATCAGTTATGATGCAGATTTTGTTTGTCTTTTTACTAAATAACACATTCAGCGACAAAGATGAATTTGATTTTGATCTAGGTGAATTGAGAACAAATTGTGCATGCATCTGAATCCCACCTTTGAAAGACAATTCATTCTCTTTGAACTCTAGCCATCTTGATTCAGAAAGAAAAAAATCAAGACAACGGGAGGAGGGAAACATATAAAAGAGAAAGTGAGAAAAAAAAAAGCACAAGTAACGAGAAAAGCATTCAGTAGAGAAATGGTATTGATATCCCCCTCCACAGTAAGACGCTGACCTGCTTTTACAGTCTGATGTAATTATCCGTGGCATGTGTCTAAACCATGGAGAACTGAACATTTGCAACACTCCTTCAGATTTCCATGCGAAACGCAACACCCTCCGTCCCCAGTGTTTGTTCTGGCCGAGTTTCGCACCATTTTAAAAATGGCAACCAGAGGGCCGAGGAGAAAAATAAAATAAGAAACGGCATTTATTATGAACGACTTCAAAATGGCACGCTTTCATCTGACAATTAGAGCAGCCTGCCTGCATCCTGACGTTTCATGGCATCTCAATAATAATGAGGGGGAGGTTGCAGAGGAAAGACTGACAGGAAGGAGATTGTCTCTGCAGGGATCTGCGTGACTCGACTGCCGATCAGCCGTCATGTTTAACACAAATACGCACCGAAAAACCAAAGCTACGCTCCACTCCTTCACCAATGGGCCGAGGCATACATGTTTACCAGGATAAATAAAGAAATAAAACGGTGGAAATGATTTACAACGCGTGTTGCTTTCTTGCTCTCAGGTTTTTTTGTTGCTAAGCACCTCTTATAAATAAAACTTCATCTCTTAAAACCAGGCAAATGTGGTGCAACACACAGATGACAAATCCTCTGCCAGTCACGCGAATCCAGGCTGTAATCTAAAGAGAGCGACAGGAAAGCAAGTGGGCAATTACTTGAGCCTGCGCTGCTGCCAGCCAAATGTGCGAAAACAAAATGCGCGACACCCGTCTCTCCTTCCGCATCCAAAACGAACAGCGCGTTATTGCTAGAAGCACACAGGGTTTTGTGAATGGCAGCCAGCAGAATGACAGAATCTCCCTGAGGACTTGGGATTGGAACATCCTGGTCTCCAGCACGAAGAGACAGAGACGGGCTAAAAACAAGTGCTACGGAGGTTAAAACACACCCGGGGAGACCTTAAGAAGGAAGATGTACGTCAGCAACCAATAAAAGCATGGTCATGAGAGTATAGCGCACCAGAGATCTTAAGAAAAGAGAGAGATGTGAGATGAAAGAGTACTGAATGGAGCCGTGATCTACAAGTCTACTGATGCGCTAAAAGATTCAGCAGGTAGTTTGCAGAGCTGGTTTTCATCTGGTTTCGATAGTCACTCATCCAGTATTCCTAGCTCAACCAGCTGACAAATACTTAAAATCTGAAAGCAGTAAAAAAAAAAAGAAAAAAGAAAAAAAAGGCTTTATACATACACACACACACAAACAGTTACAGTTAGGGGTTTCAAAAATACAGTAAAAACAGTGCATCTGTGAATTTTTTATAAAAATTTACAATTTAAAATAAGTGTTCTATTTTATTTTCTTTTAAAATATGGAATTTCTGTAATCTATAATTTGAAATATTGTATTTCTGTAATGCCAAAGTTGTCAGCAGTCATTATAGCAGTCTTCAATGTCACATGACATTCTAATAAGCTGATTTGACGCTCAAAAAAATATTTTTACTTCTTATCAATGTTTAAAAAAATTCTACTTATTTTTGGGTGGAAATCATACAATATTGTCTTCGATGAACAATATTAATGACAACAATTACATTTATTGGAAAAATAAAAGAACAGAAAAGGTTCAATATCAGTTGCTTTTGATCAGTAGTGTATAAATGTTTATATGTCTAATAATCATATTTGTTCGTTTAATAACAGCTAAAGATTCCACTAATAAATTCTCTTAAATACACTGTGCAATGCATCAATTAACGATGCTATAAATGTCACCATTTAATTCTTAAACATGGATTAAATATGTATTCAAAAGTTGATCCAATCACTTTAAACCTTTAAACCATTTAAACCTCTACGACAGTAACAATAAACAAGCATAATTAAAGTTTAAAGATGAGCTCTTATCATCGTTGACAGAAACAAAACCAACAGCATGAATAAAGTCAGCAAACTGCAAAAAACAAAACAAAGAAAGCCTTGAAAAATAACCATATTTACAGTATGCTGTAATGCATTCAAGGGTCTTAAAAATAAGCAACAATTTTCTGAATATGAAATTGTTCAGAAAATGATGTAAAAATAGCAGGAGCAATTTTTGATGGAATATTGTTGGTCTAATGAATGTTTTAAGTAGGCTAATTGAATTCAGATTCCTTAACATCTATAATTTAAAAATCTCCATATGCTGGATAAAATATAATTGTTCTTTTTATATTGTAGGACATTAGAAATTACGATTTAACGAGCGCATTTACAATACTGCTCACCAAAAAAAAAAAAAAAAGCCTGCAGAATGACCTTTTGAGGCATGGATCCATCCCAAAAATCCAGTGCTTTCTATAAATACCAGTCTCTCTCACAGTTGAGAAGAAACAGGTAATCAATAACGCAAGTAGTTATTGAACACCAGTCAGTCTCGGTGGAGATGTACAGATAGAGACTGGTGAGTTAGAGAAAGAGAGTGGAATAAAGCATTGTTTAGATGCATAAATAACAAGCAATCCTTATAGCAGTGTTTAGGTGCCCAGGGTATACCGGCCTGCTCTCAACCCTGCTGAGTAACAAGAGATCAGGGAGATCCAGAGGACTGACAGCCTCAGATCTGCAAAAAACAAAGCAACAGCTAAAGGATCTCTGATGTATCAAATATAAAAAACATGAAATAAATGAATATTAATGTGAATTAATAATAACAATAATACCTTTATTTATTTAATACAGTGGTGAACACAGAAAACTAATCATGAGGATTGTTTTGGACAAATACTGCAACATTGTACAATGTACTGTACTATCCCACCAAGCCACGACTATGGCAATATTTAAATAGGTCAAGAAAGTGGATGGAACATCATGTGAACTCATACGAAACTGCTTCAAGTGGTGTTGATAACATGTTTTACAGAGCAGGATACCCAAGTTGATATAGTAGTGTCTCTAGGGCTCAGTGGATTTGTGCTAAAGGAGATAAAGAGGGAATGAGGGGCTCTTTGAAGTCATTCATGGGTAACCCTGCTGAGGGCAGATGACTGAGTGCCCAGTGTTTTTTGCTGGGTCCTGCACATCACACAGACATGTTTTGTGCCAATCAAATGCTCAGGGTGATAGAAACAGGTCCTGTCAGAGCAGAGCTGTTTTTCTTCCTGATCACTTGCATATTGATTTTTGCATGCAACCTTTGACATATTTCCTTCCGGGGGTGACCATTGATATTAGACACCTCTGTTTATCCTTCACCTTTACACACACACAAACACACTTGTAAATTCTTCTACTCAGACCTATCTGCCAGCTACACATCTGAGAAATCTGGAGATGAACATTAACAACAACATATCCAACGATAACTTCTCAAATCTTGAAATCCACTCTGAGCAGCTCTGGAGATGAAATTTACATTGAGTATGAAACCATGCTTCTGATTCACAAAGACACATTAAGAAACGCAGAATTAGCATTTGATAGCAATCCATAATATTCAGAGATACTACATTTTGTCAGATATTACCTACTAATTTTAATTCCAATTATTATACAGCATAATCTCATTTTATGACTGGACCCTACTTTTCAGCAAACAGTAAAACTCTACTCTTTAGTATGCAGAACAACTTCCACAATCCCTCAGAGACCAAACTAACCTGGCGTTCCAACTGTTGCTGTGCAGCAGCTAGCCACTCTGACAGTACTTGATGCTTCTTTTGTTCATTTTTGGCCATTTTCATTGGTTAATTGCCTGTGAAGTTCTGGTGCTGGGTCGTTCGTTCCTTTTTTTATTTACTCTCCCTGAGGCTTCTAGAACATGCCAAGGTCGAACGACACCATCTCGTCTCTCTCCGTCTGCTCACTCCTCACCCTCTGTTAATTGCCTGTTTAATTAAGGGCTCAGCAGTGACCCCATGCATGGTAGCAGCAAGGGGACATAGAGAAGTGGGGTCTATCGATCGCCTCCTTGGGCCAGGAACAACCTTCCTTCAGCACTCCTCCATCGACCCTCAGAGAGCGTGTCTAAGAGGCAGGCATGTTGCCACACTTCATGACTCCAGTGCAGGGTGTCATGACACCATAAGGCCTATGCATGTATAGGGCTGGTCCCCAGCAGCAGCGAGACTCTTGGCACCACAGTAAATGGGATTCTCTAATTGGTCTACAGACATAAGGTGTTAATTTACATGCCAACTTATTCGGCTCATTGTTCAGAATCTACAGCCTCAAAGGAACTGAGCTATGGTCTCAAAGTCCCCAACGTTTTTATGGTGGTCCAATTAGTCACCATTCTGTTGAGAAAATACTGTCAACTTTTTTTTTTTTCAAAGCTAACAGTCTCCAAAAACAAAAAAATCTATATATGTAACATTTTGTTAGCACTTGACCATTAGGTTCAATTTGTTAAAACTGCAAAGGAGCAGAGGGAGCAACAGATCTTTTTTTCTTTTGTATTGTGATACACATCCAAAACAGACTACTGAAAAAGACAAAAAAAACAAATGGTCGGGATTTCTGTGCATCAGTTGTTGACTGGATGGAAGAAAATTTGAATGTGATCTGTAGGTTGATTGTAAGAAAGTTTGGGGTTTGAAGAAGACTGAAGGATTGAAGATACCCAACATACTATACTTCACCAGAAAGTTGTCTGCCACGTTTACTGGAAAATCACATTATGAGAAATTCACTGAATTACTGAAATTTTGATTAAAAATGATGACAATTCAACAAATAAACAAGCATAGATGAACACATTCACAACATGATCAATGACATGCACTGAGAAAACAATTTTTACTTCATGCAGACTTTACACATTAGATATAATGAAATAAACAATTATTTATTAATCTATGTTCAGGTTCTAGTAGTGCATTTACAATATATTTAAATAGGTTTCTCATGCAAAAACAACAATTTTGTCACTGCTAATATATTTGGCAAGCTATAATGCAGGTACCTCAAGTGGCCTTTTATAGTCTGCTAAGTAAGAATACTAACCTTCTATTATTGCTTTATGAATTCATGAATTTTAGTTTAGATAAATAGAATTGGATCAATCCCAGGACAAATCCAATAAAAATAGCAACTACAAGTCAACAGAGTTCCACTTTAACAGCTGATTAGGCATATATCTCCAAAATATTTCAAAACAGGTTTCCAGAATTCTCCCCAGATAAAAACACAGAAACAACCTTAAAATGGCACCCTTCTTTGCATATCAAATGGTATAGAAGAAAATAGTCCAGCATATTCTAAAAATTACACACTGCCTCAAATTGTGTCATTAGACTGCTACATTTATGTCCACAGCCCTGATACAAAAAAAACGTCCCTGTCCCGATCCAATAAGAATTTCTGAGAGTCTGATACTAGTATTTAATGGGTGTGAAAAAGAAATTGTGTGAACGTGGAGGCTAAGAGGCCCATAAAACCATTTTCATAAATGAACAGTACTCCGGTGCTCCCCAGACAAGGTTTGCGATGGACTGCAACGTTTTTATCCCCTCTATTTGGTCCAAGCTCTGTGCGCATTATGTGCTGAATAATTGAATCAAGCTGTGATTTGGTTCTGTTCCATTGAACAAGTGCTGAGATGTTTCATGACTGTGGTTCTCCTGGCTTCCTCTCTCTCGTAAAACACCTACCCACTGCCAACAGCACCACAACAAGCGTTCTCGCTGCCTAGCAATAAGCGCAATACTTTGCTTTCCCCAGCGATGCCTGAAAAACCAAACCGTTAGGGCACTCACCACTGAGAGGATCCTTCTGTGCCTGTTATCTCCAGAACGTCATAGTCTTCTTCCAATTGAAAGTCAGAGAAGACCAATGCGATGGTGTCTCCCGGTTCGGCCAGCACGGTCCAGGTACAGTCCGCGTTGTTGTTGTACTCCTGGGGGTAATTTGGACTGGTGATGACACCACTTTGACCCCGTAGTGTGCCGCCACAGCCATCATCCGCTGCGAAGAAATGACACACAAATACAGACACATTCTTAAATCAGCTGGAGAAGAAATAGCTGGAAATAGGAGAACGATAAGATGCCGTGACACTCAATGAGGGTCTTGAGGTTTCAGGCAACACTTGCAGGCCAGTGATGCAACACACTGTAACATGGGGGTAATTAATTGAGATCTATGTAAAATTCTGTTAATTATTTGCAGTCAAAACCTCTTCTACTCTTTAAAACTGTGTTAAGGAGACGATTATATAACAAATAGGCACTTAAAGGCTGCTGTGGTAATTGAGCCCCCTGGCTCCCCCAACCTTCCTTAGTGAATCAAATGCAATCGCTCTATTTTTCGCTCTCTTGATGCTCAGTCTTTCTTCCTGACAGCGAGTCCGTGAGGTAAGGAAAAAGAGCAGAGCCAACTGAGGGTGAAGGCAAAGCAACCGACCCACTGACTTCCCTCCCCCGTTTTTTTTTTTTTTCTTTCTATGTGTCCCTCCCCTGAGAAAAGGAAGAAATCAAAACTTTCTGACATGGAGAAAAGTTGAGTCCGGATACCTGACCTCCTTTTTAAAAAGACAATTCCCCAACATCACCTAAAGAGGTATTGTCTTTAGGACGATGTACATGGAATGAACATAAAAATTGTTAAGACAAGCAGGCTGCATCTAAAGGCATTTTTGTAGTTTTTAAGTTGGAAAAACACTTTGTTGGAGAACCTACAGGTAACTGGGGACTACAAGATATCCATGTGTTTTGATAGAAATCATATAGAATCTGAGATGTCAGAATCTGAGGGTCATCTCAACAGACTTTAGTTAAGGAAGAGTCATATTTAATCTTTGACAGGAATAAATATGAGGCTGTAAGGAAAAGAAGTGCAATGTGTTTAACAAACTGTACTGTTGTTTATCAACAAAGTTTATTCTGCTGACAAAATATTTTATATATATTTCCACAAAACTTTCAGTAGACAACTCTGAGTTTTGAAAAGTACATGTGCTCCAAAACCTTCACACAGTGAAGTCTATCCCTCGCAACCTTGTTCTTTGTTTAAAAATGTATTATCAGGATATCAATTAACATTATAATAGATTTCAGATAATAGATTTTTATATAATACATATATAAATTAGATATATGTATGAGAAATAAAATGAAAAATATTCAAGCTGTCTGTTTGTTAATACATTTATTTATTTTTTCTCATTTTATGGCAACACATTTTTACTAAACTGATAAATGTTAAATACACACTAAAAGTGTAAATAAACACTTAATTGTATTTATTTATTCAGGGTGTGTGTGTGGGGGGGTCTCTTGTGCCAATTTATCCTAAAAATATGAAACTTACAATTTAAAGTAACTGATTTCTATTTGAATGTATTTTAGAATATAATTTATTCCTGTAATTTATGTCACATATGACCCTTCAGAAATCACTCTAATATGCTGATTTGCTGCTCAAACATTTCTTATTATTAATGTTGAAAATTGTGCTGTTTACGTTTTTGTGAAAACTAGTGCTGGGTATCATTCACAAAATTCCATTACCGATAGTTTGATACCGGTTCCTGAACGATACCTTTTTCGATACCAATTTTAAGAAATCATTTGTAACAAAATTACATTAGCTTGTTGACATTCATACAGACTTTTTTCTGCACAGAAAAAAAAAAATATATATATCCAACACAATGAATCAGTGCAAATTACACTAGTGCATTATTATTTATTCTTACAATAGCCTTATAAATTTCCCCCCTTTATGTTTCAGTTTAAAACATTGAAGAAATACTGTTTTAATAAATTTTGTAGTAGCCTATTATGTACATTCTACTGAACAATAGTAATATATTTCTGCTGCCATGTCCAAACTGAACTTTTACTTTGATGGATTGCCATACAGTTCTATGTGTGATATGAGGATAGATTTACTCAAATGAAACGGTCAAATGCTCTTAAAGTAACCGTCGGAGCAGCTCTGGAGATTTTATTCATGTAGCGTACTGTATGTTTTCATCTAGTGAGACTCAAGATGTTAATATCACCGGAAGCGTCATGCGCAGGTCAGTATGCTAGTAAACAAAACCGCACGTCGGTTAAATATTGACAAATACTATTGAAAGTGGGAGTGTGCTCACTTGTGTGTGCGGCACGCGCATGTTTATGTGTGTGTGTGTGGCGGAACTGCGCCATGTACCTAAAAAGTACTCGATACCCAGCCCTAGTGAAAACTGCAATACATTTTGTTTTCCACATTTTTTGATGAATAAAAATAACAGCATTTATTTGGAATTGAAATAAAGTATTTTACGTGGTCTTTTAAGCCCACTTTGCGTAGCAAGAAAAAAAAAATAATCACACTAACAGTAAAAAGACATCCCTGCCCTGTAAAGCCTCTAGTTTGATAGCTACAGAAGAATTCTGAATTATGGGTGCATGCCAAGTGGATATGTTGCCTTCCAGGCAAGTAAAGGAGCAAAAAGCCTCTGTGCCAGCAAGTGAGTGACTCATAATGATAACTAGGAGGCTCTCTGGGGTAAAAGAAGGGTTGGGGGGAAAAGAGAGTGATGGGAGATTTGTTTAGTTGGCGTTCGTGTGTGTGAGTTTGAGAGGGAGGAAGGAAAGACAACGCGAGAGAAAAAGTGAGTCATCACACCTACCTACCGGGCAAAATTCTCTCTCACCAGCCAAATAAACAAACTCTATGTCAGAGCGAGTGCAGAGTGTGCGTATATGCCTCACACAGGTGAAGAAGCTTGCTTGTCACTGATGGGTGATGAGTTCTTGTCTGACAGGCCAGCATGGGATTCATTAGCGGTGACTGGCTAATCGCATGATTTCTTTTCTGTGAGTGGAAAACGGCGGGAGGACCCAGGCCCTGTCAGTCTTCCGTCGGATCTGTCACTCTTACATTTCCCCTGAGAGACACAGAGCATATGTGAGGAGCAGCCTCTGAGAGTTCTAGAACAGAGGGATGGAGAGAGGAGGGGGAAAAAAAAAAGCGCAACAGAGGCAGGGGAGGGAGCGCTTGAAGAGAGCACCGGCTATTGGTATTCCAGCCAAGAGTTTCCTTCACACTTCAGTGGAACACGCCGATCACTGGCCTCAGCTCTGCTTCTCAGTTTGGTCGTTTGATCTTGTAGAGACTTTGTGACATCATGTCTAAACTGCTAATGTTTATAAAAGGCTTTGTGAAAAAATGTGTATTATTTGCAAAAACCTAAAAGCATCACTAAAAACTAGATTAGCAGTTCATGAAGGAGATGCCAGGGCTAACAAGTGCTGGCTTTAATGAGCAAATATATGCAAGGAACACATGACCAGTCGCAATTCATTATGCATACAGATGTCAGAACGACAAACTATCACAATTCACTAGACATACAGTACAATACTGTTCAAAAAGTTTGGGGTCAGTGTGAGTGTTTTTTGATAAATTGAATTGATCAAAAGTGACAGTAAAGACACATAGAATGTCACAAAAGATTGCTATTTCGAAGAAATGCTAATCTTTTGAACTTTCTATTCAAAGAATCCTAATAAAAAGTTTCCACAAAAAGAAAAGTATTGCACCTGCTTTCATAATTGATAATAACAAGAAACACTTTTTGAGCACAAAATAAGCATATCCTTCAAGGATGGCAGTGAAGGCTCAAGGTTCACCATTACACAAATGTATATTTGACAACATTTTAAAGCATTCAAATAGAAACATTTCATATTATTAGCTTTCAGATAAAAAAAAAAATCAAATCTGAGCCACCCCAAACCTTGAACCTGAATAATAATGTATATTAATAACACTGCACTTTTGCCATTAAATACTATATAATTTGCAATTCTATCAAGTTAGTGCTAGACTAAGTTTATTCTATGACAGCTGAGGTAATGACAGGTTTTTTTTTTCTTCTGACTGTAAAGAACATTTTGGAAACACTACCATTGATTTTTTATTTATTTTTGCTATTGGTGCAAATGGATAGACACAAAAAAACATTTTCTGTTCCCCATCATTACTATAGAAGTATAATCAAATGTGATGAGTTTTGAACCCCAGAAATGTGAAAATTGTCCATCACTGAGTAATATCAGTAAGAGACCAGTATAACCTGTTGGTTTTACCAAAGCAAAGACATGTTTTGTTCCATGGTACAGTAAGTACAATGTACAATATACTGTAGTAAACATAGCAATCATTCCTTGTCATTGTATGTAAAAAGTATTAAAGCATACCCCATTTCCTCAAAACTAAGGTAAGTGACAAAATTTTAGTTTAAATCAATCTGTTTTCTTAATAAGCTCAAGCAGACCTTTGAACTGCCCCAAGAAAGTCTCTTTAATGTCAAAGTGACTTGTTCAACTGTCTTGGATAAATGGATGATGTGTGATGCATAAAGATCTAAGCCCCTACAAAAGATGGTCTGCTTGTGTTTCATGTCTCTTCATACTGCCTTCCTCTGGCTCTGCGGCTGCCATGGTAACACAGCAACGAGTGGTGTGCATCGGCACCCTGAGACCCGAGAGCCAGCACTGATAGAGAGGAACAACGGGGAAAAGAAAAGGATTTCGGAGTAACAACAGATCCAACCAGTTCGTGAGATTTCAACTTCTCGGTTTTCTCTTATCTTCCTCTTGGAGCGAGCATCCTGTTCAGTGTGCCATAGAGCAGGGTGGCATGCTAGCAGCCCGCCATTTTGACGTTTTGAATGCAGAATACTGAATCTATTCCCACAGTGCGAATGCGAATGAGGGGGTTGAGAGGGCTGTGAGGATACAGAGCATGTGGAGATGCTTAGACGCAGAGATCTGAACGTACAGTATATGCTCATCTGGGAAACTATTTATTAATGTAGGCTTATTAGATCAAATATTTATAATGTGCTCTATAGAAAGTGGTAAATAAGGCAGGCTGAACGCTGTGAAGAGGCCCGGAAGATAAGCAGTAATGAGGACAGAGAAGCAAGATGGCTTCTGGAGCCTTACTGACACTGTGTGACTCCTTTAAGGGAAATGACCCAACCTCCTGCCACCTTCTGGCCACCCATAATCAGAGCCAGAGACGAGACTGTCTGCTACCACAGCCTCTAAATTGCTGTTTTCTCTACTTCATTTGGTGTCAGTCGCATGGTTAATTAATTGGAAAAACATTCAAATTGAAGAGAGATAAAGAATGAAGGATGATAAAGGATACAAAAGTAGTTAAAATTTCAGAACAGTGATCCGACATTTAAGGTTACTTCCCTTCTGACTTAGTCTATAAACATAAAAAAGATAGCATTTAAAATTTTAAAGATAAACTTAAATTATAGCCTATTAGCTATCATTTAAAAGATAACATTTCAAACTTAAATTACAGCCTATTAAATGCAAGTTTTAGGCCTGGTTTTACAAAAAAGGGCTTTGATTACGCTCGGAATAGACCATACTGTAGTTCAATTAGGAAAGTTGCTTTTATAAACAACGTTTTAAAACAAGACAGCAAAAATTGAATGCAACGGTTGGCACAAAATAACACAATGTGGTAAATAAAGATGAAGTGTAAAGGTTGATATATCCTCGTGTGAAACCTACAGCATTGTCTGACATTCACTTCTTCAAAAGAGTTATAACTCATCAAATCTATGCAGACCATAATCACTATGATTGGTCTGCTAGAAACCCAACTTACGAAGCTGCAACAGAAGTCACCACCATCACTTCCATAATTACGATATTACTATTGCTTCTGGCTTTTGCCTTAATACTGTAGTTTACAATTGCACAGTCATGGACAATGACGCAGAAGTATAAATATAAAGGTTACTTTACCTATGACTTAATTTTCATTATATAGGCTATAGATGAGAGAACTTTACTCTTTGTCACCTTTTTTTTTTTTAACCAGGAAATTTGTTAAAAACATTTAATACTGAATACATTAGCCCTTCTGTACCCTTCTGCATGCTGGCTAAGAACCACCAGATTAACTGTACCAAGAACTGCAGTATGATACAAATACGGAACACTTATGTCTCTCCTGTAATATTTTATATAAATACTTTATTGTTAAAGTTAAGAAGGAATGAGCAGCTGGAGACATATGGTTGGATCAAGACTCTGTAAATCCATGAATTGTTAACACCTGGCATAAGAAAATGGAGTGATGTGATGGTGCAAAAAATAGATAAAAACTATACAATGAAAAAAAAAAAATAGTCACAAAGGGGCAGAAGGACGCCAGTGAAGGATAGTGGAGCTTCAGCATTGGCAAGTGGGGGTCTTCTTCTGGCATTGCGTGCCTGAGCATGTGTGTCTTTACGTGGGCTTCCTGTCCCCCAGCCCGGGCACAGATGGCACTGGTTCATACTGGCCTGCGAGAACACACTCACACCCGATCTGGAGACCACAGCTTCTGTGCATTGCACTCACATATGTCTAATACATTATACATGCTATTATCTGTGGAGCATGTTTTCATTGTTTTATTAACTGCTAGACCTGTGTATGTTTTTTATGGGAATGTTAGGAATATGTGAATATGCCCATGTACAGTTCATTTATGCATATTTATGGGCCTTTGTGTATAACAGAATGGACGTAAAATGTAAGCATGTCATGTCAATGGGGGCTCAACATTTTGTTAATATTTGGCCTCGAACTGTCAGCATGTTTTCAGTGTATCATGACCGAGAGCATTTGGATATTCCTTTTCCTCAGGCAACAGCTACCACGTGACCTCGCTGTCTCACACAACACGTTCATGCGGCTTTCACACGTCGGCAGGTATCACCTCGGGGGTCTCTACTGCATCTCATCCAGGAAAAATAGCACTGTGCAGCCAACCTGCTACTAAACGCTGGGATGTCTGTCAGCCCTGATAAAGACACTTGGTAACCTTTTCTCAAGTCTCTCTTGAGGAGGTTCAATCCCACCTGGACAATTTGGAGCCCCTGGACTCACCTCGGCAGTACGGCAGGGGGAAGTCCCAGGCAGCGGTGCCGGAGGAAGTGGCCAGGCAGGAGAGCACAGTGTGGCCCTCCAGCACATAACCCTGGTTGCAGCTGTAGCGGATCTTATCCCCAATGTTGAAAGTAGAGCCCTGCTGCATGCCGTTCAGAAGCTGGCCTGGATTCCCACAGGTGTAGCTCGGAAGGGCTGGAATGGAACAGAAACAAAAGGTTTTAACTATAAACTATTTTGGTTTATAATAAAGTGAAAAACTGCATTTTAAAATGAGCCTATATTTTAAACTAATATTTCACATACAGTTTTTACTTGATTTTCATCAAATAAAAGCAATCTTGGTGAGCCTAAGAGACTTAAAAACACATTTTTTCATCTTTACAAAAGTGCACAATATAGACGTAGGGTTCCAATTTGCAGTAATGGCCTGAAATTATATTTCTATAATGTAAGTTCATAATTATACCTTCAGAATTATACCTATAAGATCACAGCATTACTGATTTGCATATACTATAATATTCAACACATTTACAGTACATCAAACCCATCAAAAGTCATTCTGACTCAGTTTAATAAACTGTCGAGATTTAACACATAGATACTAGACAGACAGAACTATATATATATATATATATATAGTTAGATAGATAGATTGATAAGATAGACACTAGACAGACAGATATAGATAGACAGACAAATAAATAGACACTAGATAGATAGATAGATACTAGACAGACAGACAGAACGATAGACACAAGACAGACAGACAGACAGATAGATAGATAGATAGATAGATAGATAGACAGACACTAAACAGACAGACAGAACGATAGTAGGGATGCAACGATTGTAGCAGTGTTGTTTTTGACAACCATCTTAGATTTAGTCTTAGTCTTAGTCTTTTGGACTAAAATGCTTATTAGTTTTAGT